>CM034301.1:15649527-16249527 GCA_019925795.1 Dendrobium chrysotoxum | reverse complement strand
TATATGTATTGATGTGATGGGCATTAGATTACCATTAGGTTAAGGGTGATTTAAATGCTAATGTAATCTTATGAGGTAGCCATGCTCATAAAGGTCATTAAAATTAAAGGGGGAAAATAAAAATTAAGCTTTCAATTAATGAATTCTCTGCAGGTGCTACACAATGCTAAATCACCCTTTAAATTAAAAGAGCATGGATAAGTATGGCTAGTTTGAGCATTTTAAATTCTATTATATAATTGTTTGGGATTATTTAAATATTAATTTCCTAGGATAACCCTACAGGTTGTCAAATCCATTTTAATTTTCATTCAATATAATTTGATGTAATTTGAGTTATAATTAAGAGTTGTAAAAGTGTTTTGATATGGGATAATATTAATCAAACCTAGAATACAAAGGGAAGGGTAACATGCCTTAGTGGAGAGTTCCTCTTCATTTGGAGATTCAGGTTAGGATACTTTCAAATATCCAAGGAGAAAAGAAAATACTGCTTTTGGGAGGAGTTTCTTTTCACTTAGATATTCAAAACCAATGAATCTAAGGAGCCTGTAGAAGGATGAAGAAGTGAAGACTGAGAAGAATCCCATTCTCACAGTCACTTATGTTTTAGGTGTAGAATTTGGATTGTTGTTAGTGGTACCCGGCCACTTTATTTTTTATAAATTTTTGTGTTGTACTATTATGTGGCACTTGTCATATGAACTTTTAATTTGAATATTAAATTTAATTAATTTATTTAATTTATTACATAGTAGAAATTATATGCTTTTTTAGTTTTTTTACTTGCATGACAATTTTGATTTAGCTTGGAACCCAATTAGAGACTAACGATTTTCAAATTCCAGAATTGGCGGGCTTCAAATTGGAAGGTAGTTCTTGACAATTTTCAAATTCCAGAATTGGCGGGCGCTTCTCGGCGGAAATCAAGGGGGCGGATTCACATCGTCCTTGGCCGGCGTGAAGCCGGATGGAGGTTCGCCGTCCATCCTCTGGTGGAACTTCGGAGGTAATTAGATCGGACAACTCCTTTACTTGTTCGAATCGGAATACTCCAGATTTGCTGCGCAAGTCCTCTAACAGGGGTGTAGTAATTAGAGAAGGGGCTTTCGTTAATCAAAACAAGAATATATTTGTGGAAGGTAAGGGTAAAGCCATTGTTACAGCTTCTAATTGCAAAACTAAAGATCCGGTATCTCCGGTGGTTTCTCCTATAAATGACCGTGAAGCTTCTTCATTCGGCATGAAAATCTTTGTTAATCGATTTGGTATTTCAAATGCAATCCCTGTCATTAGCGACAGTGTGATAAATGCGAATGCCAAGAATTTTATTAACAAAGATGATTATGTTACGAATGAGAATCTGTCCACTGGAGATATGTCACAGGATCAGCTAGCGGTAGGGGCTGGGACAGTGGAAACCAAGGTTATGAATGCTTTGGTGTCTAGTCAGATCAAGGATTTGACGGAGGTTAGAAGTTGTATTTCTGGAGACTTGAATGGTCTTAAACAGGATTCAAACCAAGTAATCCCACATGTAGCAGTCAATAAGATGGGTAATTTTATCCCTAATGCCTGGAATAGGAAGAATAATGTTAGAGTGGATAAGCTGGAATTGGGTTCATTTTTATCTGATGATGGGAAATCTGTGAAACTGCATATGGGTAATGTGGTGGAGAATTCTAAGAAATTGGGTAAGGCTTTGATCATCAAAGTATTTGGTGATAATGTTCCTTTCTTTGTTATTAATCAGGAGTTGAGAAGGCAATGGGGTGGCTTAGAGAGGTTTCAACTCACTATGTTGGGAGGAGATTTGATTCTCTATTCTTGTGAGGAAGACTTGGTCATGGAATCGATTTTATCTGAAGGACCTTGGTTTTTCAAATGTCCTATAATTGGGATGGATAAGTGGTCTCCGACATTTTCTCCTGATTCTTTGAAGGGCTTATCTGCGCCTGTTTGGATTAGATTACCCAGCTTTCCCCTGCAATGTTGGGATGATATTAATGTTTGTAGAATTGCATCTCTAGTGGGAAAGCCTTTGCTTTTGGATGGTAACATGTTCCAATGGAATAGGAGAGAATTTTCTCGGGTGTGTGTAAGGATTGAGCTGGATAAGCCATTACCTCTTGGTGTTTGGGTGGAGGGAGATTCATCTAAATTCTTCCAAAAGATTGAATATGAAAAGATCTATAAACTTTGCTATAAGTGTGGAAAAATTGGACATCTATTTAAAAGCTGTGGTGAAAATAAATTGTTGGTGAATGAAGTCAAGAAGGGATCTATTGATTCAGCAGTAGGTGCCGTTGATAAGGTCCAGCAGATTTCTGATGAAGTTGCCAAGGATGACAGGGAAGAGCATGGTTATGGTCCATGGATTCATGTCAGGTATGGGAAAAATAATAAGGTGGTGGGCTCTAGGAACAAGCTTCCTTCTAAACTTATTGGTAAACCAATCTCTAAGTGGAAAGAATCTGCTTCTCGGTTCAATGAGGGAATTGTGGATGGCAGTGAAGGAATTACTCATAAAGTGAATCCTATTCAGTCTGTAACAAATGATGAAGTTAATAAGTTAGTTGCTCCTTTTATGAGTAAAGAGGTAGAAGATGGTGAGTTAAATGCTGTTCAGCTGAAGGTTTCTCAAGATGCTGATGTGGAATCACATGATGAAATTTCTGTTCAGGTGGTGGAAGTTGGTTCGAACAATAGATTTGACCTGCTCTCTACTTTGGTAGATGACTGTTCCAATGAGGAGGTGGTTTCTGATGACTTAGGGGTAAGTAAAGGTAAACAAAACTCTTCAATTAATCGTGACTTGGTTAGGGAGGAGGGATCTTGTAAAGTTGACTCTAACAAAGTCAAAAGAAAGTTGGGTAAAGAGCTGAAAACTCTTGGTCCAATTAAGCTTTTGTCAAGAAATAGAAAGGTAGAGGGAGGAAATAGAAGTATGGGTGTTGGGGTTAACTCCCCTACCAATCAATGAATTCCATAGCCTTTTGGAATTGTAGAGGAGCAAGGAAAATTCATGCTTCTCTATATCTTAAAGAGTTTGTGAAGAAGAATGGGGTTATATTTGTTGGTTTATTGGAAATTAAAGCTTCTTCTATGGATAGGAAGGATATTATTTTCTTATTGGTGAGGATTGGAACTTTTTTCATTTTCCATCAGCTGGACTTTCAGGAGGGATTTTGGTCCTATGGAATACTAAGGTAGTTTCGTTTACTACCTTGTTCTCTTCATTTCAATGTGTAATTGGAGACTTAGAATTTCAAAACAAGGATGTTTGGAGGATATCCACTATATATGGGAATAAGAACTTGTATACATGAAGGGAATTGTGGAGATCTTTGGAGGAGTATGCTTCTGAGGATCTTCCATCAGTTTTTGGGGGTGACTTTAATTGTATACTTTCTAGAAATGAGAAAAAGGGTGGGAAAAAATTTTCTTTTTCTCAAGGTCCAATGGAGATGAAATTTTTGGTTTCCTCTAATGATCTCCATGAAGTGGAGTTCATGGGACCTGCTTATACTTGGTGTAACAATAAGTTGGGGGGAGCTCGGATTCTAGAAAGGTTGGATAGGTGTTTGGTTATCACTATGGCTATTAAATCTTCTAGATTGTTGGTGATTCGTCACTTACCCAGAGTGGCTTCGGATCATTGCCCAATTGTAATGGAGATTGGGAATCATCCTTTGACATCCAAGTTTAATTTGAAGTTTGAAGACACTTGGGCCTCTCACTATGCCTCTACGGGTATTGTGAGAAAAGCTTGGAGTAAGAGAATTTCTGCTGGTAATGCAGACATTCTTAGCATTAAATTCAGGAGGTCTTTGAAGGCTCTTTACTATTGGAGCAAAGCTAAGTTGGATAATCTTCAGCATAAGAAAGAGGTCCTTATGGAGGAGATTCTTCAACTACAAATGGAGGAAGCTTCGGGTGGCCATGTACGTGGGGAGCTGGTTCTTGTTCTAAGGTCTAAAGTTAATGAGCTAAACTGTATTTTAGCTCAGCTGAACACTTGGTGGAAGCAACGGGCAAAGGTTAAATGGAGCAAGGAAGGTGATTTAAATACTTATTTTTTTCATTCTTTTGCTAGTGCTAGAAGGAATGCGAATCATATTTTTAAAATCAAGGATGAAGATGGTATATTGATGGAGGAGCAAGAGAACATTGAGCAGATTTTTATAACTTCTTTGCAACAAAATGGAAGGATAGATCATGCACCTTTGATGGCTGGCCGTCCACTAGAAGTATGCTGAATGATCAAGATAGAGTTATTCTAAATGCTGAGCTTTCCATGGGAGAAGTTATCAAGGTGGTGAATGAGTTTGGTGGAGGTATTTCACCCAGAATTGATGGTATTTCTAATCTTTTTGTTAAATGCTATTGGTCCATCATTAGGCTTGATATTTGGGATGCTTTAAAAAGTTTTTTTGATAAGGCTATCATGATGGAAAATTGGAAGGACACTCAAGTGAGGCTCATTCCAAAGGTTAAGAACCTAATTGTTCCGGCTGATTTCAGGCCTATAAGCCTTTGCAAAACCATTTACAAACTTGCTGCAAAAATTTTGTTAAACTGTATGGTTTCAATCATTCCTAAATTGATTTTGGTTAATCAGGCGGCTTTTATTAAAGGTCGTTCTCTCTCTGATCACGTGATGGTTGCTCAGGAGATCTTTTATAAGTTTAGATACTCTAGAGCTTCAAAAGGGTTGGTTGCTTTAAAAATAGATATGGAACAAGCATATGATAGTATGTCCTGGAGAACTCTTGATCAGGTTTTAAAGTACTTTGGGTTCCCTACTCATTTTTCTAGACTCATTATGGAGTGTGTGGAGAACCCAAAGTTTACTATTCTTATTAATGGAAATACTTCTAGGTGGATCTCGGCTAAGAGTGGATTTCATCAAGGTTGTCCACTATCTCCATTCCTCTTTGTTCTTTGTTCTCAGTTGCTATCTAATGCTCTCATCCAGGAAGAGAGGGTGATTGGGATTAAAATTAATCCAAATTCTCCTACGATCTCTCATTTATTATATTTAGATGACATTTTAATCTTCTCTGAGGCTAATATTAAATTGGTGAAGAAGATTAGGAGAAGTCTTGGTGACTACTGTAAGTGGACGGGCCAGAAGATTTACTTAGCTAAGTCTTCTTTGATTTTCGGCAAAGTAGTGAAGAAAAAGAAAAAAAAAGGCAATTACTCGAATTATGGGTTTCAAACCAGTTCAGGAATTCTTCTATTTGGGTGTCAAAATTGCATTGAGGAGATTAGTAGCTTCGGATTTCTACTTCTTGTTGGAAAAGGTTATGTGTAAATTAAACATTTGGGGAAGTAAGTTGATTTCGCTTCCTGGTAGAAATACTCTTACCAAATCTGTTCTTCTGGCTATACCGGTGTTTCATTGTACTCATGCCTTGATTCTAATTGGTATCTTGGCTGAAATTGATAAGGCTTGCAGGAATTTCATTTGGCACAAGAATAGCAATGATAAGGGAATGCATTATGTTGGCTGGGATGCATTATGCAGGTCTGTCCAAGATGGAGGGCGTGGTCTCCATTCTTCGATTAAAAAGGTGGAAGCTTTAAGAGCTAAGATGGCTTAGAAGTATCTTAATGATAATGATTCACTGGTGCATCGTGTTTTGGAACCGAAGTATGGCAGGTCCTGCTGGAATTTCCATCAAAGCAGACTGGGTCTAGTGCTTGGAAGATTATCTTAAGTGGCGCTAAGGCTCTCAGATCAATTGTTAGATGGAAGATCTCCAATGGTACAAATGTTAATGTGCTAGAGGATGTTTGGATTTTGGACAAACCTCTAAACAAATGGCCTACTTTTATCTCAAATTCCATTTCTCTAGAGTTGATGGTGGATCAGTTTATTATTAATGGGCAGTGGGATGTTGATAAGATCAGTCATATGGTTGGTGAGGATTTAAATAATCTGATATGTAAGATACATATTGATCTTGATTAAGGTTTAAACAAACCAGAGCTTCTCAATTTAAAGACTGGAACTACTTTATCTGCCATGGTTTCTAGACAGCTGAGTAAAGTTCTGCCGTGCAAGCAGTATTGGCCTTGGATTGGTAAATTAAGCTTAAATTCTAGAGTTGAAAATTTCTGGTGGTGCTTATATCACAAGGCAATTCCTACTTTAAATTCCTGGAAGATAGAAGATTGATGGTTGGAAATTTATGCCCTTTCGGCTGCGGGAAAACAGAGGACTTAGACCATATGGTGGTGTCTTGTACTAAGGTGTTCAATGTGGTCGGTATTCTGAATTAGTGGGGGTTCCATTTACCAATCTTTGGATGCTTTAAGGATTGCTGTAGCTGGTTAAAGAGGAATGCTTCTTCACAGAAGTTCATTGCTAATGTATATTATTCTATGGTCTTTCTTTGCTGGAAATCCAGAAACAGATTTACTCATCAAGGCAAGGTTGATTCTATTATATGGATTGCGGCTGAAGCACTAGGACTAGATTCCATTTCTCTGGAAAAGGGAAAGCATTCAGGCCTGTGGGATGTTAATCAACCTCTTCGGTTGTCTTCAAACCGTTGGCATCCTCCTCTACCTGATTGGATAAAGATTAATGTAGATGCTGCTTTGTTGAATTCATATGCTGCTGGTATTGGAGTGGTGGGACGAGATCACAAAGGTCACTGTTTGACAGTGTTTGGAATGCAGGATATACACTGGGATATCTCTCGTTTGGAGATGGAAGCATTCTTCTCTGCAAAATAGATTCTTAGTGAGTGGAAATTTCAATTCAAAGGAATTATTTTGGAAGGAGATAATGCAAATGTGGTTAAAATCTTGCAACAGGGCTATAACAGATCGGATTTCAGGATTTCAGGATCTGAGATTATTTTTCTTTCATTTATTAAAGAGTTTGATTTTATTATTTTTAATTGGGTTCATAGGGATTGTAATAAGTTAGTGGACTTATGTGCTAACTATGCTCTTCAAGGGAATTTTTTTTGGGATGATTTTAGTTTGAATAACATTCCTCCTGCCTTTTATCAGTTGTTAAAGGAGGAATGTGATGCTATTGGGTTGTAACTTCTTTCTTTTTTCTTAATGTAATTGCTTCTTACACCTGTCAAAAAAAAAATTAGAGGCTCGTGAGGGCACGATTCAAAATTTTTCTACTTTAATAAAATTTAAAATCTTTAAGCTCACATAAAAATTCTATCACTTTAAACAGTAAGCTCAGGATCGCTGAGAGTCTTTCATGTATTCATATTTTAACCTTCTCTTCCTTGTTTGGCACCTCCCCGCCTGCGAGTTCTAGTAGACCACCTAACTTATTAGGATGCAGTCCTATCAAGGGGATGTTATGTAATCTGTAGGATAAAACTTATTTTTAAGCCCTTTTTAAAACTACTTCTAATTAATTTGAGCATTCATCGAGTCAACTAGCATTCATCACTTTAGATACAAACTAAAAAGTGTCTAAAAATTTATTTATATTTACTTTAAGCTTCATATTACCCAACATCAGTCAAGGAGCTAATTAGAATCTGCTCTAAATGTCAAACCCATTCTCTCAAAACTTAATTAAACATCCCTACCACTCTTGCATAAGTGATCGAACTTATGGTTTTTAAGCTACTAGGTGGTTAGTTGGCTCCCTAATCTAGGCTGAGATAAGTCTAGATTTATACTGTGTTAGCTAGGTTTGGGCTAATAATTTTTAGTGCCCAATTTAGATTTAGGTTCTAAGGTAGGTTTAGACTATAAAACCTTAATCTTCTGGGAATATAATCCTAACTTTCTAATAAAATTGACAACTCAAATTAAATCTCCTTCAATCTAGAATTCAAACCCGATATATAGGATAGTCTGGGGTGCTTCTAAAATATTTCAAAATCCTAAAGTACCTCTTACCTTTCATCCCATTGAACTCTAGAAATAAATATTCAATCTTGTTCCAATCCCATTTGAAATTCAAACTTCAACCCTTTGATATCAATCTTTGAGAATTCCATATAAATTTTCTATCATTATTTTAATTGAGAGTATTCAAAGAAAACTCTAGTTTCCTATGATGTAATTAACTATGAGGGCTTACACTTATATGAGATTTAGAAACCTAAATCAAACTTTCAAAATCAAAAATTTTAAACTCCAATTAATTATCTTTGGGAAAATTAAAATCAACGATCATTATCATCATATTCAAATGACTGATAGTGAACGATATTTTCTTTCTTCAGAAGATATATCATTCTATTAGCATGATTTTGATTATGAAATTAATGATCTCTTATCCAGATTATTATAGTTAAATACGCGATCACACATCATTTTGACCCTCCGGGGTCATATATGGTTCTTCCTTGAGTTTAACTATGATAATTAAGATGAACTTATAGTTTTGTAATCTGAACCCATTAGGGAATGGTATGTTCACCTCCTAAGGTGATATATTATTCATGATGATGTGTTTGATTTCAAAACTAAAATTCTAAAATTAAACTCTCCTAAGGAAAATTAAAACCTTTTCAAACTTTAATTTTTTAATCAAATAATCATGCATTAAAATTAGAAGTTACAAGTCTTGAAGGAGCAAATGAGTTCCTAAAAACAAAAATCCATGTACTTTAATACAATAAATCACCATCTATATTGTCACAATGGTATAACCCCACATCACTGGGTGCTTCACAAATCCCTAAGAAGAGGCATAACCCCCAATATAAATTAGTAATCCATTCCCTAGGGTTAAGTGTCATTCTTATGGCATGCTAAGTCATATAGACTGCACTTGCATAATATACTGTAGGAAACATTTAGTGTGGAGATCAAAATTACTTGCAGCATAATATAGTATGCATGCAAGTCATTTATCAAAACAAATGGTGGAACCCAAACATATTTGGTTTCCCAAATTTGACCTTTGATTGGCTTTGTAGGAGTGTGTTACAAATCTGGTTTCAAAAAGTATAATTTTGATGATGACAAACATGTTTGTATTCTATTTTCTGGTTAACCCATTTCAGGTACAAAAGATCAAAAGCAACTCAAGCCAACTCAAGATCGGGTCCAAGTGTGTCTAAATGTAATGTAACTGATCCCTTAGCTAAGTAACCTTGCACACACACACTTAGGGGGAGAGCTTGAGTGAATTAGAGTTTCTATTCAATTTTTGTTCAGATCGTCCTGGACGATATTCACATCATCCTAGAAGATCAAGTGAAAATAGAAATCCTAGTTAGGGTGACCAAGTTAAGTCTGTCTGATTAAGCTGATCATCCTGGATGATCCATACATCGTACGGTATGATAGGCTCAAATCAAAAATTCTCAGCCGCAAGATCAAGTTAGGCAAGTTTTATTTTTAGAGATTTGATTTGATTGTCTCGGACGATCTAGTATAATTATGTCTAAATTAGTCTGGTGATTAAGGAAAGTAATTAATATTTAATTAATATGATCATATCATCCAGGATGATTGCAAGATCGTCCAGTGTAATTCACCTATACGTCTAGAGCGATGATCAGGATGATTTTGGAACTTTTTGAACTAATCATACAGGACGATATCAGTATCGTCCTGGATGAGCAAATTATTTTTAGGTTGTCCAGCACAAGTTTCTCTGGACCACCAGAGCAGTCATCTAGAGGAAATTCCTAAATTTATACTAATCGTCCCAGACGATCGCAGAAATGTACGGGACGATCTGAATAATTTTTTCTACTGATCGTCCGGAAGAGCTAAATCGTCCAGGCTGAAATAGGTGATTTTGAACTGATCGTACAGGATGATCTATCGATCGTCCTGGATGATATTGGCCGACTAGTTGAGATTTAGGGTAAATTTTGAGCCCTCCTATAAAAGATCTTTTTTTCCAACAAAAAAATCTTTTACCACTTCCTTTTTAGAGAAAACCTAGAGAGAGAGAGAATTTGGGAGAGAGAGAGGATCTTGTGAGGGGGAGTTTGTGAGGGATTCACAAAGGTTGCTCCAAGAAAGGATTAGAGTCGTCTTCTTCGTTTGTCATCTCTCGTATTGTCGGTGTTCTTTATGGGAGGATCGTTTGTAAGAAGATCTGGGTTCTCTGCCCGCTTCAGGAGGAAGTGAAAGGAGTTCAGGTTCTCTGCCTTCTTCAGGAGGAAGCGAAAGGAGTTTGAGGTTCTCTGCCTACTTCAGGAAGAAGCGAAAGGAGGTTAAGTTCTCTGCCTCACCGTGTAGGTGGAAAGGAGGTTTTGTACAGGCTTCTTTGCCTTGCTGTGGGAGCATAAGGAGAGTCACTTTGAGTTAGTGCAATATCTGGAGGGGAGGCTCTAGGGAGTGGACGTAGGTCAAGTTGATCGAACCACTATAAAATTTGGTGTGTTCTTTCTGATTTTTTTCTGCACTTTAGTTTTCTGTGATTATCTGCTTGGGTGAAATCTATGGTTGATCTTTTCGTTTATGTGTTTACTTATTTTCGCTGCAAATCATCGAAAAGATTTTTTCCTGTTGCTCTCAAATTTTTAAATAACCAATTCACCCCCCTCTTGCTTAGCCTCGGGACTAGTTCATCAGGGCTTAACATCCCTATCGAACTTTCAAGTGGTATCAGAGAGGGATTTATAAAATCTAGTTTTGAAAAACTTTTGAATTTGATCCATGACTAACTTTGGTAATCGTAATACTGCTGAAGGTTATTCAATTACACGACCGCATATTTGATAACATACTTTTTGATTTTTGGAAAACTCGCATGTCCACTTTTCTTCAATCAATTGATTATCGCATGTGGATGCTGGTTAAGGATGGCTATGAACCACCATTTAAAATGATTAACAATGTTAAAACTGAACTGCCTTTCACTGATTAGACTTTTGATGATCGTGACTTAGTCCAACTGAATACCAAATGTTTGAACTATTTTTTCTTTGCTTTAAAATATGAGGATTACGTGTGTGTTTCTACTTGTACAACTGGCAAAGCATCACTTATGAAGGTACAACTGAAGTCAAATAGTCTAGGTTAAACATATTCCTGCAAGACTATGAACTTTTTCGCATGAAACCTACTGAGTCTATTTCTAAAATATATACTAGGTTCACTCAAATTGTCACTTCTTTGCATGCTCTAGGAAGAGAACTTACAAATTTTGAAAAAGTGAATAAGATTTTGAGATGTTTACCTTCTTCATTTGATGCTAAAATAACTGCATTTACTGAATCAAAAGACTCGAATAATTATTCTATTGATAACTTACTTGGGTCACTCATTGCTTATGAGCAATGGGTGAACCAAAGACAGCTTGATGCAGGTGAGAAGAAGAAGAGAAAACTGTGGCACTGAAGGACAACGAAACTGACACTGATTCTTTCGAGTCTGATAGCGATGATGTTGCCTTGATCACTAGGCAATTCAAAAGCTTTCTATGGAAGAAACATAAGAACTTTTAGAAATGGAACAAGGGTAAGTCCCGTAAAAATTTTAAGGGTTCGTCTGATACTATTTATTTTGAATGCAGGAAGCCTAGACACATTAAAGCTGATTGTCCTACACTTAAAGATCACCCAAGCAAGGAAAAGGGTGAGGAGAAACCAAAATTCAGGAAGGACAAGAAAAGAATTTAAAAGGCATTCTGGGCAGATTCCGCATCTGACTCTTCTGAGACTGAAGCTGAAGAGGAGGAAACCAACTTATGTTTAATAGCAGATGATCATCTTGGTCAGTCTGACCAGAAAGAGGTACGTGAGCTTACTTACGATTAATTATTTGAAGTGTCTGAAAGAATTCATACATCGTATAGGAAGCTTAAGAAAACTCAAGCTAGCCTAAAACTAGAATTTCTGAATTTACAAAAAGAGCATGATTTTGTAGTTAAAGATTATTCCACACTTGACAACAATCACATGTCTTTACTTGATGAATTTGATGAATTGGACAAAAAATATTCTGATCTGATTACTGAGCATGATTCATTGAAAACCTCACATATTGATTTAGAAAGAGCTTTTAAAGAATTAAACAACATGGCATGTGAAGTGGAGAGTAGTAATGGAGCTTTGAGAAATTGCAAGTCTTAACAAGGAAAATGAATTTTTAAGAGTAAAAATCAGTGCTTTTAAGAAAAATGAAACACCTCCTACTTTTGCACAGTTTTATGCACCTCCACCTTTTGAACAATCTGTTTCAATATCATTAAAATATGTTTCATTCAAACCTAAGAAGAGGCACTATCACCCACATAGATTAGTTAACCCTTTTCCTGGTGTTAGATATTTTTCTTATGGCATGTTAGGACACATTTCTCACACCTGCACTGTTCACCGTAGTACACATTGGGTGTGGAGGCCCAAATTGCCTGTTTCATAGCACAGCACACATGCATTACATTCTTCTTTTCATAAGAAGGAACCCAAACCTGTTTGGGTTCCTAAATTTGACGTTTGATGATTTTGTAGGTGTACTCTCACACAAGATCTCATGAGACCATGTGGTACATGGACAGTGGATGTTCAAGACACTTGACTGGAGATGCAAATCAGTTTATTTTGCTGGAGGCCAGGGCTGGAGGCAAGGTTACCTTGGAGATAACCCCACCAGGATGGTGGTAGGCTCAGGTATAATTGGTGATTCAAAGAATTTTATGATTGATAATATTTTGCTTGTATATGGACTGAAACACAACCTATTGAGCATCAGTCAACTCTGTGACAAAGGATACAACATCAAATTCCTACCCACTTGTTGTATCTTAAGCTTAAATGACAAAATTATTTTGCAGGGACAAAGGATCAATAATGTCTACATGCTGGATGTAAGTTACTTTAAAGATGATGTTTCAATTTGCTTAAGAACTGCTGCTAATGAGTCTTTGTTGTGGCACAGGAGATCATGTCATGCCTATATGAAAACCCTTAGGAGAGTCACCCAAAAGGACTTAGTTAGAGGTGTCCCCAAGCTTAAGTTCACTAAGGACCACCTATGTGATGCCTGTCAATTAGGGAAGCAAGTCCAGTCCTCCTTTCACTCTGTTAAGGATATTAGCACCTCTAGACCTTTAGAAGTCCTTCACATGGATCTCTTTGGACCCATTAGCACTGTCAGGTTAGGGGGGAAAGTCTATGGTTTTGTGATTGTTGATGATACTCGAGGTTCACTTGGATTAAATTTCTGTCACATAAATCTCAGTCATTTGATGAATTTAAATCCTTCTCCACTTGGATTCAGAGGAAGTTAGGTTGTGAGATCTTAACTATTCATAGTGATCATGGTGGAGAGTTTGAAAATATGAAGTTTGGAAGTTTCTGTGAGGAGCAAGGGATTAGTCACAATTTTTCAGCTCCTAGGACCCCTCAACAGAACGGGGTAGCTGAAAGGAAGAACAGGACCTTAGTGGAAGTCGCTAGAGCCATGCTTGCTGAGTATTCACTTCCAAAATACTTTTGGGGTGAAGCGGTGAACACTGCCTTTTATGTGCTGAATAGGGTGAATGTTAGATCCAATCTGAACAAGACACCTTATGAGATCGTTAAGGGTAGAACTCCTAACCTGCCCCACCTCCATGTCTTTGGCTGTAAGGTTTTCATTCTAAACAACAGGAAATCATCCTTAGGAAAGTTTGACCCAAAATCTGATGAAAGAGTGTTCTTAGGCTATTCTAGTGTGGGGAAATCCTTTTGGGTGTTTAATAAGAGGACTTTGATGGTGGAAGAGATAACTCATGTGGTGTTTGATGAATCTGATCCTAAGGTGACTAGAGTTGAGGAAGAAGAAGAAGTAGGGGAGATTACTCAAGGGGTCAAATCTGAAGGAAAGGGTAGAACCTCAAACCACCTTACCTAGAGATTGGAGATATTCTTCGAATCATCCTAAAGAACTGATCTTAGGAGACCCTTCTGAAGGTGTTAGGACTAGGCTTGGACTTAGGAAGGAAGTAAACCACTCTACCTTTATCTCAATGAGTGAACCCACCAACATCAATCAAGCCTTGTCAGATGAGTTTTAGATTTTAGCTATGCAGGAAGAATTGAATCAATTTGTAGGGAATGATGTTTGGGAGTTAGTACAAAGACCCAAAAATCAAAGTATTATGGGAACCAAGTGGGTCTTTAAGAATAAGATGAATGATTCTGGTGTGGTGGTTAGGAATAAGGCAAGATTGGTGGCTAAGGAGTATAATCAGATTGAAGGATTGATTTTGAGGAGGCCTTTACCCCGATAGCTAGATTAGAAGCTATTAGAGTGCTATTAGCCTTTGCCTATTATATAGGATTTAAGCTGTTTTAAATGGATGTCAAGAGTGCCTTTTTAAATAGGGTAATAAAAGGGGATATTTTTATAGAACAACCCCCAGGTTTTGAGAGTTCCCAATATCCAAATCATATTTATAAATTAAAAAAGGCCTTATATGGATTGAAACAGGCACCCAGAGCTTGGTATGAGAGGCTTAGCACATTCCTGTTAGAAAGAGAGTTTGTTAAGGGGAGCGTAGACACCACCCTTTTTCTAAGGAGAGTAGGGGATGATTTACTCATTATCCAGATCTATGTTGATGATATAATTTTTGGATCTTCTGATAAATATTTATGTGATAAGTTTTCTAAAATAATGAGTAAGGAGTTTGAGATGAGTATGATGAGAGAATTGTCCTTCTTTTTGGGGTTTAGCATAATGCAAATGGATGATGGAACCTTTCTCAATCAATTTAAATACACTAAGGACATTTTGAAGAAATATGAAATAAATAAAGCCAAGCTAATCAACACTCTAATGAGCTCCTCTGTTCAGTTAGATAAGGATTCAAGTGGAAAATCTGTTGATCAGAAGAAGTATAGAGGAATAATTGGATCACTGCTTTACCTGACTGCTAGCCGACCTGATATCATGTTTAGTGTTTATCTTTGTGCTAGGTTTTAGGATGATCCTAAAGAGACCCACCTGACTACTGTTAAGAGAATTCTTAGATATCTTTTAGGGACACCAAACATAGGAATCTGGTACCCTAGGCACAACACCTCTTTTGAGATTATTGGATATTCTGATTCTAACTTTGCAGGATGTAGGGTGGATAGAAAGAGCACTTTTGGAACTTATCAATTCATAGGACAATCTTTAGTCTCCTGGTTTAGTAGAGAACAGAACTCAGTTGCACTTTCCACTGTTGAAGCTGAGTATATTGCCTTAGGAAGTTGTGTGGCCCAAGTTCTTTGGTTGAAGCAACAAGTCTTGCATTTAGGATTACTTGTGGGCATAATTTCTGTTCTGTGTGATAATACTAGTGCCATGTGTATTTCTAAGAATCTAATCCAATATTCTAGAACCAAACACATTGATATAAGGCATCACTTCATTAGGGATCATGTTACAAAAGGGGATATTGAGCTACATCATGTAGCAACTGAAAATTAGCTGGCTGACATATTTACTAAACCAATGGCCTTTGACTCATTCAACATTTTAAGGACCAAATTAGGTGTGATTGACATAAATGCTTGATTCTGATGACTACTGACTTCTGATTTGTCTGTTTTTCATTCATGTTCTGTTAGTTAGGTATTTGATTTGATTATCTATTTCCTGTTATTTTTGTTTTTCTACTGATTTCTATTTTAGCCTAGGTGTCAGTTTGATTTGAGTATTTATTTTGATGCAATTTTCTACTTATTTTTAATTACTGGTTCATCTCTTTTGTTTACTATTTTATGTCTTTCAAAATCAGATCACTGCTCACTACTGCCGATAAACTGAATTTCTGACTAGAGTTTTGCCTTATTTTTTATTTGGAAGCTGGTAAGCAGTGATTGATTCCACTGGATTTGTTAAAGGGAAGAAACATTGATGATTGTTTCTCTTCCTCTAACTCCTTTACTGGTGTATTATTTCTTTTGGATAAATATCTTCTTCAAAATTAAAAAATTGGTTTTTGAAATAGAGATTTATTTTATCTTCCTACAGTAATCTACCTCATATGAATAGTGTTTTCAAAGTCTTAAGTCATTGTTATGATTTTCTGAACCAAGTGATTGCACTTATCATACGATGTATGATTTTTGTTTTGTGAATTACTCTTCCTAATTGTAGAGAGTAAGCTTTGTCATCTCTTATGTCTGAAAGATAATTTTACAGCTGAGATTCTTTAACGATTTTGAGAGGGAGAAAGCCTACAAAAGATGCGCAATATTGTCAAAAATTGAAAGAATACACAAAGTGTATCAAAAATCAAAAGATGCACAAAGAGCCAAAAAAATTGAAAGAAAAAGGGGCACAAAATTAGCCCACAAAGAAATAGGCTTTCTTCCCTTTCAGATCTTTAAATGTCTTAAAAAAATCCATGCACCCTTAATATTTTCAAAAGCTTGAGATGAAAATCATGATTTGTGATTTCTTACTTTGTAATACTATTATATCAGATATTTTTCTGGAACGAGGCTTGAAAGGATCTCTTTTCGAATCTAATTTCTTTTCTTATGAATTAGATTTTTGTATTGAATGGGATTTCCATCTATAAGGTGTCTGAGGTGGGAGTTACGAAAGTCGATTTTTTAACTTTTTCTAGATTTCAGCACTATCGATCGTCTTCTTATTGGTTTTTGAATTTAAAATCAAGGAAAAATTCTGAATTACTGGAGCAGATCGATTCAAAAAAAAGGAGCGTTGTTTTTTGTGTTCTCATTTTGAGTTTTATTTACTCTGCTTTTATTTTTCATTTTACTGTATGTGTTTTTGGGATCCCTGATCTTTCATCTCCATCCTCCATCTTTTTTCTTTTTTCTTCACATCGTCTTAGACGATCCCCACATCGTCCTGGATGATCTTCTTCGTCCTGGATGATCCATACATCGTCCTGTATGATCCCTCCAAATGAACCCCACTCTGCTCATACTGCTGAGATGCATCAATTATTGGTGATCGTCCTGGATGATCCTTCCATCATCCTGGATGATATGATTCATACTTCCTGATCCTGATCAAATGGCTGAGAATGCTCCAATTATTGTTCATCATCCTGGACAATCCATCTCATCATCCTGGACGATCCACGTGTCAGCAGTTGGACGATTCAAATTCCGCCCGTCTATAGATTTATTGCATATCATCCTGGACGATCCACCTAATCGTCCTGGACGATACTTTTCGTCAACGGTCGTCCGGCTTGACTCCTCAGGATGATCGCCTGTCTCTAATTATCCTGGATGATCTCTGATCATCCTGGATGATTCGACCACCTTTTTGACTAATCATCCTGGCCATCATAATTACTCCTATTGTCTTGGACGATCCTGCGATTGTATAGGACCATCCGGCCAATTTCTATTTAAATAGCCATTTTCTTCAGCTTTCTTCACACCTCTCCTTCCGTACTTCCTCTCTTGTGTTTTTTAATGGCTGGTGGGAAGCGATCTAGGTAAAAGGGTGTGAGCTCTAGGTAGGGAAATATCGATCCTCGCTTTCCAAATGCAGCCGATCAGGCTGCCTTAGAATGATATCTTGAAGTGGGAATCACACAGTCCAAAATTGTAAACCCCCGCACCCTTACCTACCCTGTCCTCGATCTTTTTGCACATACCTCCCTCACCTTCATCCTCACCCTGGCCTTCCCATTTAGCCTTGAACTTCTCCAAGTCTTCTTCGCAAATCTTCATATCGCTACTGACTACTCCACCCTTCACTCCTATGTTAATCAACGACCTGTAGAACTCACAACCCAGGACTTTCATAATATCCTTCGTCTCTCTGTCACTAGCGATAAACTCCACACCCTTATTTCTAATCATGACTATGATTGGAGTGTCTCCAATCACTTCCTTAGAAATATAGAAACACCCTACCACGACAACGCTTCTACTTCCCTCCTTAAGGATGCCCATACCATTCAACATGTCCTTCGTTCCTCCATCATCCCTAAGGCAGGGGATCGCATTCACATCACCCCTTTACTGTCTTTGACCACCTATTACATCATGGCCCACCGGGACTTCAATGCTACTAATCTTCTTTTCAGATATATCGAGCATCTCACTATCATTAGGGATCCGGGCTATAGACGACGTCCAAAACTAGCTTTAGGACATATCATTGCATATGCTTTGGAGACAAAATATGACCTGCAATATCCAGTCCCTCCCAATGTCCCTCATTCCTACTTCACAAATATTCATTCCATGTACTCCAGAGTACACGACTACATCCGGAGCCCGCCTCAGATTTTGAGGAGGAAGAGGAAGAAGCTGTTCTTATTCCTGTTGCACCTGATGCACCTGCTCCCCTTCACATTGCTTCCCCTTTTGATCATCTGGTGAAGCAGTTCGACTAGTGGGAAGCCCAATTTGATTCTTTTGTTGCTGCCTAGGAGTAGCAGCACACTGAGGATCTGCAGCACTTTAATGACTATGTTGCTCAGCAGCAACAGCAGCACGACTAGGACATTGCCTGGTTTGGAGCACACTTCACCGCCATTCACAGTTAGTTTACGCCACCACCACCTCCTCCTTCTAATCAGGATCCGCCTCCATTTTAGTTTTATGTTTTGTGCTATTTTCTATCTGTACTGTTGTTTCTGTTCCTCCTCCTTCTTTTTGTTATGTCAAAAGGGGGAGTTAGTTGTCGTAGTTTTTGCTTTATGTATTGATCTTATCTTTTGTTGTTTATTTCATTTGTAGTTTTTTTCCTATACTATTCTAGTTGTTCAGTGAAATTTAGAAAGATATGTGTTTTTCGTATGTGCGTTGTTAAACTCCTGGTTATTTTTTTTTAAACTACTGCACAAATGTTTGCCATCATCAAAAAGGGGGAGATTATTGTAAATCAGGTTTCAAAAAGTACAGTTTTGATGATGACAAACATATTTGTATTCTGTTTTGCTTGGCTAACCCATTTCAGGTACAAAAGATTAAAAGCAACTCAAGCCAACGTAAGATCGGGTCCAAGTGTGTCTAAATGTAATGTTTTCCTTTTCTTGAGTCAAATGTAATGTAACTGATCCCCTAGCTAAGTAACCTTGCACACACACACTCAGGGGGAGAGCTTGAGTGAATTAGAGTTTCTGTTCAATTTTTATTCAGATCATCTTGGACGATATTCACATCATCTTAGACGATCAAGTGAAAATAAAAACCCTAATTAGGGCGACCAAGTTAAGTCTGTCTAATTAAGCCGATCGTCCTGGACGATCCATACATCGTAAGGGATGATAAGCTCAAATCAGAAATTCTCAGCCGCCACATCAAGTTAGGCAAGTTTTATTTTTAGAGATTTGATCTAATCATCCCGGACGATATGTGTATTGTCCTGGATGATCCAGTACAATCATGCCTAAATTAGTCTGGTGATTAAGGAAAGCAATTAATATTTAATTGATACGATCATACCGTCTGGGATGATCGAAAGATTGTCCGGGATGATCATGATCGTCCAGTGTGTTTCACCTGTAAGTCCAGAGCGGTGATCAGGATAATTTTGACACTTTTTTAAACTAATCGTACAGGACGATATCAGTATCATTCTGGATGATCAAGTCATTTTTAGGTGGTCCAACACAAGTTTCTCTGGATGACCAGAGAGATCTTCTGGATAAAATTCTTGAATTTACACTAATTGTCCCGGATGATCGTAAATCGTACGGGACGATCTGAACAATTTTTTCTACTAATCATTCAGAAGAGTCAGATCATCCAGGCTGAAACAGGTGATTTTGAACTGATCGTACAGGATGATATATCGATCGTCCTATACGATTTTGGCCGACCAGTTGAGATTTAGGGTAAATTTTGAGCCCTCCTATAAAAGATCTTTTTCTTCCAACAAGAAGAATCTTGTGCCACTTTCCTTTCCTGAGAAACCCTATAGAGAGAGAGAGAATTTGGGAGAGAGAGAGGATCTTATGAGGGGGAGTTTGTGAGGGATTTACAAAGGTTACTCCAAGAAAGGATCAGAGGCATCTTCTCCATTTGTCGTCTCTCGTATTATCGGTGTTCTTTGTGGGAGGATCGTTTGCAAGAAGATCTGAGTTCTCTGCCCGCTTCAGAAGGAAGCGAAAGGAGTTCAGGTTCTCTGCCTGCTTCAGGAGGAAGCGAAAGGAGTTTGAGGTTCTCTGCCTGCTTCAGGACGAAGCGAAAGGAGGTTAGGTTCTCTGCCTCACCGTGTCGGTGGAAAGAGTTTTTGTATAGGCTTCTCCGCCTTGCTGTGGGAGTAAAAGGAGAGTAACTTTGAGTTAGTGCAATACCCAGAGGGGAGGCTCTGGGGAGTGGACGTAGGTCAAGTTGACTGAATCACTATAAAATCTAGTGTGTTCATTCTGATTATTTTCTGCTCTTTAGTTTTCTGTGATTATCTGCTTGGGTGAAATCTGTGGTTGATCTTTTCATTTATGTGTTTACTTATTTCTGCTGCAAATCATCAAAAATATTTTTTTCCTGTTGCTCTCGAATTTTTAAAT
Organism: Dendrobium chrysotoxum; assembly: GCA_019925795.1. Lineage (NCBI taxonomy): Eukaryota > Viridiplantae > Streptophyta > Magnoliopsida > Asparagales > Orchidaceae > Dendrobium > Dendrobium chrysotoxum. The sequence continues at coordinate 16,229,132 of CM034301.1, read as the reverse complement.
AACCAATTCACCCCCCCTCTTGGTTAGCCTCGGGACTAGTTGATCAGGGCTTAACATCCCTATCGAACTTTCAGAGTGCTGTTAAAGGCCAAGTGAGAGCATGTGGTACCTAGACAGTGGATGCTCAAGGCATATGACTGGAGATGTGAAGTAGTTCATCACACTAGAGCTCAAGTCAGGAGCTAAGGTCACATTGAAAGATAAAACCACAAGGAAAGTGGTGGGCTCAGGTATAATTAGAAACTCAAAGAATTTTAACATTGAGAATATTTTACTTGTAGATGGTTTGAAGCATAATTTACTTAGCATTAGTCAGTTGTGTGGCAAAGGATTTGCCATTAAATTTTTATGCACAAAATACATGATTAGTTTGAATGGCAAATTAGTTCTAAAAAGAAAAAAAGACTTAACAATGTTTATATACTTGATTTGAATTACATTGAATAATCTAATTCTTTGTATTTGAAAACCAATATTGATGAATCCTAGCTATGGCATAGGAGGCTATGTCATGGAAGCATGAAGACCCTTAGGAAGATTAACTAGAAAGGCTTAGCTAAAGGTATACCTAAGTTAGATTTTACTAAGGACCACCTATATAATGCCTGCCAACTAGGAAAGTAAATTATGTCTTCATTTAATTCAGTCAAGGACATCATCACCTCTAGGCCATTAGAAAATTTCATATGGGTTTGTTTGGACCCATTAGTATAGCCAACCTAGGAGAAAAATCATATGGATTTGTGATTATTAATGATTACTCTAGATTCACCTGGGTTTGATTCCTAAAATAAAGGAATGAATTATTTGAAGAATTTAGAACCATTTTTATTTGGATATAGAGGAAATTAGGATGTGAGATCTTGCTAATTCATAGTGATTATGATGGAGAGTTTGAAAATGATATATTTTAATCCTTTTATTAAAAAGAAGGGATAGAGCATAAATTTTCTACCCCTAGGACCCCTCAGTATAATCGAATAGTTAAAAGGAGGAATAGAAGTTTAGTAGAAGCTGCTTTGGCCATATTAGTTGAATATTTTCTCCCTAGATACTTTTAGGCAGAAGTAGTAAATATTACTTGTTATGTGTTAAATAGGGCAAATATTAGATCAAAGATAAATAAGACACCCTACGAGCTCCTTAAGGATAGGACACCCAACCTTTCTCACTTGCATCTTTTTAGTTGTAGACGCTTTATCCTGATTAATTGTAAATCACTTCTAGGAAATTTTGATCCCAAATTTGATGAAGGAGTCTTTCTAGAATATTCATATATATGTAAAGCCTATAGGATCTTTAATAAGAGGACCCTAGTAGTAGAAGGGTCTACCCATGTCATGTTTGACGAATTAGATAAATCTTTTGAGCCTAGGTTAGAAGGAATAGATGTCACCCAAGGGGTAGAATCCATTGACCTAGGAGATAGAGTAGAACCTTAGGAGCCTTTGCCTAGTGAATTAAGATACTCATCTAGTCACCATAGAGAACTCATCCTAGGAGATCCATTTATAGATGTTAAAACTAGGCATAGACTTAGAAAGGAGGTTAGTCATTTTGTATTCATCTCCATGGTAGAACCAATCAATATAGATTAAGCCCTATCGATGAATTTTGGATCCTAGCTATACAAGAATAATTAAATTAATTTATTTAGAATGATGTTTGGGAACTGGTAAGCAGACCTAAGGGTAAGAGTATTATAGGAACTAAGTGGGTTTTCAAGAATAAAATGAATGACTTTGGGATAGTAATTTGGAATAAGGCAAGATCAGTAGCTAGGGGGTACAATTAGATTGAAGGAATTAATTTTGAGGAGACCTTTACCCCTATTGCTGGGTTAGAAGCCATTGGAGTACTATTAGACTTTGTTTGCTTTTATGGATTCAAGTTATATTAAAGGAATATTAAAAGTGCCTTCCTAAATGGGGTGATAAATAAAGATGTATATATTGAGCAACCATCAGTTTTTGAGAATTCTTAATTTCCTAATTATGTATTTAGATTAAAGAAGGCATTATATGAACTGAAGCAAGCACCTAGAGCTTGGTATGAGAGGCTGAGTACATTCCTCTTAGATAGGCCTTTGTTAAGGGTAGCATAGACACCATCCTATTCTTTAAAAAGTAGGAGAAGATCTACTCATTATTCAAATTTATATTGATGATATATTTTTTGGATCATAAATAAAATCTCTTTGATGAATTTTTAAAAATAATGAGTGAGGAGTTTGAGATGAGCATGAAGGGAGAGCTTACCTATTTCCTCAATATTAGTGTGAAGCAAAGGGATGATGTAACCTTTTTTATCCAATCAAAATATATCAAAGATATCTTGAAGAAATATGAGATGGATAATGCTAAGGCAAGAAATACTCCCATGAGCTCTACCATTAAATTTGATAAGGATCCCAATGGAAAATCAATTGATTAGAACAAATATAGAGGAATAATTAGATCACTTCATTATTTGACTTCCAATAAACCTAATATCATGTTTTGCATATGTATCTATGTTAGATTTTAGGTTAATCCCTAAGAATCCCATATGATTGCTATTAAGAGAATTCTTAAATACCTATTAGGCACCCAAAATATAGGTATTTGGTATCCTATATATAGCTCATCCTTTGAAATCATAGGATATTCAGACTCTGACTTTGGATGATATAGGGTAGATAGAAAAAGCACTTTATGAACCTATCAATTCATAAGCCAATCATTAGTTTCCTAGTATGGTAGAAAGTAGTATACAGTAGCCTTATCCAACGTTAAGGCAAAATTAGGAAGCTATGTTGCTTAGGTCTTATAGCTAAAGCAATAAATCTTAAATCTTAGATTATCTGTAGGCACCAATCCTATTATGTGTGAGAACACTAATGCCATTATCATTTCTAAAAATCCACTCCAACACTCTCGTACTAAGCATATAGACATTAGGCATCATTTCATTAGAGATCACATAGCTAAGGGAGATATAGAATTGCATCATATAGCTACTGAAGATTAATTGGCAGACATCTTCACCAAAACCCTTGCATTTGACACCTTTAGCACCTTAAGGAATAGACTAGGTGTTATAGACATTTATGGTTAATTCAGGATGAATCTGAATTACTAGATCATTTGAAATCAACCATTTCTATGTGTATTCTAATGTGTGACACATTTTAAATTTTTTTTTCTATTTATTTGTTAATTTGTGTTATTTATTTATTTACTTATTTTTTCATTTTACATATGGTAGAAATTCCCTGATCTTCACACACCTTTGATTTTAAATTTTTAAAAAAATTTGAAAGTTAAAATTTGTTCACATCATACTATATGATTTTATTTGTACTATATGATCTACATATCCTTGCAAAATTCTTTGCCTTCAGTGAAAGTAATGGTCTTGATATAATCAATTATTGGTGATCGTACCATATAAATACCTCTTCACACTATATGATACACGTGCCAAAAGCCATTGGATGAATTTAAATTGGTCGGTATGATATTAATTAAACTATCATACTGTACGAACACCTATTCGTATTGTATAATTAGTTTGGTCAAAAGTCATACAGATGACTCCTCGGGATGAATGCTTTTTTTTAGATTGTCTAGTATGTTCAGGATTATACTATACAATTTGACCTCTTTATCTGAGAAGTTATCTAGATGATTTAAATTCATCTAATCATATTGTATGATCATAAATTATATTGTACAATTGGATAAAAACTATATAAATTGAAGAGATTTCTAAAGATTAACTCATGCAATCCTTCGAATCCCTTCTTCCCTCTTGACTCATACCTTCAAGTGCTCAAATCGTTGCAGGAGTAAGCATGGTGACCCAAGGAGGTTCTTCCTCTTGTTGCCCTATCAACAACTGCATCCAATTCACAGAAGATGAAGTTGCATATTATCGATATAAGGAAGCCCGCATCACTCCATCCAGAATGGTGAATCAATAAGCCCTAAATTATGAGGTGATGAACCTCTTCGCATCCAGCTCTCTCCAATTCTTACTTACCCTTTTCTTTCCCTTCAATTCTAAACTCCTTTATGAATTCTTTGTAAACCTAAGGGTTAGTTTTGCTACTCCCATCATGCGATCTTATGTCAGTAGGTTACCCATAGAAATATCCAAATAAGTCTTAGGCGAATATCTTTACCTATCCATAGAAGGACCTCGACCCCAATCAATGTCCTCTAGGGGAAACTTTGATTGGAGTGCATTCAATTTAACCATTAGAAGTGTTGCCCTCAATCACAATCAACCCCTTATATACTCCTTGAATCAAAATGCACGTATTATCCAGTATGTCCTTCGAACCTCAATCATTCTTAAAGCTGGAGATCAAGTAAATATTACCCCACTCCTTTCCTTGATTATCTACTTCATTATGTTTGAAATATAACTTGATGAATCCCAAATGATAACTGATTACATTAAAAATTTTACTCCCAATTGTCTTCGTTCCACCAAAAGGAAGCAAAATATTGCTCATGGCCATGTCATTACTATATTTTGGACAAAAAATATGAGCTTACCTATCCTGCCACCGCTGATCATTTTCTGATTTTCTACACTAATAGTTCCTTTCACATTCTTTTTTGACACCACTAGGAGCATGAGTAATAAGAAGAACCTAATTTTGATGAGGAAGGGGGAGCTCATCCTGTAGCAGCCCCTGCACTAGAGCTTACACAAGCACCAATGCAACCACCTGTATTAGCATAACGGCCTTATCATTTCAAGGAGTTGACAAAACATTTTGATCGATTGGAGTCCTATTTGGATAGCCATATTTAATAGCAGCAACAATAACACCAGGCAGACATGGCTTGGTCTAAAGAATAGTTTCTATCCATTCATAAGTATTTGCAGCCTCCACAACCACCACACCCTGATTAGGGGCCTTCTTACTTTTAGGATCTATGTTTTGTGTCTGTTCTATAGTTTTTTTCCTATGTTTATGTTTGACCATCATTTTTGTTGATGTCAAAAGGGGGAGTAGTAGTTTGGTTATTTATGTATTTATTCATCTTTATTATGAGCTTCAGTTTGTGCATCTTATGTTTGCAGTGCACTTTTACTTTTACATTTAGCATAAAAATATTTAAAATAATAAAAAAACAAAAAATAAAAAATTATTTCACCCATATTTTTTCAAATCTATCACCCAGTGAGGGGGAGATTAAGATACAAAGTTTAACTTGCATTTTCAACCAAAAAAAGTTTGCCATCATCAAAAAGGGAGAGATTATTACAATCTATGATCTCTTGCTTATGAGTTTAATAATAATAAATATTATTGATTGAATTTTTTTTTCTACTAGCATATGTATTGCATATTTTTTTCTGTGTGTACTAATATTTCAGGTACATCATACATTACTCAAGAATAATCAAGGCTCAAGTTTGGGTAGAATAGGATATTATTCGAAAGAGTCTATATTTTGAATTTCATTTATTTTATATTTTTTGAGTCTAACCAGGTAAGGGTGTATGCTAAATTGGTGATCATGTACACACATACAGGGGAGTGAGAAAAGTGAGTTAATTATTTTTGAACTAATCATACCGTATGATTATGATCATACTGCACGATCGGTTATAAAAAAAATTAGTTTAACGACTAATTTTATAATTAATGCTTATGAAAAAATTATATTATATGATCCTAATTATAATGTATGATTCATTTTCATTAGAAAACCCTAGCTGCTAGATGATTTAAGTAAATATTTTTAAAATTAATTTTTAAACTAATCATACTATACAATCATAATTGTACTGTACGATATTTAAAATCTTACATAAATTAATCTCCATGATTTGTTAATTAAATCAAGGTTTTATAAATATGGCCAATCGTACTGTATAATATAGATTAAACTATACGACTGATAGCGATGAAATTCGATCATCGTGGATATTGTACTGGATGAAACTTTGATTTTTTGAACTAATCATATAGTACAATAATAATAGTACTAGATGAACTCTTGATATTTGAACTAATTATAATGTATGATGTAAATCATACTAAATGATTAATAGAGATGATTTCCAATCATCCTGATAATTATTTTGTATGAATAGAAGGAAATTGTACTAATCATAGCATATGAATTTTCGATCCTGCTATATGATAAGTATACAGAAATTGAACAGTTTGTCTGAATGAGTGTTCCATTGTATTGGATGAACCCCTATTTTGAACTAATCATACTTTATAAACCCAGATTGTACTATACAAATAGTGATGTCTTAATTAAAAACTTAGGTTTTTTTGAAGCCTTATACTTAAGTAATTCAATATTGTCTCAAGAGAGACTTTTTGGTTGTTGAAGGAACTTTGAGGGAGATATCTTGAGAGAGCTCTTGGTCTTGGAGAGGGAGAAGGTGAGGTCGTGCGTGTGGAGAAGGAGTGTGAGGGGTTTTCATACGGTTTCTCTAGAAAAGCTTTCACCTTGCTTCCTTTAGTGGCCTTGGAGAGAAGCTTGAAGGTCAAGGTCATGGATTCTCTGTCTTTACCAGGAATGTGAAAAAGGATTGAAGGTTCTCTATCATCACCAGCGGGTGAGAGAGGATTGAAGGTTGTCTGCCATCACTAGGAGGGTAAAAAAAGATTTTAAAGGTTTGTTGCCATCATTAAGAGGGTGACATAGCTTTTAGTTCTACGCCGCATCAGGTTTGGTGGAAGTGATTTGTAAGGGCTTTTCTACCTTGCTGTGGGGGTAAAAGGAGAGTCACTATAGTGCTAGTGTAATACCCAGAGAGGAGGACTCCAGGGAGTGGATGTATGTCACAGTTTACTGAACCACTATAAAATTTCTGGTATGTTCTTTCTGGTTTTTCTGCTCTTTTATTTTCCACATTTAAAATTTCCTACATGAGTTTAATTTTCTTTGCAAACTACAGCTGAATTACAAATCTTGCTTGGTTAGATTTAATCTGTGTTAGAAAAAGAAAAATTCCTTTTGATTTATTTATGTTACAAAACTTTAAAAAAGAAAAATAAATTTTAATTTGCTTCAGCTTGTCTTAGTCACTTAACTAGATTTTTTCATAAATTATGATATCGGTCAAAACAAAAAAAAGGTTTTATTTTTAGTATTTTTTAAAACAACCACTTCACCTCCCTCTTGGTGCACCTAGGGATAGCTCAACGAGGTCTTACAACTTCCCTGAACGTTTAATTGGAAGTGGTCTTAAGTCTTGGAATGGTTGAGATAAGACAAGTTTATTCAAAAAGTCAATTTAAGGGTTCTTAGGGTTTATAGGATTCTTTGTTAACCATGATCCACTCAAGGTTTAAGAGACTTATGAAAATTATTATGAATATGTTCGATGGGTTTCTAATGGTTATGAAGGCAATTTGCAACTAGATGTGTTATCTAGTGATATGAGCTATAAATATTTGAAGGTTTTGTATGCTTGGAATATACTTTATATTTTAGAATTTAAAAGGATATTAAAGCCTCCAAAATAGTTAGGTAGACTCTAGGAACATAATTAATCAATATACAAATGATCAACACCATTCTAAATTATTTTCCCATGGTTTTGAATCAGTTGAAAATTCCCCTAAAATAGAGACAAGTTAAATGGATTTAGGTTTTTTTTTAGGTGAAACCCACCATCGGGCCTACATGTTGATAACAAAAAAGGAGTACAAGGTTCTTAAAAGGACCTCCTGCTCCCTACTGCTTAGAAGAGCTACAAAAAAATTCAAAAAAGAATCTATATGTTGGATGTCCTCACTAAGCATAAGTACAAGATTAGCTAATAACATTCTATGATGGCCAAAAACTATAGCCCAAAAGGAAAAGAAAAAAATATACCCATTCAGCTTAGCCTTCTTGACCAAAAGGGACCCTGCACAAAACAAGAACATGCCTCCAAAAGCCTGCAAAAAAGGCCTGCAAGGACATTGGTAATAACAAGTAATAGAAATAGAATAGTAACAATTTTAATAGGAAAATAATTAAAAGAAAATAGCCCTCAAAACAAAGTATAATAGTGCATATGAACATCTTGAAGGGCCATAGGATACTAAAAGCATTCCAATAATTCTTATAAATAGCCTTGATATATAGCCTAAAGCCACATAAACTTATCCAAATTAGTCCCTTCAAACTAGTATACCCTAACCCACACAACTAAGTCAAGATAAAGGTCATACCAAAAAAACCAACAAGGTACGAGCTGAACACAGGAAACCAAATAATAAAGTAGACATAAAATCCATTAAGAGAAGAACCCAAGAGATCCAGCAGAATCGGCAAGAAGTTAAAGCCCTCAGGTTCCAGCACAGATAGGATGAGATAGTTACTAGAACAGGTGTAAAACCCAACTATGTTGCAAATCTGGTTTCAAGAAGTATAGTTTTGATGATGACAAACATGTTTGTATTCTGGTTTGCTTGACTAACCCATTTCAGGTACAAAAGTTTAAAATCAACTCAAGCCAACTCAAGATCGGGTCCAAGTGTGTCTAAATATAATGTTTTCCTTTTCTTGAGTCAAATGTAATGTAACTGATCTCCTAGCTAAGTAACCTTGCACACACACACTCAGGGGGAGAGTTTAGTGAATTAGAGTTTCTGTTTATTTTTTGTTCTGATCGTCCCTGAGGATATCCATATCGTCCTGGACGATCCAGTGGAAACAAAAACCCTAATTAGGGTGACCAAGTTAAGTTTGTCTGATTAAGCATATTGTCCTGGATGAACCATTGATCGTATGGGATGATAGGCTAAAATCAAAAATTCTTAGCCACCAGATCAAGTTAGGCAAGTTTTATTTTTAGAGATTTGATCTGATCATCCCGGAAGATCCATTATAATCATGCCTAAATTAGTCTGGTGATTAAGGAAAGTAATTAAGGTTTGATTGATTCAATCATATCGTCCCAGACGATCGCAGGATCGTACGAGATGATGTGTTAAAAATCCTGACCGTCCAGTGCCTTTCACCTGTACGTCCAGAGCTGTGTGCAGGACGATAATCCTGATTTTGAACTATTCGTACGGGATGATACCCATATCATCCTGGACGATCAAGTCATTTTGAATTCGTCCTGCATTTTTCACCTGTACGTCCAGAGTGGTGCTTAGGATGATTTTGGCACTTTTTGAACTAATCGTACAGGACGATAGAAATATCATCCTAGACGATCAAGTCATTTTTAGGTTGTCCAGCACAAGTTTCTCTGGCTAACCAGAACGGTCTTCTAGACAAAATTCCTGAATTTATAATAAACATCCCGGACGATCGCAGAATCGTACGAGACAATATGAACAACTTTTTCTACTAATCGTCCAGAAGAGCCAGATCGTCTAGGCTGAAACAGGTGATTTTCAACTGATCGTACAGGACGATCTAGCAATCGTCCTGGATGATATTGGCCGACCAGTTGAGATTTAGGGCAAATTTTGAGCCCTCCTATAAAAGATCTTTTTCTTTTAACAAGAAAGATCTTTTGCCACTTTCCTTTACAGAGAAACCATAGAGAGAGAGAGAGAGTTTGAGAGAGAGAGAGGATCTTGTGAGGGGGAGTTTGTGAGGGATTCACAAAGGTTACTCCAAGCAAGGATCAGAGATGCCTTCTCTGTTCATCGTCTCTCATCTTGTCGGTGTTTTCTATGGAAGGATCGTTAGCAAGAAGATTCGGATTCTCTGCCCGCTTCAGGAGGAAGCGAAAGGAGTTCAGGTTCTCTGCCTGCTTCAGGAGGAAGCGAAAGGAGTCCGGGTTCTCTGCCCGCTTCAGGAGGAAGCGAATGGAGTTCAGGTTCTCTACCTCACTGGGTCAGTGGAAAGCAATTTTGTACAGGTTTCTCCGCCTTGCTGTGGGAGCAGAAGGAGAGTCACTTTTGTGTTAGTGCAATACCTAGAGGGGAGGCTCCAGGGAGTGGATGTTGGTCAAGTTGACCGAACCACTATAAAATTTGGTGTGTTCTTTCTGATTATTTTCTGTACTTTATTTTTCTGTTATTATCTGCTTGAGTGAAATTTGTGGTTGATCTTTTCATTTCTGTGTTTTCTTGTTTCCGTTGCAAATTATTGAAAAGATTTTTCCTGTTGCTAACAAATTTTTTTAAATAACCAATTCACCCCCCCTCTTGGTTAGCCTCGGGACTAGTTCGTCATGGCTTAACATCCCTAACGAACTTTCAAACTAAACCAAATAGGCACCAGCTAGAGTAACCCCCTTGAATACCAGTAGAGACCCAAAACTGAAAGCTCTATAACAAGGAGACAGTAACCATAACAGGAATGATGCCAGAAAAGCTCAGGAATAAAACAACAACAGTAATCCATACCCACCACCTCAATAAACTAGACAACTTGAATTTATAACTGAAGAAAGTAGGAAAAAAGCAATTTATCATCCAAAGAGGAGAAGACCTACATAAACCAGCAAAGTCAAGCCACCTTGCAACTAAGAGAACCAAATAAACCCAATCTACAACATAATCATTACTATTAGAAGAATTAATCAAAATCCAAAAAATAAAATTGAACTTAGTTGGGTTGCAAAAGCTTAGGAAGGTATTCACTAAAGGAAAATCATAAAGAGAACCCAAATGCCACTCAATTCTAAACCAAAACGCACTCTGGCACATCCAATTTGTGTAGGAGATGCTAGAAAGAGAAGATACAGATGGGCAGCAGGGCAGAAAAACCATGATCAATTCACCATTACCAGTCCTGGCCCTCCAACCAAATGACCACGAAAGGCCACTATAATACTTCAATAATAGAACAATCCAGTTGAGACAATCACAACCCCAAGGAAAACACCTAAGAAACCAACTAGACATAACCCCCGCACAACCAAGAGATCTAATCAAAAGATGGGGGATAGAGTAAAACCAACCAAATGGACAAACCCTAGGATTAGAAGAGCAACAATTAAGGTTCAGATCAGGATACCAATTGATCCAATCATAGCTAAAGCCTAGCCTAACATCACCAATAACAATTCTAAAAAATAAGTGATCCAAGTAAGAAAAATTCTGGATCCCATAATTATTGGCAAGAAAATTAAAATATTCTCTGGACATAATAAAACACAATAGATCAAAAGAAAAATAAAAGCCAAAATATTTCTTCTCACAAGGATAAGAAGAGCTACACACTTAGATTAAATCAAAGAAGTAATTATTCCAATCAAATCTTAAACCCAATTGACCACAGACGAAGTGAAACAAAACTAGCTAGTAACGGATAAAAATAGGACCCAACACCTTATTAGAGACACTCACAACCAAATGAACTGAAGACAAAAATAATGCAGAGAAAAATGCCTAGAGAGACATACTCCTAGTTAGAACGGATATAAGGGAGGCCATGAAGATCCAATCTAACCAACCCTTTCATCTCCTTTGGTAATGAATGTTCAATAAATTTAGTGAAAACATTTAAATTACACCCTATTTCAGCAAGGGAATTAGCCACAACATTCCTTTCCTCCAAAATATGAGAGATAGAGAAAGTAATCAAGGATAGCCAATGCTTAATATTTCTTTAATTATAAAAATTAGTAGGATTAGAAATAGAGTTCCCTTTAATAAAATTAATCAAAAGCATAACATCCACTTCAATCCAAACATTGGTGATACCAATAGAAATGCATAACTGAATACCATAAAGAAGACCTTCAGTCTCAGCTCTATAACAGTGCTAGTAGTAGAAGGACCCGCAAAGGCAACAATGACATAACCATTAAAATCCCTAATAATACCACCATAACCAGCATTCAAATTATTCATAGACCTATCAGTATTAAGCTTTAAGAAACCCTCCAAAGGCTTTCTCTAATTAACAATTCTATTTTTTATAGTAGAGGAATGAGATTGAAAAGTAAAACTAAACTCAGAAGCAACATGACGAAAGCCTTTAAAAGAGTTAGCCTTAATAAGCTTAGCCAAAAACAGCTGATAAATTTTATTCTTAACTTTAAAAATAATACTTAAAGCATGCATCTTGATATCCTCATGCTTAGAATCATTCCTACTACTCCATAAAAATGAACTAATGAAGACAGATAAGATGTTTCTAATATAACCTTTAGTAGGAATGAACCACTCCTTAAGAAGATGAGAGATAGAATTATAACAAGTAAAAGATTGCACATTAAATATTTTGTTAAAATATATCCAAACTTTCATAGCAATCGAGCCTTGAATTAAAACATGGTTCATATTTTCAATATGATAACAACATTGGCATTTAGAGACTATATAAAAACCTTTTCTGATTAAAATAGAATCCAGAGGCAAGAAATTATGCAAAATTCTTCATAAAAGAAAAAAATAAGAAGAAGGAATACTAGCTTGCTAAATAGGCAAAAAAAGAGAGTCTTTTGGATAAGCTTTTCTAATAGAGTTCCATACCTGCTTAATAACAAACTTGCTATCATTAGATAGATTAAATAGGATGCAATCATCAATTTCTAAATGAATAGAAATATTGAGAATAATACTTATAATACAATCAGGCACATAATTAGTAAGCAATTCAATATTCCAATTCCCGTCAATAATAAAATCCTTGACTTTGCAGGCAGAAGTGGAGTAAGTGTTTAAGAAACTATCAATAGAGAAATTACCCAACCATTTATCTTGCCAAAAAAAAAATGTTACCAGCCCCCAAACCCCATTGGATAACTCTTCAACCTCCCATTTAATGTAACATAATCTTTTTCAGATAACAGAATCACCTTTTTTAAAGAAGCAATTGAGCGAATGTTTACCAACACAGTACTTAGAGACCATACACTTAGCCATCAAGCTTTTCTTATTTCTAAAAGCAATCCAGAGTTTATGAGAAAAGGCTTTGGACATCTCAGTCATAGATTTAAAGCCTAATCTACCTTCATCAACAGCCCTAGAAATGTTCTTCCAAGAACCCCACAGAATAACATGTTTACCATCTTTGGCACTCCAGAGGAATTTATTGAACAAAGTGTCCATTCTGTGACACACATTTAAAGTAGGACATAAAGTATGGAGCAGATAAATAGGAATCGAGCATAAAACATGTTTAATAAGAACAAGTCTACCACCAAATGAAAATAAATTAAAAGCCCAAGAAGAGAGTTTCTTATGAATCATAGTAAAAATGTCATCAAATAAATGAGAACATTTCTTACCCTTGTTAAGACGAGTACCAAAGTACTTCATCGATAAATTCTTTTTAATGAACCCAAATTTGTTTTCAATACTAGTAACCCTCCTATGAGATATATATTTAGCAGGAATATAATAACTCTTGGAAGGATTGATAATCAACCCACTAGCACGTTGAAACTTGTTGAGGAATTTAAACAAAATGTAAAGCATTTTAATAGATCCATTCGAAAAAATAATAAAATTACCAGTAAAGCTCAAATGAGTAATAGGAAAATCACCATTAGTTCTAAAATGCAGATTAGGATGAATTCTTAAAAGATTATTAATACCTCTGAACAAAAACTCTACAACAATAATGAAAACAGTAGGAGATAAAGAATCTCCCTGTCTCAAACCATGTAAAGATTTAAAATATCCATGAGACTTACCATTGATAATAACAGAAAAGAAGCAATGCTCGATGCTATTCTTAATCAAGTTATTGAATTGCATGTTGAAACCAAATCGCTTTAAAATAATTTAAAGAAAATTGCAATTAAGATTGTCATATGCTTTAGTAATATCAACTTTGAAAATAATATTGCCACTAGTAACCTTAGCATGCAAATCATGAACTAATTCTTCAGCAAGCAGAACATTACCAAATATAGATCTACCTTTAACAAAACCCATTTGCACTAAAGAGATAATATTAGGTAAAATCAATGCTAATCTCCCCATGATGATTTTAGTAATAAATTTATTAAAAAAAGGTACGTAAACTGATGGGACGATAATCATTCCAAAAGATAATGGCATTTGACTTTGGAATTAAAGCTATGGAAGTGGAAGTAAAGAATTTGGGGATAGGGTTACCCAAAAAGAAAGCAACAACAGCGCTAACAAGGTCCTCTTTAATAATAGCCCAATATTCTTGAAAAAACTTAGTAGTGAAACCATCTGGGCCAGCCACAGAATTAGAATTCATACCTTTTAAGGTTTACCAAATTTTTTCTTCTAAATGAACCTTAAACAATGATAAATTTTCCTCCTCAGTTATAATAGTGGGAATAAAAGTAAAATCAATTTTTAAATCAGGACAAAAAGTTTTATTGAAAACATTCTCAAAATACTCAATACCAGAAGCAATAATCAAATCATGATTTTTGATAACAGTACCATCAGGAGAAGTAATCTAATGAATTAGCCTAACCACTTTATTATGATTAGCAATGTTATGAAAAAAATGGATGTATTACGATCACCCTCCATTAGAAATTTAGAAGAGCCTTTCTGCCTCCAATAAGCCTCTTATTTTTCCTGAAGTTTGAATAAAGTCACCTTAGCTTCGTTGAGAGTAGACAAATTCTCAAAAGAAGAGTCCTGCATGTAAGTATTATTAGTAGTATCCACATTCTTTTCAGTAAGCAAAATACTAGAAAAGATATTCTTAAAAATACATTTATTCCACCATGATAATTTTTGTTTAAGTCTCTTAAGCTTAAACCACAACCTAGTCATACCGTAAACATTATCAAAAGGAAATAGGGGAGCATGCCAGTTACTTTGCATAACATTTAAAAAAGTTTCATCAAGAAGCCACATATTTTGGATCTGAATGTTTACTCTACTGATAACTTACTTGGATCACTCATTGCCTACGAGGAACTATTTAAAGTTTCTAAAAAAATTCATAATGTATATAGGAAGTTGAAAAAAATGTACGCAAACTTGAATTTTGATTATTCAAAACTACACAAAGAGCATGTATGCCTTAGAAAATATCATTCTACTTTGGATGGTAATCATATGGCTTTATTAGATGAATTTGATACTTTAAACAAGAAGCATCTTGATTTAACTGTTGAGTATGACTCCTTAAAAGCATCTCATATTGATGTAGAAAGTTCATTTAACAAATTAAAAGCATGTTTAGATGAAGCTGATAATAGGGAGCATGTACTAAAAATTAAAAATTCAAATCTCGAAAGTGTAAATAAATTTTTACATATCAAATTAAATCCTTTTAAAGAAAATAAAATATAACCTAAACTTGCACAATTACATAATCCATCACCATAGTATGCATCATTAAAACCTAGGAAGCGGTACCATGACCCACGTAGATTAGTAAACCCTTTTCCTGGTGTTAAATATTTTTCTTATGGCATGCTAAGACACATCTCCCACACTTGTATTATCCACTGTAGAACAAATTTTGTGTGGAGATCAAAATTGTATAATTCACAGTATAACATGTAGGCATTTCATCCCACATTACATAAGGTGGAACCCAAACTTATTTAGGCTCCAAAATTTGACCACTGATAATTTTGTAGGGATACTCTCACAAAAGATCTCATGAGAGCATGTGGTACCTGGACAACAGATACTCAAGGCACATGACTGGAGATGTAAATCAATTTATTTTATTGGAGGCCATGGCAAGAGTCTAGTTAGCACTTGGAGATAACACCACCAAGAGAGTGGTGGGCTCAGGTATAATTGGCAACTCAAAAAATTTCCTCATTAAAAATGTTTTACTATTAGATGACTTCAAATATAATCTGCTAAGCATAAGCCAGCACTGTGATAAAGGCTTCAGCATTAAATTCTTATCTACCAGCTATATTATAAGCTTAAATGGAAATACTGTGCTGCAAGGAAAAAGAATTAATAATATTTACATGCTTGATTTAACTATGTTGAACTTGCTAATTTTATTTAGCTAAAAATTATTACTGATGAATCTTGGTTATGACATAGGAGATTGTGTCATATAAGCATAAACGATCTTAGAAAAATCACCCAAAAAGATTTAGTGAGAGGCATACCCAAACTAGAGTTTACTAAGGACCACTTGTGTGATGCCTGTAAGCTAGGAAAGCAAGTCAAATCCTCCTTCCACTCAATTAAGGACATTAACACTAGCAAACCATTAGAAGTTCTTCACATGGATCTTTTTGGACCTGTTAGCACTGCAACCCTAGGAGGGAAAGTCTTTGGGTATGAGATTGTTGATGATTTTTTGAGGTTTACTTAGGTTAGATTACTATCTCATAAAAGTGAATCATTCAAGGAATTTAGGACATTCACCATTTGGATTAAGTGGAAGCTCAATTAAGAAATTCTGACAATTTATAGTGATCATGGTGGAGAGTTTGAAAATAAAAATTTTGAATCTTACTATAAGGAGCAAGGGATAGATCATAACTTTTTAGCTCATAGCTCCCATCAGTAGAATGTGGGTAGCTTAAAAAAAGAATTGGACTCTAGTAGAAGTCGCTAGAGCTATGTTAGCTGAATACTCACTTCTTAAATACTTCTGGGCAGATGTAGTGAATATCGTCTGTTATGTTCTGAAAAGGATTAATATTAGATCCAAGCTGAATAAGATACCATATGAAATCCTTAAGGGAAAGACACCCAACCTCTCTCACCTTCATGTCTTTGGATGTAAAGTGTTCATTCTAAATAATGGGAATTTTTTGTTAGGAATGTTTGAGCTAAAATCTGATGAACGAGTCTTCCTAAGATACTTAAATATTGTAAAATTCTTTAGAGTTTTTACTAAAAGGACATTGGTGGTAGAGGAGACCACATAGGTAGTTTTTGATGAATTTGATAATTCTGGAGGGTCTAGGGTGGAAGAAGAAGAAGTAGTAGAAATCACCCAAGGAGCATAATATATAAATCTGGAGGTAAGGGTAGAACTTAAAAATAAGGGGAGATTATTGCAAATCTGGGCCCAAGTACTTGTTTGGTTAAAAAGTTATTATTTTGAAAAAGGTTAATTATCTTTGGGTGATTTGATTTCTTAAATTTTAATTTTGAAATTAAATGTATCATTATGAATAATAGATTACCTCAAGAGGCAAAAATATCATTCCCTAATGGGTTCAATTTACATGATTAAAATTTTATTATAATTATCATAATGAAATTCGAGCATGAACTACATATAACCCCAGAGGGTCAAAATGATTGTTAACTTAGGTATTTGAGTATAAAAATTTGGATAAATTATCAATATTTCATAATCAAAGTTACAATAATAATTAATATATCTTCCTGAAGGAAGAAGATATCAATCATTATTGACTATTAAAAAATGATGATAATGATCATTGATTTTGACTTAAATTTGCCAAAAATAATTAAATAAGATTTTAAAAAATTGATTTTAGAAATTTATCTGAGTTACTAAATCTCCTACGAGCGTAAGGCCTCGTAGTTAATTTCATCATAGGACACTGAAGTTTCCTATGTATACTCTCAATTAAAATAGCGATAGAAATTTTATTTTAAGATTTTAAAGCTTGAAGTCAAAGGAAGCAAGGATTGGAATTTTCAAATCGGGATTGGATTAAGCTTGAACATTTATTTTTGGAGTTAAAGGAGAAAGGGTTGGAGACACTTGGGATTCTGAAATAATTTAGAAGTGTCCCAGTCTGTCCTAAGTATTGGGCTTGAATTTGAATTGAAAGAGATTTATGTTTGAGTTATCAATTTAATAGAAGCTCTGGGAATTAGATTCCTAGAGGTTGAGGTCTTATAGCCTGAACTTGCCTCAAACCTAAGTTTAAAATGGGCACTAAAAATCAGTGACCCAAATTTGGGTAATACAATGTAAGATCTGGACTTACCCCGACCTAAATTAGGGAGCCAGCTAAACCACCTAAGTGTTTCAAAATCATGTGTTCGGTCATTTAATGTAGAGTGGTAGGGATGTTACTTAAGATAAGTTTTTGAGAATAGGGCCGATATCTAGAGCAGTTCTTAATTTCCCTTTGACTTATGTTGGGCAGTATGAAGCTTAAAGTAAATGCAATTAAATTTTTTATTCATTTTAATTTATTTCTAATGCAATGCATGCTAGTTGACTTAATAAATGCTTAAATTAAATATGAAACAATTTTTAAAAAAGGCTTAAAAATAAATTTTATCCTAGATTGCACAGATTCTCCATAACAGATCTGCACCCTCATAGGCCAAGTGGTATGCCAAGATCTGCAGGCGGGGAGTGCCTAACAAAAGGAGAGAAGGTGTAACAACATGCTATGTAAACTCCCGACGAACCCGGGCTTACTTCTTAAAATGCTAGATTTCTATGTGAGCTTAAAAATTTTACCTTTGTTTAAGTAAAAGAAATTTAACATTCCCTTACGAGCCTCTGATCGGGTTCCAGGCTAAAATAAAGATCGACATGCAAGAGCTCCAAAAAAAACTACTAAAATCATGCAATCCTATATCACAATCAACATCAAATAATCAATTAGATAATCCATTAAACAAGTAAAATGGCCATAGGCAAATGCCTTTTAATATTACAACCCAGGATATACAAAAAGTAAAGTGGACGGGTCCCCTGACAATAACCCAAATTCTACTTCAAGGACTCAAGTGAATTTTAGAATGGGATTCTTCTCGATCTTCACTTCTTCGTCCTTCTGTGAGGCTCTTTGGATTGTCAGGTCTGGGTATCCAAGTGAAAAGAAACTCCTCCCTGAAGGGGTGTTTTCGAGGGATGAAGTGTTAATCATGTGTCATATTAGGGCACATTGAATGCATTTGCACACATATAACCCAGCATAGATTACATATAGTTTGGAGACCCGAGACATCATCATTATAGCGTAACATACATTTATTTAAATATAAGGTGCATGATGGAGCTTAACTATTTAAGAGTTTTCTTTCTATTAAAGCTTTATATTCTATTTGCTCCAAAATAATGCAAGTGTATGTATCGATCATGTAAGAAAATATATGAGAGACAACTAACTATAGTTTTGTGTACTCCTAGAATTTATCCTACATAATAAAATAAAGAGTAGATTCTAGAATTATTTAGAAATATAAAAAATAGTGAAGATACACAGAATAAACCTATGTTTTTCTAAGCAAACTCATCTTTAATAGTTATGTATAAAAATATATACACCCTTAAATCTTTGTTGATCTTGTAAAGGGGTAAAGAAAGGTTTATGGCCTTTCTCTAATGATAATTTCTTCATAAAACCTTGAATCCTTCTCATCCTAGGTATAAAAGCAGTCCATCTCAATTCTTCTAATTACTGTAACATTCCTCCATCAAGGTAATGTACCACACTAGATTTTAACTTCATACATGGAAATTATATAAGTTAAATGAAGCATGAGAGAAATTGAGAATAAATTTTCACATTTAAATAAAAGATTCTAAATTAAGATATATAATGATTATTCACATCATCATGAAAATAAGGAGTTTTAGCCAACCATATAAATAAACTGGAGCAAAACATTTTCCATTCCTTGCTTAAAAAAAGTATAAATAGAAAAGATGAAGATAATATCACCAAAATTGAAAATACCAAATAGATCCTACAAATAGACTTTTCCTTGAGTGAATTCCCTCCTTACACATTTTCTCTCCACACTCCTTTCCACTCCTGAGTATTGCTTTTCTCACTAGATACAACTCATATCTCAAAGAAAAAGAAAAAAACAAATATATTTTTATGTTCCTTACAAAACCTGACTCAAGTGCCGCAGCGCTCGAATGGTTGGCACGTCCGTATTAAAATATAAACTAGCACCTTGGTGATTATTGATTGGCTCTACTATGACTTTGGGCAAACCTAACATACTATTAACTAACCTAATATGATTATTGGTTGATCTGATGTGATGCTTCTTTTCTTTAATTTTTTCATCGTAATGCTACAAACAGTTGGGAGCTCGCTATAGGAAAACCATGGTGTACCAGTGAAATTTATTGGCGGAATTATATTCGCTAGTAGAAGCGGTGGTGTAAATGGTGGATATTTTGTTAGTAACTTAGTGGAAGGTTTTTTGGTGGATAAACCACCAAAAAGTTTTCAGTGAAAAAGCCAACAATTTTTTAAAAATTGACGGTAACTTCTAACGAATAATTTGCCAGAAATTACCGATAGAATTTCTGGCAAATTTTTCGCCGACTTACTTAAATTCAACAAAATATTTTGGACAAAATTTTTGCTAGAAACATTTTTGGTAGACAATTTATGGAATTATGGCAGGAAAAGGCTCTATTTTCCTTCCACGATCATGTTCCTTCTCATTTCACTGCTCATTTTACTTCTCTCCCACTCATGTCAATCACCTCCCACTAAACGTCGCCTCTGTCACCTTCTTGTATACTACTCCATCTTCGACGTTCACTACCTCAATCACTGTAAATCTGTCGTAAGTTGATATGCATTAGCCCATTTATTTTTGCTTTGGTCATGTATGTTCTCAGTAGACATTTGTAAGTGATTGTACCATGGGGTATGTATTTTGTTGCTGATATTCTTCTTGATTATAAGACTGGAGAGGGAGTTCATGGTGAAATAGATGTGCATCCACGAGATCTGCTTCACATATGAGATGGCATAATGAACACATCTCATAAGAAGGTGTTATTACACATCCGTCTGAAGTAGAGGCCTGGAAACACTTTGACTATACACATCCTACCTTCACCATTGAATCAAGAAGTGCAAAATTTGGTTTATAAACATATGCTTTACTCTATTTAGCCTGTCTTCTTCACCTTACTCATGCTAGCCCATGATACTCACCCCTTATAATCTTCCTATGGAGTTATGTAGGATACTCCTTACATGTTTCTGATGCTGATTATTCTGGTGCCACTTAATCCAAAAGCAAAGATTGATGTATTATTGCAATTATTAATCAATAATTTAAATTTATTATGGGAAGAAGGGCTACATATATATGATATATCCACCAAACAAAACTTCATAAAAAGAGTAGCATTACTTTAAAAAATTGGTGACCTTTCTTCATATTATATGCATTCAGGTTGGAACACTTTCGATAAGTTAGCTTGTCCATATTTTATGGAATTTATAAAGTACTTCACTTTAAAGAATGGAGGGAATAACACTTGATTCGACTGTCACCACATGTTCTTACCTGTAGGTCATCCTTTATAGCAAAACAATGATGCATTTACTAAAAATAAAATGATTATATCACAGTCTCCTCCTAGATTAAACCGTGAAGAATTATTTGAAAGAGTAAGATTCATGCCCATGATAGTTAATTCTCTAATATTATCTGATTACAAATTGCCAAGGTAGGGTGTCAACCACCATTAGACCAAAAAACTATTTTTTTGTCCTTACCATATTGAAGAATAAACCTGATCAGACATAACTTGGATGTGATGCATATAGTCATGGACATCAAAAGTAAATCCAAAGGTAATATAAAAGCAAGGATGGACTTAAAGTAGATTTATATGAGGAAAGTTTTAGAGTTGAAGGATGGTGAAAATAGAAAACTTCTCAAACTAAAAGCTCCATTTATCTTGACTTTAGAGCAGAGACGTACAGCTTGTGAATGGGTGTAGACTCTATGGATGCCTGATGGATATTCTTCCAATCTTAATAGATGTGTTGACATAAGATCGGAGAGATTATTTAGATTAAAAAGTTATGATTGTCATATCTTCATGCAATGTCAACTGCTAACTACCATTAGTTTTTTGCCAGATCCAATTTTAAAGCCCTTAATCAAACTAAGTATCTTCTTTAAGGATTTATGCTCTTCAAAATTGAATGCAGAGCACTTGAATCATATGGAGCAACATATTTCATTTATTCTAAGTAAACTTGATAAGATATTTCCTCTAGTATTTTTTGACTCTATGGAGCATCTACTTGTGTATTTACCATATAAGGCTACAATAGGTGGACCTATTCAGTATCAATGGATATATCCTTTTGAGAGGTATTTAAATAATTCAAGAAGACTGCTAAGAAGCATAACTAGAAGGCTCAATTTATAAAGCATATCTAATGTGCGAGATAACCCAATTTGCTTATATTACGATAACACATGTTACAATCAACTAGAAGTACAACACCTCAAAATTTGGGCTATATAGATTCATGTAAATCCTCAAATATATAAGTATTCAATGGAAGTGGTGAACCCACAGGCACTAGCACCTTATGTTGTTTGCCTAATAAGGAGATGAGAGCTGCCATATTGTATACCTCGCTTAACTGAGATGAAGTTGAGCCATATCTTGAGTAAGTATGAGTTAACTTGTTTATAAATTTGTTACTCATAAATCATAACTATTTAAAATTTGTAGGAGTTTTGTTAATGCTTTGAGTACTTCAGTATTACTAGAAATCCAAAAGATGGTATATATTTTAACTATTCATTTATACTAATTTGTTTGAATTATTTAATATAGTAGTCAATAAATATGCTACTAATATACCAATATTTGATTGATAAATTAGGTGTACACTCAAGACAGTGATTCTTAGAATTAGGGACTACTGGATCTAGCTTGGGGACCAAATAAATTAGGGAAATATTGGCCAATTTTTTTGGTTAATATCTATAAATTCCAAACCAAATCTTGGTGTAAAGGTAGGAAGATAGATAATTTTGGTATTTTTGTATCAATTCAATTATGAGTAGCTTAATCAAATACAGAATGGAGGTATAAGAGTACATCTACTTTATGGTATAACAAAAATAAAGCGGGGTAAGAGATATGTAAAGTTTGACCCATTCGTCATTGCTAGCCGGGCAAGTCAAGTCAATTTTACTACCGAGTAAAGATGAGGAAAATAGGATTGACTCATAGTTATGAAGACCAAACCCAGGGGAGTCATCTAGAAAACTACATCAATACCACCAGCACATTAATAAGAGCTTTTATCAAACTTAAAAGTTCTTGCTAACTATATAGATGATTAAATTATAACTAATGATAGTGAGTTACTGTTAGAGGAAGTAGATATAAATATAGAGGAAAGTCATGGAGAATCTTATAGTGGTGAAGATGTTTCATCATATGGAAGTGAATCAATAAATGATGAGTAAATAGAAGGTAAATGTATTTAATAATTTTTAACAATTAATTATGAAATAATAATATATATTAACAATATAATTTATTTTTAAAAACATAACAATAATTACTTTAATTATTTTATATTGCTCTTCTTCAGTTATTTTAATGCTACTCTATTTTCTATTAAATGTTTATTATAATTTATGTTCGTAATACTTCTTCAATATTTTTTTACAGATGTCTTCAGGTGATGAGCCTCACCGAGGATTAATCAAGAATATTTTTGGTAGGGGCAATAAGGTGTCTAGTGGCTTAGCTAGTAGGTCTATACATTCTTCGCAGCCTGCCACTTAGAGTTAGCTTAGCCCACCTTTATCTACTCCTCCAACCAGTAGCCCGTAGTTTACTCTCCATGCCCCCTCTTTCCTTAGATAGACGCCACTCATAATACTCCCTTTTACCCTTACTACTCCCCACCTTCTCGTGGAGGCCCTCCAACTTATCCTTATCCATCATATGTCCTACCATTCTATCCCCCACTACCCCCTCAGCCCTGTGTAGGTGGACCTTCCACCCCAGTTACAGTAGAGGATATGTTAGAGGGGCGCATATTGATTTCACGACAGGGTGACATGTACATACTTATTATATACTTAATACTACTAAAATTAAAAAAATATTTTTTCACATAACACATTTTATGTAGGTTTCATCCTTCAAAGCAGCCGACGCATAAAATACGGGATGTCATATGGAGTAGGTATGACACTCCTTATATTTGTTAAAATAAAATCGCAAAAGAAGTACGCAACATATGGTTTGAAATTATTTGAGGCTAGTCATTTTAAAAATATATTCTATATTGTATACTTTTTAATATAGAACGATTTTTATTGGTCATTCAAGCTCAATAAAAAAATTAAAAAGAATTTTGAGAAGTGCAGGTCAACTTGCATGCGAGATAAATTTACATACATTAGAAAGTCAGGCAAGCAACCACTCTAGATTGGTGAGAGTGTATGGGATGAGCTGACTAGTGCTTAGGGTAGCCCAAATTATACCAGAAGGAGGGACCATAATAGATAGAACTAAGCTTCTGATGTTGGGGGCATGGGTAGTTTCCTCCATACTAGAGGCTCAGTTCCATAAATTGAGCATATGCAACGTTTGGTAAGAAATTTTAAAATATTTTAATAATTTACTTAGATATGAATACTAATGTAAGTCTATCTTAGAAAGAGGTACTGGGTAGAGAACCGACCATTATTGAGTTACATTGTCATACCCACAAGTGGCAGGAGGACTAGTAATGGGTTGATGAGCTAGCAAGGAGAGCCTTAGTGAGTACATAAGTTTAATATTTTAGGTGTCATGTGTAAATTGATTAATTCTTTATTAACTTTTATAGGATGAGTATACATAGCTTTAAGAGAGCTAGGCCAGAGTAGGTGAGGGATCTTCTGGGGGATTAATAAATTATTCTGACTACCACACATGGTCACAAGTGGTAGGTGGAATGTAGAAAAGCCTGGTTTATGGTTTAGGCTTGTAAGCCTACGCATACGAGGGGTAGACATCTGGCGGCTTTAGTTTCTCACTAAGTAGCCAGGAGTCATTGTATGGCCAACAGGTAGCTGCCCTTATGATTAAGCTACATCAAGTCAAGAAATAATAAGCTGACATGTAGATGTAGATGTAGATGCAGCAAACTCAGTTGTTATATGAGCTGCAAAAATTGAGGGATCAGTTCAGTGGAAAACATGCAACATTAGTAAAGGAGGAGACAATTCTAATTAGATATTATTTTATTACTGGACATTTTATGTATAAGTTGGACATTTAATTTGTATGTTTGTATATTTTATTGTCCATTTTGAAATTATGCAATGAATAAACTTTATGTTTAATTTTATACTGTTTGGTGAATGTTTAGTACAATGTTATAATCAAATTTGTTATTACATGCATGTAGCATGTCTTTATATTCAATGTTTGAGTGAATATGATATATGTATATTTTAAAGCAGGTTTGTTGTGTTGTAGAAAATATAAGGGGTAGTGTGTTTTTTTTGCTGCAGGAATCTGATGAATTTTTTATGGAATAT
Source organism: Dendrobium chrysotoxum (assembly GCA_019925795.1). Taxonomy (NCBI): domain Eukaryota; kingdom Viridiplantae; phylum Streptophyta; class Magnoliopsida; order Asparagales; family Orchidaceae; genus Dendrobium; species Dendrobium chrysotoxum. The sequence continues at coordinate 16,204,060 of CM034301.1, read as the reverse complement.
CTGCTGGAAATGGAGATATGATAAAAATGTATGATATCTCTAGTGGAAAAAATTTTTCGGATGATTTTGGGGATAACCCATCGAAAATATCCACCAGTCTATGTCTGGGGAAAATTTTTGAAAAGTTATCCATCAAAACTTCCACAGGAATTTCCAGCAGATAAATTGTCGGTAATAGTTCCTCGTAAAAGATGAATGCTGTCGCATAATTCTGCAAAAAAAACAACAATATTTTTATTAGAAAATTTCTACCAAAAAAAGGTTTCGATGCGCATTTCACATCAAATACATTTTCAATAGAAATCCATCGAAAATGTACCTTTTATGGCAGAATTTTTATATTTTTAGTGGATATGGGCCGCCGATAATGAGAGATTTTTATGTAGTGGTTATGACACTTGATCTATTATGCAGCACTGTGGTTCTCAAGGGGTTGAAGTTTTATTATTAAATTATTTAAAACTTTCACATAGTATAGAGCATTGTAGTGTTCCTTTGGTGGCTTCTCATAGTACTTTGGCATTGTCATTTGTTTTACTGGGGAAAAAAATTAAATGCTATTTTTTTAGACTCTAGCATTATAAAGTCTTATTTTGGCACTAATGTGTTGAAGGAATTATGGTGTTGATGTTTAGGGCACTGTGGTGTTGGTGTTAACCTTGAAATCTTTTACCTTTTCCTGAGACAATATTGCACTAAATAAACTAAAACATAAATTTTTATTAAAAATTAAGATAAGAAAAATAAAAATTAATTTCACTTAATAAATTTCCCTTAGCTTAAGCTATTTCTTGTCCTCAAGTGTGTGCTTGCACCATTTGATCAACTTCTTTTTCCAAATAAAAATTTTTATGTTAAAATGGTTAAAATATAAGATAATACTTCACCATTTAGATGTAAATTACAATGAAATTTAATTTAAATAATCATGAATGAAGCATCCTAAAGAAATGTCTTTAATATTCAAATTTAACTCATATACTATAAGTGTTGTAATCCAAGATCCCCAGCTTGTGATTTTGATGATAAAAAAATAATATTGATTGAGATTTTATTTCTTTTAGCATATATATTGGATATTGTCTTTTCTGTGTGTACTAACATTTTAGATACATCATACACCACTCAAGATTGATCAATACTCAAGCTTAGGTAGAATAGGATGTATTTCAAAAGAGTCTGTATTTTCATCTTCCTTATTTTATATTTCTTGAGTTTGGCCATGTAAGGGTGTATGCTAAATTGGTGATCGTGCACACACACAGAGGGGAGTGAGAAAAAGTGAGTTGATGTTTTTTTTGAACTAATCGTACTATATAATTACGATCATATTGTGCGATCAGGTATATGAAAATAGAGGATTAATGGCTAATTGTGTCATTATTGCTAATAAACTAATCATATTATATGATGTATATAGTATTGTACGATTCATTTCCATCAGGAAACCCTAACCGCCAGATGATTTAAGAAACTATTTTAAAAACCTAATTTTGAACTAATCATACTATATGATATTTAAAATCTTACTTAAAATATCCCCCCTGATTAGTCAATTAAATTAAGGTTTAATATATATGGTTAAACATACTATACGATGAAGATCATACCGTATGATTGACAGAGACAAAATTTGATCATCTCGAATATTTTACTAGATAAAAACCTTAATTTTTGAATTAATTATATAGTATGATGTTAATTGTATTATACGAACCATTGATGTTTGAACTAAATGTATGGTATGATGTAAATCATATCGGATGATCGACAAAGATGATTTATAAATGTCCCAATAATCATCTTATACGAGCAGGGTGAAATTGAACCAATTATACTGTACAAACTTATGATTATACTATTTGATAAGTATACATAATTTGAAAAGTTTGTCTGAATGATTGTTCCATCATACGGGATGAATATCATTTTTAAACTAATCATATTGTACAAACACATATCATACTGTAAAAACAATGATGGCCTAACTAAAAATTTAAGGTTTTTTTAAGCCTTGTACTTAAGCATCTCATTGAAGTCCTTTGAAAAGACTTTTGGCTATTGTAAGAACTCTGAGGGAGAATTTCTTGAGAGATCTTTGGGCTTAGAGAGGAAGAAGGTGAGGTTGCGTGTGAGCGAGAAGGAGTGTTTAGGGTATTCACATGGTTGCTCTAAGCAAGCTTGCACCTAACTTCCTCTTGTGGCCTTGGTGAGTTCTTGGAGTTACTCTTGGGAGAGAAGCTCCAAACTAAGGGTCTTGGGTTCTATGCCTTCACCAGAAGGGTGAAAATGGATTGACGGTTTTCTGCCATCACTAAGAGGATGGGAAAGATTTCTTGGATTCTCTTCCTTCACCAGGAAGGTGAGAAATAATTGAAGGTCCACTGTCATCATCAGAAGGGTGACATAGCTTCTGGTTCTCTACCACATTGATTTTGGTGGAAGTGATTCTTGTAAGGGCTCATCCACCTTGTTGTGGGGGTAAAAGGTGAGTCACTATAATGTTAGTGCAATACCCATAGAGGAGGACTTTGGGGAGTGGACATAAGTCAAGGATGACTGAACCACTATAAAATTTCTGGTGTGTTCTTTCTTATTTATTTTCTTTTTTGCTTTTTTAGTTTCTACACTTTAAATTTCCTGCATGAATTATTTTATTTCTTATTATAAAGTACACTTAGTTTAATTTGTGATTAGTAAATAGGAAAATTTTATATTCTTCTTGATTTATTTATGCCTCAAAACAAAATAATTTCAAGTTTTGAATTACTTCCTCTTGTATTAGTTACTCATTTAGATTTGTTTTCAAAAATTATTTTAACATAAAACAAAAAAAAAGTTTTTGTTGTAGTAATCTTAAAAGTACCAATTCACCCCCCTCTTAATGCGCCTAGGGATAGTTCAATGAGGTCATGCAACCTCCCAAAGTTTCAATAAGTGTAAGTGTAATTTGACTACTAATTTGGATTAAATGGTTTATCATTGAGGAGTTTATTATACATTAGTTAATTTTAAAATTCATTTATAAACCTTAATATTTTTTAGCTTAATGATAAGTATAACTTATGTACTATTTTATGTGTTTTGGTTTCAGTGAAAATATGTTATTTTAGTTATTTATGTGCAAAAATAACTAAAAAATAATAGAAATTCTAAGGAGCTTACAATGCCATAGTGTCATACGACACCATGCCATAGTTTTGCCTTCAATACTGCCAAGGCACCCCTATTTTAACATTGCAGCATCAAGTTCTCTGTTTATAAGTGCTACTATGGCAACACAGCCAACGCTGTAGCATTACTAGGGGTAATAGCGTTTGAATGTTAATAACATTGTGGTATTGAAATTATAACTTCCAATAGACACATTCTCTTAGTAAAGAGACGTAACAATTCACTAATTAAGCGATCCACATCAATGAGCACTACAGTAGTTCAGACGTTCTAGCACTAAGGCACTATGAGGGCATCACGGCGTCACTTTCTTAAGCGTCATAGCGCCAGATGCCTTTTTATGTTTTCTTATAAATAGTTATGATGTTATGTTTGAAAGGGAGTTCAGTCACTTGATTAAAATTCAATACTTTTTAGAGTACTTCTCTAATCTCCTCTTAGAGTAAAAATCTAAAGAGGCTAGAGAAGTACATGATACATTCCTTTGGAGTATTAGCCCATGTTTCCTTAAGAAACTTTGTAAGTTAAGTGAGAAGGAGTGTAGATGAGATACATTGATCCTTTTTGGTGATATCACTCTCTTGTATTTTCATTCTTCCATGAGTTTAATGAAAATGAGTTTACTTTTCAGTTATTATATGTTTGGCTAATTCACTTATTTTAGATTGAGGATGTAAAGTGCATGTTAAGTACTAATGAAGACTCTTATTCTATAAATATTTAATAATATTTTTAATATAATCATGTTCTTTGTTTAATTCACTTAGTGGCCACAAGTGTAGTTAAAATATAGTGTGATGTATAGCCTTGACAGATGAATGCAAGAACAACTAGGAATATTGAGATAGGATGTTTGCATGCCTAGATATATGATGTAAAATCTTCTAGGTTCTTAAGGAGATACGATAACTGTAAGAGGTCAGAAGATATCATTTTCACCTCTACAAACTCGACAAAGATCTAGGGATGCATATGCCCCAAATCACATCCACAATTAAGAGTATTATTAAGAAAGATATGAAATTTATATTCATTAAACAAAAATACTTTAATTAAATATTGTATCCAATATTGTTACTAATTTTATTGAGTGACATAATCTCCAAAAAATTCATTTTTATTTTAGTAGGATAAATATTATAATTAAAGTATATGATAGCAGTTTATTGCAAGTAAGAGTACTTCCTCATAGGTTTGATACCCTACTTTATCAATTTATTACTTGATTTGACATGTATACTTGTGTATATTAAGTGGGGTTTGTGAAAGTTCAATTTCGATCATTAGATTGACTTGAACTATAAAAGCACACAAATAGGAGAGGTAAATTAGTGTTTAAAAATATCCATTTCAAAAAACTTTTTTTCTTTTAAAAAAAATGTCAAGTTACAACATAAGTGAAAGCAAATATCAAAGAACAAAATGAAATATATATTTTGGATTGAATAAAAAAATATTTTTGTTCTATTTGATTTTAATATTTTTATTTTTAATAATTTTTTTCACAAAAAAATAATCCAAAGCTATCATAATATCAACATCTCAAATTTCAAGAAACTAATATACAGGAAAGAAAAGTGCGAGAAATAAAAGTGCAAAATAAATGGGAACAAACACACCAGAGAGTTTATAGTGGTTCGGTCAAATTTTAACCTATAATCACTCCCCGGAGTCCTCCTCTCTTGGTATTGAATTAAACCATTAGTGACTCTCCTTTAGCTCCCATAGCAAGGTGGAGTATCACTTCCACTCTTCCATGGTGCGGATGAGAACCTGAATCCTTTCCACAGTCCTAGTGAAGTAGAGAACATTGAATCCTTTTCACCCTCCTAGTGAGACAGAGAACCTGGAATCCTTTTTCACCCTCCTGGTGAGACAAAGAACCTATAATCCTTTTCACCCTCCTAATGAGGCAGAAAACCTAGCGATCTTCGGCCTTAAGGTCTTTGTTCCCAGAGTAACCCAAAAGATTAATGAAGACACCTAAAGGAACCAAGGTAGAAACTTTCTTGGAATAATAATGTGAATCTCCTTACACTACTTCTCCCTCTCACACAACATCTCATTCTCCTTCTCTAAACTTGAAGATGTCTCAACTACTCTTATAGAAATCTCTCAACAGCCAGAGACTTCTTCAAATTCTAATAACAAAGTTTAAATATGAGGCTTTCAAAATGCCCTAAATTTTCACTTTTGCCATTTTTGTTCGTACAATACGATATTAGATCATATAGTATGATTAGTTCAAAAACCTATTTCATTCAGTATGGCTAAAACAGTCATTGAACAATCTTTCCAAACTTTATATATCGATAGTACAGTATGATCATTTATCTTAAGATCATACTAGATGAACTTCGGGATGATTGAAAATTATCTTTGCCAATCATCCAATATGATCTATATTGTACTTTATGATTAGTTTAAAAATTATGGTTTCATCTTGGATGATCCCTGGGATGATCGTTCTTTATTTCTGCCAATCATCCAATATGATCTACATTATACTATATGATCTACCATATTTATTAAACCTTGATCTAACATACTAATCACATGGATTAATTTAGGTAACATTTAAATATCATACAATATAAATAGTTTCGTACAGTACAATATGTTCAAAATTTAAATATTAAAATGCTTACCTAAATTTGATTGGGAGATAGATTTTTGAGTTAAATTGATTGTCATGTATGATCTAGTTTATAATTGCAATTAGTTTAAAAATAGTAATTACTTTATTAACCATTTTAATTAATTTTTTTACTAACTAATCATACAGTATATTCAAGTTTATACTGTATGATTAGTTTAAAAGATTTAAAATTAATTTTTCACTCCCCCTGTGTGCACAAAGTTATCAAGTTAGCATACACCCTTACAGGACTTTGACTCAAGTAATATAAAAATAATGAAATAAAAATTACACTCTTGCAAACATCATCCTATTCTACCTGGTCTTGATACCCAACTCTTCTCTACACGGTGAATAGTATTCTTGAAATGTTAGTACACACAGTAAATATGTAATACGAATATTTGGTGAAATAAAAAGACAATCAATAATAGTTAATAGTTTCTATCATCACAATTATAATATCAAGATCCCGGATTATAATAATCTCTACATTTTTTATAATGACAAGCATTATTTATTGAATTTTTAACAATTACAACCAAACACCTATCCCCCCTTTTAACATCACTAAAAAGGAGAGACAATAAAGCATAAAAGAAGTATAACCAAAAAATAGAGAAGAAATAAAAGAAGATAAAAACATAAACTACAACAAACAGACTAAATTGAAGTAAGAGGGCCCTTGATCAGGTGGTTGTGGTGATGGTGGTTGGAAATACTAGTAAAGAGGAGTAAATAGCTCAAAAAATCACTCCCTTGTGGCCTCTTGCTACTGCTATAGTTGTTGGTGGTGTTGTAGGAGGTTGGTATTTTGTTAATTGATTTGTTCCCAATGTTGATTGAATTCCTCAGTATGTGAAGTTATTCTTGTATTCAGGCTAGAAAAGCCCTCTACCATAGTGGTGTAGAGGTTAGACTAGGCTGTAGCATCTTGTCTTAATATAGGAGTTAGTGGTAGGGCTAAAAGGCCTCCCCCTTCCTCATCAAACTTTGGCTCCTCTTCAAGCTCCCTGGTGTCGACAAAAAAGAACAGTAAATGAGCTATCAGCATAGAACATTGGGAAAATCTATGGTTCTAGAGGTATAAGTTGATACATTTGATTTAAAATATAGGCTACTAGATGTTCTAAGGAAATATACTACTTCTATCGGGTGGATGGTCATTGGATAGATGTGAGATTTTTGAAGTAACTAATAATCATTTGGGCTTCATCAAACTGTGTCAGACATAATGAGGTATGTAACTACATCTAAAAGTGGGGTGATGTTTACTCTATCTCTAGCTTTAGAAAGAATGGAAGTTTAAAGAACATGTTGGATGAGTCGTGAATTTTAGATTAGGGATTGGACAAGGGTTAGTGTTGGTTCAAAGGATTATTCCTAATGGTTAGATTCTTAGTGGTCCAATCATAGTCTCCCCTATATGATAGGATGTGAGGTTTGACCACTTCATTGGAAAGGTGTAGGTATTCGGCAAGGTCTATTTAGTAATTTTTATAGGTTGCCTACAAATATAGGAAGTCATGTTAAAAAACTCAGTATTTACTTTAAGACTTATAAAGATTTTAAAAGAAATTTAGAATTGATTTGAAATATGATAGTTGATAGAAAATATAGAGTGATGGAGGAAAAAGGTCCATAACCTGGTGGTTGAGAACATTCTAATCCAGGAGTTATGAAGGAGTGATGTGTGTACTTTTAAAATGATGGTATGCCAATTCGTCCTCAATTGTTTGAAATGTCATCCACAAGATGGAGAGTGGAGCTCCCTTGAAGCAAATGACTTCTCTTGCTACTTCCATCCATTTAGAATATTAAAGCTAGGAATGGAAGTGAAGGAAAGGATATGAAAATTTAGTGATTAAAAAGCTGAGAAATCCAATTCCTTATATAGAGTTTTCAGTATATTGTACAAAACGATTGGAGATCATATAGTATGATTAGGAGAAGTTAAATTGTCTGGAGAAACTATCAAAAAAGAAGTCACATCATATAGTATGACCAGGATCATACTAAGCAAGCTTCAAAAGAAGCGTTTATCCCGAGGAGTCATATGGTATGAACTTTGACTAATGGAACATACAATATGAATAGGTGTTTGTATAGTATGATTGTGTATTTAATATTGTACTAGCCAATTTTAATTTATTGAGTAGTTATTGACATGTGGATCGTATAGTATGATTGGTAATTATTACTTAGAGTAGAACCGTTGATTTCTCAAGGGGAGAGGATGTGCGGATTGTACAATACGAATAAGGTTCGTACATTACAATGCGAATAAAATTATTTTATTTTTAATATAATTTTTTTTATGTGTGATGAAGTGGGAACTTTTACTAACTAGTATTATCAAATAAATAGAAAAAAAAAACAAAACAAAAATAATTAAATAATCATAACAAACACATAAACCACATAACTTCACAAGTTGTTGATTTCACTTTTACCTTGAATCCAGAATGAATGTCAATGACACCTAATCTAGTACTCAGTGTGCTAAAGGTGTCATAGTTTAGGAGTTTGGTGAGAATGTCTGCTAATGAATTTTTAGTTGCTACTTGATACAGTTCTATATCTCCTTTAACAACATAATCACTAATGAAATGATATATGATGTCTATATGCTTAGTGCGGGAGTGTTGATTTACGAAATGCATATGGTGCTAGTGTTATCACAGATGATTGGAATGGTCCCTACAGATAATCCAAGGTTTAAGATTTATTATTTTAGACATAAAATTGAGCAACACAACTTCCTACTACTATGCATTCTGCATCTGCAGTTTGAGTTTTGCTTCTTACTGGATCAAAAAACTAATGATTTCCCTATAAATTGTTTAGTTATAGAAGTACTTTTTCAATTTATTCCATACCCTACAAAGTCTGAGTCTAAATATGCTTTAATTTCAAATGAAGAGCTATGTCTATGATACCAAATACCTAAGTTTTGGGTGCCCTGAAGGTATCTAAGGAATTTTCTTAACTACTATCATATGGAATTATTTTGAATCAGCTTGGAATTAAGCATAAAGATAGACAATACACATTATATCAGGTCTATTAGAAGTTTAATACAAAAGTGATCCTATTATCCCCCAATAATTTTTTGATCAACTAATTTTCCACTTGCATACTTATCTAATTGAATGGTAGATCTCTTAGGTGTATTAATTGCTTTAGCATTTTCCATCTCATATTTCTTTAGAATTTTCTTGATATACTTACTATGACTAAGAAATGTACCATCATCCCTTTGCTTGACACTAAATCCAAAAGAATATATAAGCTTTCCCATCATAATCATCTTAAACTCCCGACTCATTATTTCTAAAAAATTATTATTGATCCAAAAAGTATATAATGCACATATATTTGAACAATTAGTAACTCATCTCCTACTTTCTTTAAGAATTTGGTCATATCTACACTACTCATAACAAATGATCTATCTTGGAGAAATGTATTAAGCCTTTCATACAATGCCATAAGTGCTTACTTCAGCCTATACAATACCTTTTTCAACTTGTACACATGATTGGGAACGGTTAAATTTTTAAATCCAAAGAGTTATTCTAAATAAACATCTTTCTTGATAACCCCATTTAAGAAGGAACTATTTACATCCATTTGATATAACTTGATGCCTCTAAAACATGCAAAAGCTAACAATACTATAATAGCTTCAAATCTTACTACAGGGGCGAATGTCTCCTCAAAATCAATGCCTTCAATTTGGTTATACCCCTTAGCTAGTACTCTATAGTCATCCATATTATTTTTGAATATGCACTTGGTACCTACTATACTCTAGTCCTTAAGTATGTTAACCATCTCCCATACATCATTCCTAATAAATTAGTTTAACTCTTCTTATATAGCTAGGATCCATAATTAATCACATATGGCTTAATATATATTTGAGGGTTCTTCTATAGGAATGAATGTTAAATGACTAACCTTACACCTAAGTCTATGCCTATTTTTTCCTCCTTTCGATGGATCTTCTAAGATGAGCTCGCTAGGATGGCTAGATTTGATCTTCACTCTTTAGGCAATGGGTTGTGAGGTTCCTCTTGATTACCTAATTCAATAGACTCTACTTCTTAGATAATCTCAACCTCTTCTTCATCCTCTGACCTAAGTTCCATTAATTTATTTGATTTATTAAATACAACATGGGTGGACTCCTCTATAACTAATGTCCTCTTACTAAACATCCTAGAGGCTTTATCTATAGAGGAATAGCCTAAGAAGACTCCTTCATCAGACTTAGGATCAAACTTTCCTAGAGAAGATTTTTTATTGATAACGATAAAGTATTTACATCTAAAGACATTAAGATGTAAAAGATGGGTTATCCTACCCTTATTTAACACGTACAGTGTCATATTCAATTTTTATCTATCATTCACCTAATTTAGAACATAACAAGCAATATTTACTACTTCTGCTCAAAAATATCTAGAGAGAGAGTATTCAGCTAATATAGCCCTATAAGCTTCCACTAATTTTCTACTCTTTATTTCATATATCTCATTCTGTTGAGGGGTCCTAGGGGCAAAAAGTTATGTTCAATTCCTACTATTTGCAAAAAGATTCAAACTTATCATTATCAAATTCTCTACCATGATCACTATGGATTGTGGAGATCTCACATCCTAATTTTTTTTTGAATCCAAGTGGAGAACTTTCTAAACTTCTCAAATGATTTATTTTTATGAGATAAAAGTCAAACCTAGGTGAATCTTGAATAATTTTCAATAATCACATACCTAAAGATTTTCCCACATAAGCTGGTTATACTAACATGACCAAACAAGTCCATATGTAAGATCTCTAGTGGTCCTGTGGTAGTGATATCCTTAATAGAATGAAAAGATGATTTAATTTTTTTTCCTAATCGACAGGCATCACATAGGTGGTCCTTAGAGAAATCTAACTTGGTTGTGCCTCTAACTAGGTCTTTTTGAGTTATTTTCCTAAGGATTTTCATGCTTGCATGACATAATCACCTACGCCATAGTCATGATTCATTAATAACAATTTTTAAACATAAAGAATTTGAATTTATTAATAAAATTTATGTCAAGCATATAAATTTTATTCACTCTCTTTCCTTCTAAGATAAATTTTCCATTCAAACTAATTATGCATATTGTAGGTAGAAACTTTATATCAAAGCCTTATCACAGAGCTAACTAATACTAAGCAAGTTATGTTTCAATCCTTCTACTAGCAAAGCATTTTCATTAATAAAAATTTTTGATGTTTCCAATCATACATGAACCCACCAATTTCCTAGTGGGGTTATCTCCTAATGTTACCTTGCCTCTTGCATTGGCTTCCGGCCTGATGAATTTTTTTAAATGTCCATTTATGTGCCCTGAGCATCCACTGTCCAACTACCACATACTCTCGCTAGGCATTTTATGAGAGCATCCCTGTAATGTCAATCAAAGGTTAGATTTAGGAACTCAAGTGAGTTTAGATTCCACCTTATGCCTTTTTGAATAAAATGCATGTTATGTTGTGATGTAGTTAATTTAGGCCACCACACAAGATGTGTTCTTCAGTGTTCAGTGCAAGTGCAGGTTATGTGTCCTACCACGCCATAAGAATAGTACCTAACACTTTGGAATGGGTTCACTAACCTATGTGAGTGGTAGTGCCTCCTTCTAGGGATATGAGATGCATGTTGTATTTTGAGCTTATACAATTGTGCTACTGTAGGTGGTGGATTATAATTTTAACGTGCATTAATTATTTTCTTTCAAAAATTCATTTTCCTTCTCTTAGCTGTCAACTTCAAGTTTCAATGCATGCTAAACCATTATTTAACGGTATTTAAATTAGATTAAAAATATCATCTCACTTATTTTTTTAATGTTATTTTGTCTTATATATATATATATATATATATATATATATATATATATATATATATATATATATATATATATATATATATATATATATATATATATATATATATATATATATTCTTCATATATTAAAAAAAATTTCATTAGTGAGTATAAAATCTTTTATTTTCTAGTTCATTATTAATAAGAATAGTTTAAATAATTTAGCTGTTAATAAAATTTTAAATTAAGATTTAAATTAATATTAATTATTTTAGTTTACATAATGAGTAATAATTTTTTTGACATTATTTAAATAGCATATTATTTATAAATTTAATTTTATTTTTAAATTTAGTTAAAATAAAATAAATGTAAATTCATTTGGGAATAATTTGTACTAGGTTTGTATATAATTTGTATTTAAATAAATTAGTACAATATGATTTAAATTATACATTATGGACATTATACTTTATTACATTTATATCAAAATAATATATTCATTGAACTGTGATGAATAGATGATGATAGTAAATATGTAAGTATTTGATTTGTAAAAGTTAATGGACCATACCTAATATGATGGCTCTGTAAAAAATAATTACTATATACTTGATATGGATATTAAATTCCTCTATCCCAAAATCATTTAAAGCACTACAGGAAAAACAGCTATTACCGGCGGACAAAATCCGCCGGTAAAGAAAAAAAAGCGACGGAAATTATCGGTTTCCGGCGGATTACCGGCGGAAATTGATCCGACGGTAAAACGCGCGTCGGAAAAAAACTTCCGTCGCATTTTTTCCGCCGGAAACATTTCCGGCGGATAACCGGCGGATATATTTGACAAACCGACGCTTTTTCTGTGGCAGTGTTCCGGCGTAATAACCGCCGGAAATACCGGCGGACAAATGCCGCCGAAATTCCGGCTGATATTCCGTCGCAATAAAAAGCGATGCCTAGTATTACCGTTGGATATTACCGTCGAAATATCCGTCGGCGTTTCCGTCGCATAAGCCACCGGAAATTTCATCATATCAAATTTCCGTCAAGGTTACCGGCGGATAATCCGCCGGAAACCTGTAGTAGAAAAAAAAAAACCTTTCTCACTTTAAAAAGTGATTTCCACATTTAAACCTGCATACAAAAAATTGCAACAACATATATATTCCACAAAATCAACAATTACACAAACCAGAAGAGCATCAACGAGATAAGGAATACTTAAACATGTATAAATAAATATATATAAGGAAAGTTTCATAAACAAATAACTAAACATGTTCAAACAGCAAATAGATCAATTTGTCCAATAGAATTTTCCCTTAAGTTTGAGGGGTACTTTTCTATCACACAATAAACCCGATGCATTCCTCCACTTCAACCATCCAACATAAATTCTGCTGATAATATCCCCATCTATTTCACCATCACTCTAAATAATAAATCCAAGATATCTAAAATGTGTATTCTTATTAATGACTTGATCATCCAATGTGACAATCCACTCACTAGCTCTATTACGACTAAAATTGCACTCCATATATTCTATTTTAGATCTACTCATGCAAAAACCTTTAGACTCTAAGGTAAACCTATCTGGCATGAATCCAAATTAATTTTGAGAAACATTAGCATCACACCACAACCTACGCTCCTTAACTCACTCTCACAGTTTTAGAGTATGACACATTAACTTAGTTCCTCTATAATTCGCACAATCTTGTTTACCTTCAACTCCCTCTCTAATGATCTTATCAACAAGAAGAATATCATCAACAAAAAGCATACATAAACAAAAAGAATACATAAATTAAGTTTACATTCAACTCCCTCTCTGATGATCTTATCAACAAGAAGAATATCATCAACAAAAAGCATACACCAATTTACATTCTCTTGCAAATGTCTAGTGAGAACATCCATGACTAAACCTAGCTAACAAAAAAAAGAAATGTGAAAAGGAGAAGTCAGTTACCTACAAATCACGCCGTTCGTCGTCGACGGACGATCTCGCGCGAGCGACCGAGCGAGGCACCTAGCGAGCGAGGGAGGGAGGTCGTCGACGGAATTCAAGGGCAAGGTCATCGTCGAACGAGCTCGATCGAGAGAGGGAGGGACGTCATCGATGGAGATCGAGGCTGGCGCGCGCGTCATCGGTAGCGGAGCCCTAAACAGAATGAGCCGAAGTCGAGGGCTCGGGGTCGATATATTGAGATTACCGGTGTATTTTCCGGCGGAGTTTTTGCCGGACATTTTACCAGCGGATAATCCATCGGAAATACGTCATCGGGTTTTAATTAACCGGCGGTAAATCTGCCAGAATATCCGCCGGATATTACTGGCGGAATATGCGTTGGTATATTGAAAAAATCGTCGAACCTCCTACGGTTTAGCCGCCGGAAAGATACCGACGGTATTTCCGCCGGAAAAGACGACGTAAACGTACCGGCGGACCAATCCGCCGGAAATGCCGTCGCTGGTTCCAGCGAAAATATTTCCTCCGAAATTCCATCGGTATTCCATTGTTTTCCTGTAGTGAAGCACAAGATCCTTTTAATGTTTTGTTCATTATGTATTAACATGCCATGTAGCTTGCAACAACATATCCCTTCAGAGGGCCTGTAAAGTTGTAAGGTCTAATCATGTCCTACTATAATTTTTTGCTGCAATTGATTCTGGGATATGTTTACTCTCTACTATTTAAAAGGTGCATAGATATATGATATATATTTGTGGAGGTTTTACTTGAGTCATTTAGAATATTTTGGCCATGTATGGAAAGGCTTCATGGCATCCCCAATAAAGAAAGATTTTATGATGCAAGCCAAAGAATACACGCTTGTATAGTATGGACCAGTAATACTCCTTGGAGCAAAAGACGAATGCGAATGAAATCTTTTGGTGTTGCTTTCATGAATGGTCAGAACATGAGGATGATTCCCTCTAGAGTGTGCATGCTGAGATAATGAGAGTAAACCTTTACATGGTGAGAGATTTTTTAAATGCCACCGATTAGAAATATCTTCAAATAAGGTTTCACGAAGAGAATGGTCACTATGTCATTCCTTAATTCTTACAAATGTGGTACCATGAAATGAAATGAAATGCCATAAAGATGAAGTTTATTCACTGCCAGATATTGACTACAGTCACCTTAACATTGAGCATGTCATTTTATATCATCATTGGTCATCATGGTTTGGCCAATTCATTTTTTATTTTTATAAAGATTGAATGAAGGAGCTATTACCTAATTGTAAGCCTAGACAGTTCTTCAATATTGAGGATTGGCAATACCATCAATTTGAGTTTGAGTTTCATTTGAAATGCTTTCTAACTCAAACCAACTCAAAGCACATCTATATATGCTGCTTGGAAAATAGTAAATCTATATCTTCATTTGAATATTAACTTCATTAAGTTTAGTTGTGTTTTCTTCCCTGTAGTTTTTATATTTAATATTAAGCATGTCTAGGTATTTTACTATGGTATGTGGTAGGTTACATGTGCTTCTTCATAAAAAAAAGTATTTGTTTGAGATGTGTACTTATAAATGTTTACTTTAGTTTTGTAGAATATTTTTTAGCACAAATTATTATTTTATTTATGTAAATTAATTTATAATGTTATTTATATATTTATATTAATAAAAATTTTTGAACTAATATGTATAATTATTTCACTCAATTAAGTATTAATCTATAAATAATTACTTAACTATATATTGAATTTTTAGTTATAACTTGTGGGCTCCGAAAATTCCGTTGGATGTGCTCCCGGCCTCACCTCCGTCATCGATCTATTTTCCTTATTTGATGGCAATGACGGCGAAGAGTTTTAACGAGATTAGGTTCAGAGTGAATTTTCAGAAGGCAAATTGGGTTTTAGATAAGACACTACCCAGAGATTTCGCCCTCATTTTGTGAGGACTTTATGATCTGAGTTCTGGTTTCCTGTAGGCGCAAGCCCCTATAGTTAATTACCACTCCTGATAACAAGAGAGAACTTTCGATTAAGGCTAGTTATTAAAGCGGTCATATAGGTTATGAACCCATCGTATAATAGCAACAGCTTTAGGGTTTGAATTTGAGATTTGAATTTATGATTTAGAAATTATCACCACGAGCTTAAAACTGGTGGTGGGGGGAATGAAGACGAGCCCGATCAAGATCCCATGGTTCCGTCGTCCCGGGCTGTCATGTTCCCTGGTCTACTTAGTCAGAGGAGGTAGTCGACCTTGTTGCAAATCTGGTTTTGATGATGACAAACATGTTTCCAGTGTGTTTTACTTGGCTAATCAGTTTCAGGCACAAAAGACCACGAGCTACTCAAGCCAACTCAAGATCGGGTCCAAGTGTGTCAAATGTATGATTTTTCCTTTTATTGAGTCAATTGTAATGTAACTGATTCCCTAGCTAAGTAACCTTGCACACACACACTCAGGGAGAGAGATTGAGTGAATTAGAGTTTCTGTTAAAATTTTGTTCAGATCGTCCTGGACGATAGTTCCATCATCCTGGACGATCCAGTTAAAATAGAAACCCTAATTAGGGCGACTAAGTTAAGAGGGTCTGATTAAGCATATCGTCCTGGACGATCTATGGATCGTACAGGACGATATGCTCAAATCAGAAATTTCCAGCCGCCAGATTAAGTTAGGCAAGTTTTATTTTAAGTATTTTGGTCTGATCGTCCCGGACGATACGTGTATCGTCCTGGACGATTTACTACAATCATGCCTAAATTAGTCTGGTAATTAAGGAAAGCAATTAATGTTTAATTGATACGATCACATCGTCCTGGACGATCTCAGGATCGTCCCGGACGATCGTGATCGTCTTGTGCATTTCAGCTGTACGTCCAGAACTATGTACAGGACGATTTGGGGCCTTTTTGAACTAATCGTACCGGACGATTACCATATCGTCCGGGACGATCAAGTCATTTTTTGGTCGTCCAGCGCAGTTTTCTCTGGACGACCCGAACTGTCTTCTGGACGATTTCCTTCAATTTGAACTAATCGTCCCGGACGATCGCAGGATCGTACGGGACGATATGAACAACTTTTTCTACTGATCGTCCAGAAGAGCCAGATCGTCCAGGCTGAAACAGCTGAATTTGAACTGATCGTACAGGACGATCTATTGATCGTCCTGGACGATCTTGGCCGACAAGTTGAGATTTTGGGCAAGTTTTAAGCCCTCCTTTAAAAGAACTTTTTCCAAGATTTGGAAATATCTTTTGCTGCCTTCCTTCCCTGAGAAATCCTAGAGAGAGAGAGAGTTGGGAGAGAGAGAAGAGATCTTGTGAGGGGGAGTTAGTGAGGGATTCACTAAGGTTGCTCCAAGCACGGATCAGAGTCGTTTTCTCCGCTCGTCGTCTGTCGTCTAGTCGGTGTTCTTCGTGGGAGGATCGTTCGCAAGAAGATCCGGGTTCTCTGCCCGCTTCAGGAGGAAGCGAAAGGAGTTCGTGGGTTCTCTGCCCGCTTCAGGAGGAAGCGAAAGGAGTTCGTGGGTTCTCTGCCCGCTTCAGGAGGAAGCGAAAGGAGGTCGGGTTCTCTGCCTCACCGTGTGGTGAAAAGGAGGTGTTTTGTACAGGCTTCTCCGCCTTGCTGTGGGAGCAAAAGGAGAGTCACTTTCGTTTAGTGCAATACCCGGAGGGGAGGCTCCGGGGAGTGGACGTAGGTCAAGTTGACCGAACTACTATAAAATCTGGTTTGCTTTTCTGATTCAGTTTTGCATTTTACTTTTCAATATAAACTGCTTGGGTGAATATCGTTGGTTGATCTTTTCGTTATTGTTTACTTGTTTCCGCTGCTAAGTATCGAAAAGATTTTTTTTGTTATCGTGAAATTTTTAAATAACCAATTCACCCCCCCCCCTCTTGGTTAGCCTCGGGACTAGTTCACTAGGGCTTAACATCCCTTTCGAACTTTCAGACCTAACCTGACAGAAGGCACCTTGTCGGTAGCCATGGGTTGCTTCATCCAAGAATACCTTGTAGACCTGGGTTGGTGTTTATCTAAGGGGATATATCTGAATTCACCTTAGCTGACAGAGGGCTTTATGCCTATCGACTATACCCTATGATTCATTGCTCAAGGGTTTGACGCCTTTAGGGAAAATACGGGCTTTGGCCGTGATCGTAATATAATGGTGCCATTTTGCGGCAAAACCACCCGATCAGAGGGCACGTGCCACGTCCCTATTGGCAAGAGACTATTTGAGGATGAATCTTAGTGATACACCCAATACGCATTCGCTCTTTGTGAGCTGAGGTTAATTTTAAATTTATCATCCCCGACAAACGGTTGCGGGAGGTGGATTGGTTTTAGTTTTAAGTTTTTAAGTGATCGATTTCATTTTAGGGATTTGAGCTTTTGTTGGATTTGAGATTTTGACCTCTCTGGTTGAGATTTCAGATCAACACGGCCATCATCAGGGTGACATTAAGGTCACTTGTATTTTTGTAAGATTTTGGGAGGTATTTTGTGATTCAAGTCAGGTCGACTCTAGTCCTTTTGAGGAGGAGAATGAAACTTGAATATTTGACTCGCGTAGCATTCTCAAATCGTTGGATTTGGGACTCAGATATAACGATTGGAGCACATGCGGGTTGTAGCATTTGACCCTGCGCAGCATTCTCGAAAATTTTGTTTGTAACTTTAAAATGTTGACCGGAGCACATGCAGGGGTTTATTTCAGTTTAAGGAATCATATCTAATACATAAAGGGAGATTTTAAAATATTTAGATATGATCCATTGTGCCAGTGATTTCATTTAGAAAATTGCCCGAGATTTCACATAGGGGCCTACGACACCTTCTGTCCGCTTGTACACATATTGCGGATCCGGTGGCGTTTGAGTGTGTTAGATTTCACTTATTGCATTTAGTTTGTTTTGACGCTTTAAAGTGTTATTTAACACAGTTTACAGAGGATATTTGCTCAATAGGTACTAGGAGATCTGTGCTCGTGTTCGTAGGAGAATTATCTTGCTCGCTAAGAATTCTCCCATTCTCTCTCGTAGGGGATCTAATTTATTCAATACAATCCCCTCGTCCTTGCTTGTATACTACTTGTTAAGGGTACTATGAATTCCTTGTTCCTGCTCACAGGTGAATTGTAGTATCAGGTATTATAAGTTCCTAGCTACTTTGCTAGTTTCATTAGTACAAAATCCTAATGAGTTATGGAGATTATTAGTCTCCTAATGATTTTGATACTAACTTCAGTCATTAATAGACTAATTTCTTCTAAGTTAAGAGGCTTGTCTATGCATATTTGCACGATTTACATGCACCATATATCAAGTCATCTCCCTCGACACTAGTGTTAGCATCTTGCTTTGTGCCCTTAGTCTTTTCATACTACAGTAGTCTATTGCTTTACTTGTTTCAGCACTTTGCTTTACTAGCTTTGCCGTACTTTGCTCTTACTATTAAGAGTTAAATTTATTCTTTCCAGCATTTAATTTCGTTATAATTGTGCTGACTTTTATTTATTTGTTTGCAGGCGCTCGTATCCAGGAGTCTAGAGGACTCTCAGGTATATGCAACTTAGACTACAACTGAAGATCTTAGTGAGCTTGAACTTGTTTGTTGAACAATTGTTAGAGAGAGTTTCATTGTTTGGAGAGCATTAGTTTGTACTTAGGTTGATTAGTGGAGAACAATGATTTGATGTTCTTTTGATTTAAATTTTCTTTTGATTTATTTGAAGTTTTGATTTAACTTGTTAGTCGAATTTTAAAATTATTTGCTCGATTAAATGATTTAAAAAATTTTAATAGTTTAGTTTGATAATTTAAATCTTTAGTTTTGCATGTATTTTAAAATTATTTATGTTAAATTAAATTTGCCCCATTGATTCAATCAATTAATTTTAAATTAAACTTTTAATTCGACAAAAGTTTTGATTGTTTAATTAGATTTTAGATTGTTCAATTTTAATTTTAATTAATGTTTGATTTAATTATTAATTAGGTTTTCATTTCAATTTTATTTATTTTAAACTTTCTGATTTTATTTTGGATTAATTAAAGTTATAGTTTTGATTTAGTTTGAATTTATTAAATTAATTCCATTTCAGTTAATCGAATTTTGATTTAAGATATGAAATCTTGACCTTAAAATCAATTACTCAATTGATTAAGTTAGTTATTAAGTCAATTAATTTTTAAATCAATTAAAAGTTCAGATTAAAGTTTTAAGTTGATTATAATTATTAATGTAATTTAAGTTAGGTTTTACATTAAATTCATGTTCTCCAAAATCTACCTAAGTCCAAAATTTAAAATTTTTTTTTTCTAAGTCCCAAAATTTTGGGTAAATTTCGGCAGCCTTCCGGCGTCCCCTCCCCGGCGCCGGGAGGTAAGGAGGGCATTTGCCCTTTAGGCTCGACTCGACCGGATCAAATCAACGGCGAGGAGATTGAGTCTTCAAGTCTTCAATCCCTCGATCGGATTAGCTCGACGATCGAGGGCTTCGGGGGACCGAATCAAACCCCGGAACTTCCTTCAAATCTTCAATTTGATTTTGTACCTATATGAAAATCCTCTCCTTTCTCTCCATCTCTCCTTTTTTTTTTAATTTTATTCCATTATAATAATAATATATATAAATAATATATATATTTATTATAATATTATATATATATATATATATATATATATATATATATATATATATTCTATTATTATATTATAATAATAGTATGATAATATAACTATATATACATATATAATTATATTATATAATATATATAACATTATATATAATATATAATATTATATAATATATATAAATGAAGAGAGGGAGGAGGGGATCGGGAAGAGCAGAGCCCGATCGGGCAGGGATCGGAGGCGGTGGTAGCT
This sequence comes from Dendrobium chrysotoxum, assembly GCA_019925795.1. Lineage (NCBI taxonomy): Eukaryota > Viridiplantae > Streptophyta > Magnoliopsida > Asparagales > Orchidaceae > Dendrobium > Dendrobium chrysotoxum. Next base: position 16,183,501 of record CM034301.1, on the reverse strand, counting down.
ATGCACGGGAGGCGGGTCGGCCGGATGCGGGTCGGCCGGAGGCGGAACGGTCGGGGGCAGGTCGGCCGGAGGCGGATGTCGGGCTTGGCCGGAGGTTTGGAGGCCGGTGGGTCTGGACGGTTTGCTTGAAGTCAGAGATGGGGAATGGCCGGCAGATCTAGCGGTGAAGACAGAGCAGGAAGCGACGACCGGAGACAACGGCTCTAAGGTTCGTCTGGTTCGGTAGGTGGTTGGCTCGTTTGCGGAGGAGTCGCAGTCGGTCGCTGTCGGCGGCAAAGATGGCAAGTGCGGCTCAGACTCGAAAGAGGTAAGTCACCAAATTTCCTTCCTTGCTTGCGATTTCTTGCGATTCTGAGAGCGTACCCGGGAATGAGAGGGGGCGTTCATTTCTGTGTCGTGAGAGCGAGACAGTTTGAGCGGTTATATCCGATCGTGGGGAGAGGCCGGCTGAGTCGTGGGGCTTGTGACAGTTAGAGGTCAACAAATGCCCCCCAACAAATTTGATATGCGCTCTATAGCACATCATTTTTGTTGCAAACTAGTTGACCCTACGGATATCTAAAATTAAATTTTAGATGTCACATATGGGTTCTTTAGATATCCCTGATTTATCTTGTCGATTTGTCAGGAATTAACATTTCTTTTACCCTAGATTTGTGCTTTCATGGGCTTGATGAAGAATCCATATCGGCGACCTAAACTCTTTAGATTGACATTAGGTCAGTGGCAAATAGTCATCTGTCCAAGGCTTTATGCATAGTGGACTTTGATGATGACAATATCCCTTAGCTTTTCCAATGTCTTTATAAGAACTGCGGGATGACTCCGTCGGTCCTGAGCTTTGTGCTTTATTGGACATGCTGAAGAAGGGAAAGTCCTTCAATCTTAGCTTTGTGCTTGACAGATTTATTGAAGGATCATGCCTTTAACTTGACAATAATTTTCATTGTAGCTTGGTGCCTTTGAGTTGATTGAGAATCTCCTTTTGGATTTTGCCTTACTCTATTGTTAGTTGAGGAAATCTTATGAATCTGAACTACTTTGATTTGATAAATTTGACAAATATCAAACTTGGTAGTATTTGTCATTGGGTTAACAAAACAGGTGGCTTTCCTACTATGGCCTCTTATCATGGCTTGTTGAGTAGGTAAAGCTGTCAGTGACTCGGCCGCATATAAGCTTGTTGAGACTGATATTACACCTATTTGAGCATTAGACTTGTACTATAACAGGTTGTACTTGTTGAATTTGATTTGTTGAGGTTGTCAGATCAAAACATCTTCTCAATCTGAACCTCAAGATTTTGACAAAATTTAAAGATGAATCTTCAATCTTTGCAATGATCGTATATTTGCTTTCTTGAAATCTCCAGCTTCTGCCCTGTATTTATGTAGTAATAGCATTCTGAATGATTTTAAATATTTATTTGGGGATCGATGTTACCCAAATAAATATTTAAAATGCCCCCCTGTCTTAAAGGGAACTTTCAACTATCATCAGATTTTTGACATTTTTAAACTTAAAAATGCCCCCTGTATTGTGGAGAATTTCTAAGATAACTTAGAAATGTAATCTTTCTTTGTGAGGGAATAATCTTCAGCTTACTTTCTCTAAGAATAGTATTTCTTGAGATATCTTCCATTGATCGGGGGCATAGGTCGTCGACCTTCCATATCGATGAGTTGATAGGCTCCTCCCTGGTACACCTTCTCGATGACAAAAGGGCCTTCCCAATTTGGTTCAAATTTACCACCCATTCTTCTGTGTGGGATAATTGGTCTTCTCAGCACCAGGACCAATTCTCCTTCTTGGAATGCTCGAGGGCGTACCATACGATCAAAAGATTTTACCATTTTTACTCGGTAAATTTCTAAATTTTGCTGGGCTTGGAGTCTTACTTCATCCAATGCATCGAGCTCTTCCATCCGTAGGCGAGCATTTTGTTCTTCTGTGAGGTCGTACTGAACAGCTACTCAAAGCGATGACAATTCAACCTCGAGTGGAAGTACTGCTTCAGCTCCAAACACCAACGCATAAGGAGTTGCTTTTGTTGGTGTCTTGTATGTAGTACGATATGCCCACAATGCTTCTACCATCTTAGTATGCCATTCTCTTTTATTTTTAGTAAGGATTTTCTTGATCAGCTTTACGAGCGTCTTATTGAATGCTTCTGCTAATCCATTTTCTCTTGGATTATAGATCGATGAATATCGCCAATCAATTTTATGCCGCTCAATGAATTTATATATTTTAGTACTTTTGAAAGCTGGACCATTGTCTGAGATAATGCGGCGCGGTACACCAAATATGTAGACAACATTATGAGTAAAGAAGCTGATCACATGATGAGCAGTGACTTCTTTGAATGGTACCGCTTCAGCCCATTTAGAAAAATAATCTGTTGCAGCTAATATAAAGCGGTGTCCAGCAGATGATGGTGGATCAATTGGCCCTATTACATCTGTCCCCCAACATTCAAATGGCCAAGATGCTATAGTGGGATGTAAAGGATTTGGCGGTTGATGTATAATATTACCATGAATTTGACATTCATGACATATATCTGCATGATTGGTGCAATCTTTTACCATTGATGACCGGTAATAACCCATTCTTTTAATTTTAATGGCCATTTTAGGACCCGATTGATGTGCGCCACATAGTCCTTCGTGAACTTCAGAGATAACTTTATCAGCTTCATCTCTCCCTAAACATCGTAGCCACATTTGATCGAACGATCTTCGATATAACGTGTTGTTAACAAATGCATATCGCAACGCTCTCTTTTTGATCTGTGTAGCTAATGATTTATCTGTCAGGAGTTTGCCTTCTCTGAAGTAGTCGATGAAAGGCTGCCTCCAGTCATTTTGCTCTTCAACCTCTAGGCATTCAAGCCAGGATTCAGAGGTTCTGCCAAATCTTTTTCCTGTAAATATTGGAGGTTTATCTATTTGATTTTTAGGGATAATTTGTTGGGGAGGTTGAGGAACAATCGAAGTTGTATCTTGCTGGCTTAAATTTGTTGACCCCTCTGCCCGCGGGGAACACAAAATTGCTGGCTCTAGTACTCGACGAGTGTTGACACTGATTAGCACCGGCTCGTTATTCATGCTCGCCATTTCTTTAGCAAGTTTTGCTAAAGAATCTGCCTTACTATTATGAGCTCGAGAAACTTGGATTAGTGTAACATTTGTAATTTGCTTCATAAGCTCGAGAACTCGCCTATGATAGTAAATCAACCCGACTCTGCCGATTTTATAGATACCCAGTACTTGATTTATAATGAGCTGAGAATCACCAAAAATTTTGAGATTTTGAATTTTCATTGAAATAGCAATCTCGAGACCCGCTATTAAAGCTTCATATTCTGCTTCGTTGTTGGTTCTGGGTTCAGTTAAACCAAATGAAAATCTCATTATCCCTCCATTAGGTGCTATGAAGATAAGACCGACACCAGCTCGAGCTTTTGGGAGGTTTGGAGGTTGGGCAGGTTTAATTGACAATGCACCATCAAAATACATCTCCCACATTTGTAACTTCTCTCCTTCTTGGACAACTAAAATTTGTTCATCGGGTAGATCATCATTGAGCGGTGAATCTGCATGAACGGGATGTGCGACAAGAAAATCTACTAAAACTTGCCCTTTTACTGCCTTTTGTGGAAGATATGTGATATCAAACTGCAGAAGTATCACTGCCCACCTGGCAAGTCGACCTGTCAACGCTGGTCTTGTCATCAAGAACTTCAGCGGATCGATCTTTGATATCAGAGTAATTTTATGAGACAGCATATAGTGGAGGAGTTTTTGAACTGCGAAAATCAGCGCCAGACAATGTTTCTCAATTGGAGAGTAACGTATCTCTGCTCCAATCAATCTTCGACTGATGTAGTAGAGTACATTTTCTTTACCTTCTTCATTGTGCTGAGCCAGCATGCCCCAAGGGACTCTTCCAATACTGCGGTGTATAGAATAAGAGGTTTCCCTGAAATTGGTGCTGCAAGAATAGGCGGGCTTAACAGATATCTCTTGATACTGTCAAAAGCTTCTTGACATTCATCATCCCATTTAAAATGAACATCTTTCTTCATCAGCTTTGCAAATGGTTGACATCTGCCGGATAGATTTGAGATAAACTGTCGTATGAATGCAAGTTGTCCTTGTAAAGAACGGAGTTGGCGAAGACTTTTTGGAGGCGGCATTTCTATAATTGCCTTGACTTTGTTAGGATCAACCTCAATCCCTCCATGTCGTACCACATACCCAAGAAACTTTCCTGAGGAAACTCCGAAGGCACATTTGAGCGGTTTCATTTTGAGATTGAATTTTCTGATCCTCTCGAATACAATTCTCAAATCTTCAAAATGATCTTTTCAATCTATACTTTTGACAACAAGATCATCCACATAGCATTCAACTTTCTGGTGGATGAGGTCGTCAAATATATGTGTCATAGCTCTTTGGTATGTAGCTCCAGCATTTTTCAAGCCAAAGGGCATAACTGTGTAGCAGAATATGCAGATGGGAGTCCTAAAAGATGTATGTTTCTCATCTTCAGGTGCCATTCTGATTTGGTTGTAGCCCGACGATCCATCCATAAATGAGAATATATCATAGTTGGACGTATTGTCAACCAGTAATTCTGATATTGGAAGTGGAAAGTCATCTTTTGGACACGCCTTATTCAGGTCTCGATAGTCAATACATATACGAATTTGTCCGTTCTTCTTTTTCACTGGGACAATATTAGCTATCCAATCAGCATATTTCTCTTCTCGAATGAAACCTGCTTCGATAAGCTTCTTAGTTTCTGCAATCACTTGCTATTCGATTTCTAGCCTCATTCGCCTTGGAGCTTGCTTTACAGGTACTGCACCTGGTTTAATGGCTAGTTTATGAACAGTTATATTAGGGGATAAGCCTGGCATTTCATCGTATGTCCAAGCAAAGCAGTCCCTGAATTCACTGAGTAATAATTTCATCTTTTCAACTTTATTCTTGGAGAGAAGAGCACTGATAAAGGTTGGGCAAGGGTTCTCATCAGTTCCCAAGTTTATTTCTTTTAGCTCATCCATGGTAGCAGCTTGTCCACCATCTTCAAGTTCTTCTGGTGCAGGTTTAGCTTCCATATCTTTCTCTTCATTCGTATCTGTGTCTTCAGTAGTCAGATGTTTATCTTTTATCGCATAACATGTATTTTTCTGAGCATGTTCTGCTACGATAAATCCGAGGCCTTTTGTATCACGACTACCCATTTTTGATAGCTCTTGACACCACATTCTTTGAAAGAAACGTGCTCGTCGCCAAGTAATCATATTATGAATTCCAGCTTTCTGTATCATCTGCTGAATTCTTTTGGGACAATATCTGGGCATTTCTGTAGGAATTATCTCTGCATCTTCATAGAAATTCCCATGCTCATTGAGATTCTCTTCTTGATATTCTCCAAATTTATAAAATAAGCTTCCCGATCCTCTACTTCCGCGTAGGGGAGGTACATAAAATGTTTTAAGCTCTTCAACATTATGAACCTCGCGGGATACAATTTCTCTGAAATGTTGTGGAGGGATTAAGGTAACCACAAAAGTATTTTCCTTTGACTTTTCGTTCAACAAAGGGTTGTAGGTTCGGAGATATCCTCATCTTCCTCCGTGTCACTTCCTAAATAAAGTACAACTTAATTTGATTTAGTGAATGTATTAGTCTTTTTAGAAAAATTGGGTGACATGCCCTTTCTTCCTGTCTGCTTTTCTTCAACTTCTTTGGGTTGTTTTGTACTCCTTGAGGTCGATGCTTTAACTTCTGGAGATTGTATCGGCTTTACTTCATTTGGAATGAAGTATTTTGCATCATCATAAATTTTCACTTCGTGGACTGCGAAGGGTTGTATATCCTCAGAGATCCAGAACTCTTCTCCATCCTTTAGATATTTCATGCACTGGTGCATAGTTGATGGAACCAGACCATTCTCGTGGAGCCAAGGTCTACCCAATAATGCCTTGAATGAAGTGTCTGCATCGATAATATAGAACTTGGCTTCTGTGCATAGCTCTCCAAATTTAAGGGGAAGGACAAATGACCCGATAGTTTTTTGCCCTTTCTCGTTGAAACCGTGCACCATAAGTTTATCTGGCCCAAGATGTTGAATATTTAGGGATAGTGATCTTAGTGTGCGCAAGCTCATGAGATTTATTGAAGACCCTGGGTCAATTAAGATTCACTTTATTATGATGCCATCACTTTCTGCCGTAACATATAAAGGACGATTATGTTCTGTAGTCCCCAGCATGAGATCTTCTTCAGAGAACGTAACAACAGGTTCATTCCTGGCATGAAGGACTTCGCTCAAACATCTTTCTGCGAAATACGCCTCATATCTTTCTGGATTTTTCAGAGCCTGTATCAAGGTTTCTCAAAGCTCTCTTGACATTAGAAGAGCTTCATAGATGCTGAGCTGTGCTGGGATTTTTCTCAAGTGGGAAATGATATTGTATTCTATCCCTTTATTTGTATCATATTTCTTCTTATGATCTTTAGGGATGATTTCTTCATTGATGACTATATCTTTTCCCTTATCTTTGCTTGATAACCCCTTTTTTAGTGGCAAAGGCAGCACTTTGCCACTTCTCAATTGTACTTGAGCCACCTCATTTGACTCAGCCTTTTCTGATGAAGATTTTACATTTTCAGAATCTTCATTCAACTTTACACGCTCCATTTGCGAAGTCATTTGTTGATCTGACTCATCGTCACTTGGAAAACATAACTCTTCTTCTGAGTTACAATCTGTCTGTAGCACCATCAGACAAGACTCAGATGTCCTTTTATCAGTCATTTTTGTAGAAGACATTACTATCTAACCCCCATCATAACCTTTAAAAGAGTCTCGTTGGCATGCAATCGATGCAACTGAGATGACTCGGCATGTTTCCACATGGAGTGATTCTTCCTCTTCTTGTTCATCATCTTTCACTTTTGATTGGTCTATTTGAAGCTCAGACATAAAATCTACAAGTGTTATGGGCCGTCTCAACGGTTGACGATAATCCTCCAAATTGTTGATGATCTTTTGAAGCATGGTCCTCTTCTTCTTTAGCTTGTTACGTTTGTTTGAGCTGTCAGACTTCTTTGAGGACGCCTTATAAAATCGCTTCGTATTAGAACGCCTCCAAGTTGATGACCTAGAAGTGGATGCACCTGAATTTCAATTTCCTTTCAATTCAAGCACTGGTTCCATAGAGAATTTCCATTTTACACCAGGAACTCCTTCTAGTTGTTTGATCATCTTTCGTGTCTTCTTGGAGATTGCAGTCTGCCATCCATCTTTTTCTGGCATCATTTTTCCTTTCATTTTGTCTCCTTCCTTCATTGGAGGTATAGGAGAAGACACAATCACCTTCACAGACTCTTTCTTTGGGTGAACTAGAACGCTATTTGATAGCGTGAACTCACCATCTCTATATTTCTTTTCAAGCCAGTCTTTGAAGACATAACAATCTTCAATAGGTTGGCTGATAACTCGGTGATACGGGCAATAATTTGGATTATCTTTCTGCTCAGCTTCTTCTGGTCTTTTACACTCAGGTAATTTAAGACCAGCATTAAGCGCTTGCTTGAATAACTTTGCCACACTTTCCCTCTTAAAAGAATATTCTCTATTCATTTTTTCTTTAAGGGATGTGATTCGATCACCGGTTCTTGGCTTCGAACGTTCTCCTTCATCACGAAAAGTTTGAGACCTGTCGTTTCCTCCCAATACTAGTTTTGGCTGGGGTTTAGAATACTGTCTTCCTTTATCATCTTTAGGAGTAGATTGTTTTTCTTTATCGATCCTTGAAGATGATGCAGAATAGATCTCATCCCTTCTAGTATCTGCAGCTTTATTTCTTCGGGGTCTATCTGAATAATTTTCAGACTTAGACAAATTCAACTTTTCAAATTTAGCTACTCTATCCAATAGCTCCTGATAAGTGCTGATGGAGGCCATGCATAAAAATGGTAACATCTTATCATCGATGTTTCCCATTAGCAGTTGAACAGCGTGCTCCTCTTCCAACTGTTGTTCGCATTTCATACTCATATTACGCCAACGAGTAATGTACTTCGTCACTGACTCACCCTTTTTTCGTTTCTCTAAGGCAAGGTCAGCGATAGTAGTCTTCTCCGTAGCACTGGCGAACCTTTTCACGAACATATTCTCTAGTTCTGAAAATGTCTTAACAGAATCATTGGGCAGCTCAGTGTACCATTCAAAAGCAGTTGCAGTCAAACTACTAATGAATTGGCGGAAGAGCAGAGCATCAACGCCCCCAGTATTTCCACATGTTGCTTTAAACTGAGCCAAGTGTTGTTTAGGATTGCCGGTGCCATTAAAAGTATTAAACTTAGGCACTGAATAGCCTTTAGGGTAGGGCACTTGATCATACTCGGCCGGATATGGGCGACCCTTACTCACAAACTTCTCTACCTGCTCTGAGGCAATGACAGCCTTAATCTTTTCATTGATGATTGATTCTAATTGGGAAGTCATCATCGGCTCAGATGTACTTGTAACATTTTGGTGAGCTTATAAATGAACAGGTTGATCAGCCTCATTTCCTTCTTTATGTATGGTTCGTATTCCAAACACCTGAGGTATTGGGTCGGCTAGCATATTAGTAGGAATGCTACTTGATATCTGCTGATTAACAGGCTGATTCAATGTTTGATGATCAACTGGTTGAGCAAGTGCAGGGGTAGTAATGATGTTTTTTTGCATTAACTGCATCATGACAGTCATCTGTGCCATCATTTCTGTCATCTTGCTATTTAAATCTGATATCTCCTTATCTTTTTCTTTCATCTGGAGCTTCAAACGCCTTTGTGCTTGTGCTAACGTCTCAGCAAGCACTTCTTCATCTTGATCATCATTTTATTCACCGTCTAAGGGAACTCCTTCTTCTGACTACTCATGCTGAGCTTGATCTTCTTGAGAGGTTGTTGTTTTAGAAGAGGTGGGTCCTGCTTCGTTGCGTCGTCGATAGCCACGTGTTTGATGTGGTTCATCACCATGCCCCACCATGTAAACTACCTCAACTTCCATGGTGTCTTCCTCTTCATCGTTATCATTTTCTTGTACTCGAATCTCAGAGCGACGCTTCCAATAGATCTCTGGCTCTGCATGTGGTACATGAACTTCTTCAATTGGAGGAGTATGGTCAAAATTGACCTTCTTCTGAGAGGCTGAAGTTAGCTGGCAATAGGATTCCTTGGAAAATTTTCCAAGGTGTCGACTATTACAAGTGTCAGTAATAGGAACCTTTTCCTTAGGTACCCATTGTTGACGATTCTTATTAAAGGCGGATCTCTGGGAGGCTGCACTAGATGTCACGCCTATATTGACTTTCTTCTGCAGTGATCTTTTTTCAGGATATCTCGGCTTCCAAATTTCTTTTCCCTTCCACTGGGATCTCTTGATAGCGGAATCCTGAACACGAGGTCTAGGATTCACGCTCCAATGTTCACCGCGTGGAGTTGATCTCGATTTCTCTTGAGCTACCGTGGCAATTGGTAACTCTCTTTGTGGGATTCTTGTAGTCTTGAATGTCAATGGCCTTTGATATTTCTTCCTTATCAGGCCATTTTCTCTTGCAACTTTCAAAACTCTATGCACCCTGGCGGACAGAGTTTCATGCTTCTTCGTTTGAGGAATAGGGGTTTGGGGCTGCTGATCCTAAAATGACTGTTTCAACTCACCAGTATGGCTGTTCCTCTTCACCCATTTTAGATTTGCAAACTTGTTATGGGTGGGAACGTTAACCTCTGGTTCCAAGGCTGGGAGTGTTGATGGATGCACTGGCAGTGGTTGTTGAGCTCGTAGTTTGGCATTCAACTTTCTCCTTTGTCTTCTTATGAGCCTTCCTCCATATGAGGAGGCTTCAGCATCATCCTTCCCGCGTGCAGATAACCCGGTTGGCAGAGTGGTGGTCCTAGTAGGTACCACAGATATTCTTCCTCCCTTTACGACCCTCTCTGTGGTTGGCGCCTTGGGCTGCGATAGTCTTTCGAAGACAGAGATCCTGTTTTGTTGAACTGCTTTAGCAGTAGCAGTTCTAGTAGCTCGTGGTTGTTGCACAGAATGGGCACGTCGTGCATAAGTTTCAGTAGAGTCAGGCCTCGCAGAATGGCCTTGAACAGTCATGCCGTGAATAGGTACGGCGGCAGCCATTGCAGTAGCTGCAGAGAACTCTAAGCTTCCAAATCGGATAGTGGCTTCAGAGTCTCCAGTATTAACGACAGCATTCGCTAGCTGGATGCTAGCGCCTCATCCCAGTTGGACGGTAAAGGGAGTATTCTGTAGTTCCATTCTGTACAAAAGAAAGGTAAGGGTTAGTAGTCAAGAATTGATACATCACCCCACACTTTCAGAGTGCAGAGACTAGACAGAATGAAATAATATATATAAATTTTATTGGATTGCATTATTTCAAAACCCTGATTTTAATTAATGCATTAGAATTTCAATAATTTCATCGCTATTATAGTTTATGTTAACTAGCCAAAGATGGAAAGAAAAACCAGTCCCCAGCGGAGTCGCCAGAAATCTGTGGGCTCCGAAAATTCCGTTGGATGTGCTCCCGGCCTCTCCTCCGTCATCGATCTATTTTCCTTATTTGATGGCAATGACGGAGAAGAGTTTTAACGAGATTAGGTTCTGGGTGAATTTTCAGAAGGCAAATTGTGTTTTAGATAAGACACTACCCAGAGATTTCGCCCTCATTTTGTGAGGACTTTATGATCTGAGTTCTGGTTTCTTATAGGCGCAAGCCCCTATAGTTAATTACCCCTCCTGATAACAAGAGAGAACTTTCGATTAAGGCTAGTTATTAAAGCGGTCATATAGGTTATGAACCCATCGTTTAATAGCAACCGTTTTAGGGTTTGAATTTGAGATTTGAATTTATGATTTAGAAATTATCACCACGAGCTTAAAACTGGTTGTGGGGGGAATGAAGACGAGCCCGATCAAGATCCCATGGTTCTGTCGTCCCGGGCTGTCATGTTCCCTGGTCTACTTAGTCAGAGGAGGTAGTCGACCCAACCTGACAGAAGGCACCTTGTCGGCAGTCATGGGTTGCTTCGTCCAAGAATACCTTGTAGACCTGGGTTGGTGTTTATCTAAGGGGATATATCTGAATCCACCTTAGCTGACAGAGGGCTTTATGCCTATCGACTATACCCTATGATTCATTGCTCAAGGGTTTGACGCCTTTAGGGAACATACGGGCTTTGGCCATGATCGTAATATAATGGTGCCATTTTACGGCAAAACCACCCGATCAGAGGGCACGTGCCACGTCCCTATTGGCAGGAGACTATTTGAGGATGAATCTTAGTGATACACCCAACACGCATTCGCTCTTTGTGAGCTGAGGTTAATTTTAAATTTATCACCCCCGACAAACGGTTGCGGGAGGTGGATTGGTTTTAGTTTTAAGTTTTTAAGTGATCGATTTCATTTTAGGGATTTGAGCTTTTGTTGGATTTGAGATTTTGACCTCTCCGGTTGAGATTTCAGATCAACACGGCCATCATCAGGGTGACATTAAGGTCACTTGTATTTTTGTAGGATTTTGGGAGGTATTTTGTGATTCAAGTCAGGTCGACTCCAGTCCTTTTGAGGAGGAGGATGAAACTTGAATATTTGACTCGTGTAGCATTCTCAAATCGTTGGATTTGGGACTCAGATATAACGATTGGAGCACATGTGGGTTGTAGCATTTGACCCTGCGCAGCATTCTCGAACATTTGTGTTTGTAACTTTAAAATGTTGACCGGAGCACATGCAGGGGTTTATTTCAGTTTAAGGAATCATATCTAATACATAAAGGGAGATTTTAAAATATTTAGATATGATCCATTGTGCCAGTGATTTCATTTAGAAAATTGCCCGAGATTTCACATAGGGGCCTACGACACCTTCTGTCCGCTTGTACACATATTGCGGATCCGGTGGCGTTTGAGTGTGTTAGATTTCACTTATTGCATTTAGTTTGTTTTGACGCTTTAAAGTGTTATTTAACACAGTTCGCAGAGGATATTTGCTCAATAGGTACTAGGAGATCTGTGCTCGTGTTCGTAGGAGAATTATCTTGCTCGCTAAGAATTCTCCCATTCTCTCTCGTAGGGGATCTAATTTATTCAATACAATTCCCTCGTCCTTGCTTGTATACTACTTGTTAAGGGTACTATGAATTCCCTGTTCCTGCTCACAGGTGAATTGTAGTATCAGGTATTATAAGTTCCTAGCTACTTTGTTAGTTTCATTAGTACAAAATCCTAATGAGTTATGGAGATTATTAGTCTCCTAATGATTTTGATACTAACTTCAGTCATTAATAGACTAATTTCTTCTAAGTTAAGAGGCTTGTCTATGCATATTTGCACGATTTACATGCACCATATATCAAGTCATCTCCCTCGACACTAGTGTTAGCATCTTGCTTTGTGCCCTTAGTCTTTTCATACTACAGTAGTCTATTGCTTTACCTGTTTCAGCACTTTGCTTTACTAGCTTTGCCGTACTTTGCTCTTACTATTAAGAGTTAAATTTATTCTTTCCAGCATTTAATTTCGTTATAATTGTGCTGACTTTTATTTATTTGTTTGCAGGCGCTCGTATCCAGGAGTCTAGAGGACTCTCAGGTATATGCAACTTAGACTACAACTGAAGATCTTAGTGAGCTTGAACTTGTTTGTTGAACAATTGTTAGAGAGAGTTTCATTGTTTGGAGAGCATTAGTTTGTACTTAGGTTGATTAGTGGAGAACAATGATTTGATGTTCTTTTGATTTAAATTTTCTTTTGATTTATTTGAAGTTTTGATTTAACTTGTTAGTCGAATTTTAAAATTATTTGCTCGATTAAATGATTTAAAAAATTTTAATAGTTTAGTTTGATAATTTAAATCTTTAGTTTTGCATGTATTTTAAAATTATTTATGTTAAATTAAATTTGCCCCATTGATTCAATCAATTAATTTTAAATTAAACTTTTAATTCGACAAAAGTTTTGATTGTTTAATTAGATTTTAGATTGTTCAATTTTAATTTTAATTAATGTTTGATTTAATTATTAATTAGGTTTTCATTTCAATTTTATTTATTTTAAACTTTCTGATTTTATTTTGGATTAATTAAAGTTATAGTTTTGATTTAGTTTGAATTTATTAAATTAATTCCATTTCAGTTAATCGAATTTCGATTTAAGATATGAAATCTTGACCTTAAAATCAATTACTCAATTGATTAAGTTAGTTATTAAGTCAATTAATTTTTAAATCAATTAAAAGTTCAGATTAAAGTTTTAAGTTGATTATAATTATTAATGTAATTTAAGTTAGGTTTTACATTAAATTCATGTTCTCCAAAATCTACCTAAGCCCAAAATTTAAAAAATTTTTTTTTCTAAGTCCCAAAATTTTGGGTAAATTTCGGCAGCCTTCCGGCGTCCCCTCCCCGACGCCGGGAGGTAAGGAGGGCATTTGCCCTTTAGGCTCGACTCGACCGGATCAAATCAACGGCGAGGAGATTGAGTCTTCAAGTCTTCAATCCCTCGATCGGATTAGCTCGACGATCGAGGGCTTCGGGGGACCGAATCAAACCCCGGGACTTCCTTCAAATCTTCAATTTGATTTTGTACCTATATGAAAATCCTCTCCTTTCTCTCCATCTCTCCTTTTTTTTAATTTTATTCCATTATAATAATAATATATATAAATAATATATATATTTATTATAATATTATATATATATATATATATATACTCTATTATTATATTATAATAACAGTATGATAATATAACTATATATACATATATAATTATATTATATAATATATATATAACATTATATATAATATATAATATATATAAATGAAGAGAGGGAGGAGGGGATCGGGAAGAGCAGAGCCCGATCGGGCAGGGATCGGAGGCGGCGGGAGCTACGCACGGGAGGCGGGTCGGCCGGATGCGGGTCGGCCGGAGGCGGAACGGTCGGGGGCAGGTCGGCTGGAGGCGGATGTCGGGCTTGGCCGGAGGTTTGGAGGCCGGTGGGTCTGGACGGTTTGCTTGAAGTCAGAGATGGGGAATGGCCGGCATATCTAGCGGTGAAGACAGAGCAGGAAGCGGCGACCGGAGACAACGGCTCTAAGGTTCGTCCGATTCGGTAGGTGGTTGGCTCGTTTGCGGAGGAGTCACAGTCGGTCGCTATCGGCGGCAAAGACGGCGAGTGTGGCTCAGACTCGGAAGAGGTAATTCGCCAAATTTCCTTCCTTGCTTGCGATTTCTTGCGATTCTGAGAGCGTACCCGAGAATGAGAGGGGGCGTTCATTTTTGTGACGTGAGAGCGAGACAGTTTGAGCGGTTATATCCGATCGTGGGGAGAGGCCGGCTGAGTCGTGGGGCTTGCGACAGTTAGAGGTCAACATAACTATTAAAATATATTTTAAAGTTTTATTTAGTTCAATTGAATAATTATCATAATACATTATGTAATTAACAAAAATAATAGAGAAGTTCATATCATAGAAATAAGATACATGGTATGCTTACATCAACACAATATGCATGATGACAATCTTGTCCTATACTTCTTCTTCTTATATTTGGGGATGGTTGCACTCCCTGGTGTGCACCAATCAGGTGGTCAGCTTGCCCTCAAATCTAATTAGGCCTCCACAGCATCTCTACCTTGTCCCTCCAAGTTTGTAGTGCTTTGTGGTGGTTGACTGATTGGAGGAGCTCATCCTGCTATGTAGGAGAGTTTGATAATCCGAATGGATTCATCCATGCTAGGATCTACATAACTTGCATGTGTAGTAGCACTTATTATAATGCTTGAGTATTTATCTGGTATGAAGCACTACTGCCCCATTTTAGGTTATACTGATTCCAATATTATCTTTATGGTCCTTCCTCTGACAAACCTTGCCCCCCATCATGCTAGGAAATCTTGTAGCAAATTGTGAAGGCATGACAAACTCTCTTGACCCAACATATATAGATTATCTTGCTGGTTCATATGTCGCTCTTGCATGACTGCTATCTTCTTTCATCCTTGACAGAGCATTTGATGTAGGCCGCCTTGACATCTGAGGCTCATCATGACTTCTGCTGGACCTATTATCTCTGATGCTCCTTAGTGGAATCAAACAAGCTATAGTCAATAAATAAAGAAGCCTCAAGCTTAGAATACAACTCATCATAATTGTTAAGTGCCTGTTGCATAAAACTTGCACTTTCCCCATGTTAACCAACGAATGGGTGAGTAACATGCCTACTACGTGTGATATAATCATCCTATTTTTATATAATGCAATATTACTTTAAATTATGAGTAATTAAATAACTTGAACTTCCGAAGCAACCTTACCTACCATCATCCGCTCACCAGGAGACCTGGGGTAGAACATCTTTGGAGGTTGTTATGGAATATTCAGTATGTATAGGGAAGCTCATGACTAGTATAATCTCATATATACAGATAACTCCTCGCTTCCATTTCCCTTTGGTACGCCTATTATTTTATAGATTTATGTGATTTAAATGATATCATATTTAGTCAACATCAGCTCTTCCATGCCCATAAACTCACTTGAAGGTTCATTCAATGGGTCGTGCACCTGTGGTCTGGACGCCACCAAATTGGTGCTTCACTCGATCTACCATGTACAACTCAACCTACTTCCAGTAAATCAATAGGACTCGTGCCCTGCATATCATTGATGATTCCTGACATATAGGAGGTAGCCGCGCAATGACTTCCTCAATGTATGGTGCCATCATAACATGTTGAGATAGGATTTGATTGAATGAGTTTTTATGCAATTAAAAATTATATGCTTATAACTTATGAATAAGAACTTGGCTCTGAAGAAGACCATCTTGCTCTAATAAGTTCGTATATAAAACCTCGCACAAACGGTCCTCCACCTACTTGTATGTAAAATGATGTTTAACTATTTGAAATGAATAGATTATAGATTGTGATTCACATAAATTAACCATAAATTATACCTAAAACCTAGAGGTTTTCTTGCAATATCAGGGAAACTAGGTACTCGTAGTGTTTGTATACCAACATGAAGTCGCTCCCAAGACAAAACCTGCAGTAGTGGCAAACATCCAGCAATTTGAAATCTGGCAGGCTTCATCACCAAATATTATTCTCTGTATAAGTTTTTGAGGATCGAACTACCCAATGACATCCTGCTAAATTGCATCAAATATTTCATAAGTGGTAGGTATGTACTGTAATGATACATGCAACCCTGAGCAATCTCGCATGAGGAAGTAACCTATCATGTATAAAATATATACTCTAATATACTGCATGAATACATTAGGATCCAAATCATTATAAGACTCTCTATAGAAGGTCCATAGAAACCAACTAATGGCATCATTGAATTGATCTGTGAATTATCCATACCAAAATTAGCCTAAACATTTTCATCTGAATGGCGGTGGTATACTATCTCTAGATCTAGGTGAGTACCAAGCAGCTCGTCATAGGAATCATGCGAAGTCACTCATTAAAGACCAGCTCCTATAATAGGTGGCCAATTCATGGCATCCCCTTCCACCCTAAGTCTGACCAAAACCTGCACATCTTGTGGGGTGATGATCATTTCCCCTATAGGCAAATGGAATATGTTCGTGGAAGGGCACCATCACTCGGCAAGCATAGTAATTAGGTAATAGTCTAGTCTAACATAATATATGTGCCAGATCAGGTCCATTCTAATGAGATATAGTCTATAAATGAATTATCAGTAAATAATTGGCCACTCTCGTGCCTTGTCTTAGTGAGCAGCCCCCAGTAATAGTAAAGCTTATGAATTTAAAAAGATATTATTTTTGATTCATGATTTATAATTAATAAAATGCTTTCATAGAACATATGAAATTATACCTGATCTAGAGCAGTGGCCCTATGGGAAACACCTAATGCACCAATGCTCAGAATGTAAGTATCATTTGTTTACTCAGGCTAGGGTTGAGTCGCTGTATGAGCTTTTTGATGCCGGTGAGATCTACCACCCTGATATGTCATATCGGTATTAAAATATTTGCCTAATATTTATCAAACATGTCATGTTTATTCAAATATTTATGAAATACCAGTTCATTAAAATGAAGTTTAACTTTTACAGAAATTACTAATGCTTTTTAAGCGATAACATAAATATAGATCTTTTATAGATTTATTTTAAATATTAGGTTAAAAAATTAAAAAAATTAAATATTATGTTATACTTAACAAAAAAATTTATAGTTTCATTAGAATAATATTAACAAAAGAATAAAAAATTTAACAACTTAAATTTTGTTCAGTAAATAAAAACTAAAGAAAAAATTGTTCTATTTATGTACTGTTAAGTCAGTTTTATCAAATCAGTTTGTATTATCAAATCAAATTGTATTATCAAATCAATTTGTATAGTCAAATCAGTTTGTATTATCAAATTACTTTGTATTGTCAAATCAATGTAATGATTTACTTTTTACCAACTGACCATAAAGAGATCTGATGTCCTTGTTGTATAAATTGGGCATGGCTTGGCTATTTGGATGTAGGAGATTTGTATTCTACAGGCTCAAGTTCCTTTACAAATCTTCTTCTACTTATTTTTTCTTCATCTATTATGGATGGGACTCCACAAATCCCTTTGAAGAAATTGATTGTGGTGGGTAGTAGTTGATTGAAGGAATATTCGATGCATTCCACTAATGATGGCCAAGAGGAGAATGCCAAATTGAATGAAATTTTTCGGTGCTGCATGTATTTCTGGTCAGAGGGTGAAGACTGCATATTGTGGGATACACATGATTAAGTTATGAAAATTCCCTTTTATTGGGATCGAGCCAGTTTGAGTGACGTGGGTTGGAGATTTCTATAGTAGAGGTTTATGGAACATTATGGTAATTTAGCTTTGATGAATATTCTTAAGGCTAGATTTTGTGAAATTGGATGTCGTGAATATGGTTTTTTTGACGTGAATGCAGAAAGCCCAACGGCTGATATAGATCAACATATTCTCTACTGTAAATGACATCATGCGGCTGATGCATTCCTCCTTGAATCATATGCGAATCTGAATTTTGTGGTAGGTCAAAAGAGGAAGGATTTTTTGAATGCATCAAATTTGCAATACATCTAGCATGAGTTTTAGTATAAATTCAATTGTTATCCAACTCAATCTTAAATCCAAGCTCATATGTGCATGGTGATAAGGAATGGTTAAAGGGCTTATTTTTTTGTTAAACTTTGTTATGTGTGTTAGTTCTCTAAATTTCTTCTTTGTGTTAACGTTTATTAAGTATTATGGGCGTCTAGGTTCGGGTATATTTGAATGTAGTTTTTAATATGAAGTTTTTATTATTGTTGGATTGTTGGTTATGAGTTAAGACTTTTTTAAATTTTTTTTATTTGTTTAAAATTATTAATCATACCATTAATCATATTATTAAATATATTTCTTATACTTATTTTAATTTAAAATCGACTCGTTTTTATAATTTGGCCTAATTTTTTATGAAATATTAACGTTCACACTTGTTTGATTCATATTAATTTGCATAATTAAAATTTTCATATTTATAATTAGTTTCTTTTTACCTTGAATAACAATTATAAACACAATCTAGCTAGTCATATAATAACTTTTCAAAACTAAGTATGGGTTTAATAACGTGGTTTGACAAGATAGTTTGAGGGAACATAATTCTATTTATTTAGCTATCGCAAAATTTTACAAGAGTTAACACCTTTCTTGATCATAGAAATCAGTTTGCCTCAACAAAACTTTCAACCACTTTATTCGTCAACCAGCCAACATTCTTGCAATATAAATCAAAGGGGATGACGAAGAATGGTCTCGAAATCCAGATTCAGAAATCCAAATAAGGAAGAAAACCTCTCTTCAACTCTAGCAATCAGATCTCGCCCTTACTTTGAAAAACAACTCTCTCTCTCTCAATATCTCTCCCACTTTTTCCATCACTGGAAAAGCTAAAGAAGAAATGATGATGAAGGGTAAAGGAGAACCACTCCACAATTTCCACACCTTCGGATGGCACCAAAACACTGGCAGCCACCCACTACCCAAAGAACCCTTGCAGCCGTCTCCACCACCGGACCACTCCTGAGTAAGACCAATCCCTGTTCAAGGGTCTCCCAACCAAGAAGAAAGCCCATGACAAAAGTTATCTTACCTGGCTCTACTCTAATAAAACAAAATATAGAAGAACGCTAATTAATACATAATATTAGAAATGCCCGAAGGAATAAAAAATAGAATATATAATGGCAACATGTGCAATCTATTTTTGACACCTGTATTGGTTAAACCCTTTAAAATTCTCAAATTATTTTGTGCAGACAGCGGATGCGGGAACCGTTCGATTTTTTTCTGTCTAGAGTAAAAATAGAGTGAGCTGTGTTTTTATTGTAGCAACTGGGCTTTTAATATAGATATAGAGAAAAATCGGACTGATCTCTCCGTTCGATGTCCGCATAGATTAATCCTCTTTCAAATTAATAAAACTAATATAATGTCTTATAATATATGATATAATAAGTATTAAAATATAACATTAAGTTATATAACTTTAGAAGATAAAGTCTAAAAAATGAAGATAAAGTTTAAAAAATATTAATCTTTGATCTTGTTTTTATTTTTGTCTTAAATATTATATATATATATATATATATATATATACACGAATATCCTTATCAAAGTATTTATATAATTTTATTTCATGGATCCAATTCTTTCCCGAAAGAGTGGTCCCTCATGATTTTTTGATTACACTAGGAAAGTTAGATATGCGGTTCCTTTCAATAGAACTCATCCCCAACTCCACAATGTACCTACCATCTTTTATTTTTCATCACATTCCTTTGTCATTTATGAGAGAGAGAGAAAGATGAATCTAGGAAGATTCAAATAAATAAGAAAAAACCATTGAGGAGAAAGGAACCAAAAAAAAAAGAGAAAAGATGTTGCCATCCACTGCAGAAATTGCCCTGCACGAGGGATTGGTGGAGAGTCATGAAGTTCCTATGGATCAGATATCCCATATACGATTCAGCTTTCAATCCTCATCTGTCCCTCCCTTAACTTGCCATCCCCTCGGATTAATCCAAAACTCGTTTGCTGCTTCCTCTACCGACGTTGGAGCTGAAGCTTCATCTTCTTCTTCCCCTCACATAAAAGAAACAGCACTTCTTTCATCTGTTCCTCTTAGGGCTTTTGAAGCAGCTACCACTTTGCTCCGATCCACTACAAATCCTTGTTGGTAAAATTATGTTTTGTCTTTCCTCAAATTAATTATTCATATAATATTTGTGTTTCAACGTTTATTTGTGGTTGACAGGCCATGGAGCGAGGAGACAATCAGAGGGTCTAGGGCTACAGTTGATACTCAGAAGAATATAGGCAGCATGAGTGATAAAAGTATTCACGAAAACCTAAGTAATTATACTGTAAACCCTAAGATTAATAGGGTTGGAAACAACTTATCAGTTGGAGCTATGAGGATGAAGAAGGTGAAAGCACGAAGGAAGGTGAGGGAGCCAAGGTTTTGCTTCAAAACCATGAGTGAGGTGGATGTTTTGGATGATGGATACAAGTGGAGGAAATATGGCCAGAAGGTAGTCAAGAACACTCAGCACCCAAGGTATTTATGGCTCTATATATACATACTTTTATACTTCTGAAATAAATTAATAAACTAATTAGACATTAAACAGAATTGGTATTAATGCAGATTCCAAGTTCTTCTCTCTCTTCTTAATTAATTTGCTCATATTAACTTTATTTTTTTATTATTCTCAACATGCGAACAAAATCGAACCTCCCAAGAACCTAGTGTATTTTTTGTATATATTCTCATGGATGATCTTTGCATGGCTAAAGATATGCACTTTGCATGCACTTTCTAATTTGGATAGAAACCTATGGAAAATCTATAGCGATATATTTCTTTTTTCTCTTGTTTAGGAATCAAATCAAATGATAGAAATAGCGCGATCATGAAGGAGTTTATTTTCTTATGAGCTTATTATGATTCTTCTTATAGTTTATTTTAATGGGTAATTTTCTGATGTTCGGCTTTTTTATTTTGTATTTTGAATGCTATAAGTTTGAAAGGAACGATATAGAGAGCTTTAAACACATAAGCGATCGAAGAGTTTATTTCAAGTTATAAATCATTTTAAGTATTAGACAAGACTTATTTGCTAATTTAATGCTTTCACATATTGCAATGATCATTATTTTTGTCAGTTCAATATCATTATTAGAATTTTAAGCTCTATAAGACACATATTGTCTTAAAAATATAGCTATACATTACTTTTAGTTGTACATTTTAACAAAATTATGCCAAGAAAAACCATTAAACATACTTTAATTCAATCTCATAATTATATTATTTTTAGTGAATCCTAACTATTGATAGTGTGATTAATGAATTAAGTCGCAAATCTTTCAATAAAAATATTGATAAATAATTGTAAGCGTTAATAAAAATTTTAAACAAATTTGACAAAAGTAAGTATATTGTGATCAAAAGATATTTGTAGCTGCAATTTCTAAGAAAAATTATGACTCATTATTGATCATTAACTTAAATTCTGAAAGTTTTTTTTATCTTTTCTAAAACGTGGCTAGTGTCCATCCTACTATATCACTTTACATATAATAAATATGAAAAATATGCAACAAATTTTTCACATGACAGACACAGAGATAGAAGAAACATCAATGATAGTAGAATTTGAACTCCCTGCTAATTGAGTTCGTATTAAATGGTTATAAACATTCGCCATGAAAGTAATGTATTTTAATTTTATAAATTTAACTGCTTAATTATAAACTACGGCTGTGAATAGCTCTTTTCCTTTTATATTTGTATTTATGTTATTCGTTTTCTGGAATTTTTTTTCTGTTATTCTGATCATTTAAACTCTTATGACATGAAGAAATTCTAATGAAAGAAATTTTGCTAAGTATGAGTCACTTTGTAACACTTGCTCATTGAGAATGAGTAAGTAGCAAGGAGAATATAGACCGAGATAGTGATAGAGAAAAAATTAGAAGATATTTCATTCTTCTATCCTTCCTTAATTTGACTATCTTATTAGGCATACAATCAAGTGTTGAGTTTAAAGCTTATTGATTGTTGGAACATTTTTGATGTTGGGAATTCTTTTCGTTGATGTTAAAATGTTGATAACTTTATTTTAATTACATCTCACTACACCAAATTTTTGTATAACCTCGCCTTTTTTACTCTCTATAATTTTTTTATTTGACCAAAAAAGATGTTTGTAGTCACTCTTTTGGATATTATAGTTACATTTGTTGAGGAAGTGATCCGTATTTAGAAGTTCTAGCCAAACTATAAACTGCATGTCAGTAGTCATCTCTAAATCTCTACTGATACAGAACTCTTCTTGTTCTGTTAGTTGGGAACTTTGACTACCAACTAAGAGGTCTTGGGTTCTAATCTTTCATATGTGATGTGTATGAATTTGCCTTAATTGATCTAAATGCCCCCACAAAAAAAAAGCTCTGATGTTAAATACTTCTAATCATATCATCAACAGTTACACTTGATAAAATATGATTCAAATAAAAAATTTCTAATTAAAGATATTTCTAGAAACAGCTTTTCTTAATATGATTTGTAATCTCTTTATTTAAAAACCAGCTTAAGATTATTTCGTTGGCTCTTATGAGAAAATCTAAAACAGGAGGTACTGTATAGCATGTCATAAACTATGTCATCAAGATCCAACCAAATAAATCATAATCCATTATCTTGTAATCGTGTTTGAGAACTTATTTTGCTTACCATAGCTACTTTATAATACATTGTCATGTGAGATAATTTTTCCTGCATATTAATCTTACAAAAGAAATTCATGATGCGTCTTTCAATAATTTGTACATCTTCGAAGGCAAACTATACTGAATTCATTTTCAATTTATTTGATGAAATCTTCAAGTGAAGGCAACTATATAGAAATTTGCATGTTATATTTTTTTCATTTTGGCACTGTTGCATGCAACAACGTAGATATACCCTTTTGAAGGCATATTTAAGAAACATTCCTACATAACGTGCAAGTAACATTAAGTTTTGAAATATGAAAACAAATTTAATTTAATTTAAATTCCTTTAATTACTTAACTTTATTTATTTATTCATTAAAGTTTAAATATTATACCTTTTTAAATTTTCATACGGTATTATAAGAAATACAATAAAAGTTCATAATAGTAACAGTTTTAAAGCATAGAAACAGTGAGATATATTTAAAATAAATCTTAAAATGCAAAATTAAATAATATTAAACCATCAAATATACATAGTATTAAGCAATATTCATATATATTAGATGATTTAAATATTTCTTAGCTAGAAATTTTCTTATGCGTTTTGTATTAAAAAGTAATTCAAAATTGATGAAAAGGATTAAGAATATTTTACTGCTTAGTAATTACATCTTTTTTTGATAAAATAATGTCAATGTAATTAAATTAAATTAAATATTAAGTTAACTTTGTTTAAAAAGAATATTAGTTGAAAGATAGATAATATAATTTATTTGTATAATAAAATAAAGTATAAAGGCTTACATTAAAATTACAATTCAAAATTTATGAATGTGATTCTTGTTATTACAGAAAAGGTTGAGATTCTATATTGAAGAAATATCAAATGTTTTAGTAGTATTATAGATTTTTATTTGTTAGTATACATTTATCAACTACATTTCATGAAATTAATTTTTCTGGTACATTAAACAATTCATCTTTCACGAATTAGAAAATTATTAAAAAAAAATGGGAACTTTTTTCTAAATAAGTCGATTACTTATAAAAAACTTTACTTAACCCTAATTCTACCAATTAGTGCACTTCGCTTGTTCACAACTCAATTCTATTATTTTGTCATAATGTAGACGAATAATGATTTAAATAAAATAACTTTTATGCAATGTTATGAATATTAATTTGTAATCAATGTTGGATAAGACAGAATTCTGAGAGATAAATTAATTATATCAAATTGGAAAACAATTGGCTCAAGATATTCTAATGCTAAGATGAATCTCAAAGCCATAGGATTTTAGTATATGCTGAATTTAATATAAATTTTGTTTGGTATCGCATACATTATACTCATTTTAAAAAAAATAAACAATTTTGACACTTATGCAGACTAAAATTTTGTAGAATATCCTGACCCAAAATATATCCATCAAAATTAATTGCTATGGCAGCTGTGATGAGTGACATAATGAAGACTTAACTAAAGTATGTATTTTCTTGGAAAAATTATTATTTTTATATTATTTAAACTAAATTTTAATCTCAGACATTTTAAAATTTATGATTTAATTAAAGATCATTATCAACACTTTTGCCTCACAAATTTTGAAAAAACTGTTGTGATTAAAATCTTAGTCTAGTCATAGATTATTATAAAAAATATTTGCAAATAATTTTTGGCATACAAACAATAAAAAGACTTAATAAAATATACAAGAAGAACAACAATATCAAGCAATTATCTCATTCTTTATGAATCCTTTTCAAACTAATAGAATATAATTAAAGATAAATTATTTTAACTAATTAATACTTTTAGTCAAATGTACTTGGAATGTGTGAGAATAAATTATTTTGTCACACTAATTAAATAATTTGTGGTCATCAAAAATTTTTGTATTGAGTTAAAATTTCATATATATATATATATATGTATGTATATATATATGTATATATATATATATATATAAAAGATTTTTTCAACTATAATGTTTTTGGTTTTATTGGTCACAAAGATAAGATAAATCTTATGCATTTAAAAATGGGAGAGAGATAGGTGTAAGAGAAATTGATGAGAGTGAGCGAGTGGATGCCTCAATCATGCACTCCTTTTTTGTTCGCGAAAAGAATATATATTTTGTTATGTGTTTATATTGAAATTTTGTGGCAGGATGCCTAGACAACAAAAGCTAGGTTGAAGGACGGTCAAAATGGAAGAAATTTATATTTATAGAAGATGATGAACAAAAGTTGATCATGTCATATACTTTTGCTGTATTTTCTTAGAACCCTTCAAAGGAAAAAAATTATCCGATGTGAGCACCTCGCACAATTATTTTCCCTATCTTTACTTTTGTCTCTCTGTTGTTGGTAGTCAATACATTTATGGCATTCGTAATATATTGAATCTATTTTTTGGGGTAATGCACATCACATAAATAAGATTCGAATCTAAAATTTTTTAGTTGATAGTCAAAACTTTCAACTAATTGATCTATTAAATATTCACTTCGAAGAAAAAAAATAGTTCAATACATATATATATTCCTTGCTTGGCCTTTATTTTAAAGAAAACTGATGAGAAGGACCACATGTTCTACTTTTTTTGCTTCTCAAGGGCAGCTTTAATCATTTTCACCCGGGAAATTATTGCTAACATTTAGTGACACTTAGTTCTAGGCTGACAGGAGGGCTGCTGATTTGCTACAGTGTGGCCAATATCAAGAAGACAGATATTTTATATTATGTTTGAATAGGTACATGAAGATAAATGGCTTGTTTTTTTCTCATTTTCGAACACCGTCCATTATTAAAAAGTATTAACCCGAGCAAAGTGTATAATTCGTATGAATATTTTAACTCCAATGGTTAACATGTAGAAATCTACGCGTACTTTGTAAATTCCACTGAGATGATATTCAGCTTAATATGAAATTGAATTTTCAGCAATTTTAAAAAGCAAAAAGTCTATAGTTTAACTTCTATATTTTAGGGTTATGAAAGGAACTGGTTCAACAAATGCATATTTTCAGTATTTTTACTTCGTGCATCTGTTTGTTCAAGTTAAGCTTTCCTTAATAATTGATAATATACTAAATGTTTTCTTGAAGTCCTTTGTTTCCTTCCTATCTGCTTACTTTTCCATCCACCGAAGACTAAAATTTTATTATACCAACCGAGTTAAAGATTAACAGAACAGAATATGCAGATGACATCATTTTAACTACTACACTGTTTGCTAACAGAAAACTAACAAGATGTTTGTTGGTCTAAATGATAGAAGTTTTCTTTTAAAATTATTTATAGTGGCTTTGTTCATGAAGAACTTTTAGTCATGAGCTAAAAAAACACAGTTGCGGAAATTTTATTTAGAACTTAATTTTGTATCAAACATCTTGGCATAATTTCAGTGAAATTATAGGTAACTTTATCTATCTGTGCATGTGATAAAGTCTTCCTTAGCAAACAACTAAACGAGCTGATTCAGGAGACAAGTCCTTTCCTAATAATCCGTGTGCTAGCTAATTAACTTTTCATGATTGCACTGGCTCACCACTACTCTCAAAAGGAACTGAAGCTGATGATGCCAATGCAATCATGTTACCCAGAGGGAATGATGGTCCGTCCGTT
This sequence comes from Dendrobium chrysotoxum, assembly GCA_019925795.1. NCBI lineage: Eukaryota > Viridiplantae > Streptophyta > Magnoliopsida > Asparagales > Orchidaceae > Dendrobium > Dendrobium chrysotoxum. The sequence continues at coordinate 16,156,985 of CM034301.1, read as the reverse complement.
TTCATTTGGAAATGATCAATCGACTCCAAAGTGGATTGATGGCGGTGAATCTGATGGCCCCGATTATTGTATGCTCATCATCATCACCTTCATCATCATGAAGGAAAGAGCAATATATGAGTTTGGGCCAAATGTGTTCAACAAAATAATTTCATCGTTGTTTTTCTTTTCTACTTTCTTATTTGTGGTTGTGCTGTTAGCTAGCTTTATATGCCATAATGATATATGCCTGCATTATGTGATCATGTGTATAATCTTGTGTAGGAGCTACTACAGGTGCACACAAGATAATTGTCGTGTCAAGAAACGGGTCGAAAGGCTTGCGGAGGACCCGAGAATGGTGATCACAACGTATGAAGGGCGACACGCTCATTCTCCTTCGCATGACGAGGATGATCAGTCGCAGCATTCATCTATGAGGTCTCAGTTGAGCACCAGCTTCTTCTGGTAGTTTCTTATTTTAATGTCTGTGTAACTTTATTTTATAAGTTTGCAATCCTACAGTGTCTCATTGCAAGTTTCATTTGATTTGACCCAGCTTCATGTTATGATTTGAGATTAATAATAGACATGTAATTGCCTTTCTCTTATGTGGGTGCTATAAAGAGAGCAACATTTGTGTTTGGTCCACTGATCTCAATCTCAGATGCAATACATATATGCACAGTGCATTGTTGGAGGGAGAAGGGATTTTTTGATTGATTTTGCTGGTTTGAAGACTGCTATTATAGAGCTTTGGAAAAGGGTCCAAAGTCTGTCAGCCCAAAGCCTTTTTATCTAAAGGTCTGATGAAACTAATGGTGAGGACACTAAAGATTTTTATTTCTCTACCTTTATCTTTATCTTTTTTATATTTTAGTTGATGATAATTTTATATCTTCTTGTTTTTTCCTTATGAAACATTTTGGGCTAGGTTTAGAGAGAATAATTGAGTGCTAATTAGGAATCTAGATCCACATATATGTTTTTACTGGTTCGCACATGGAGCAGTAACTTTACAAGAAGCAAATTTTGTCAAAATAAAATTTTCCAGTAATTGAAAAGCAATCATTGTGAATAAGAAAATATAAATAAGTGTTTTCAATTGTACTGAAGGGGTGACCGCTGATTACCAAATTTGTGATCACTTAACTTAAATTGGATGGTTGAGATTAAAAAACACTAATTTATTTTCAAATCACGTTGATCATACAAAGTTAATCCTACATGAGAAATGACTCCGTTGGGCCGGTAACTACTTTTTGGTTATAACATAATAATTAGAGAGGATCTGAATCTAGGTTAGTGGGCTAGGTTGGGTGAGTTTTAGGTTTCGTTTGGGACGGCTTTTTTGTTGCTTCTTAAAGAAACTTTTTAGTACAAAAATTAAAATTTTTATACTAAAAAACTGCTTTAAAAAGTAACAAGAAAGTCATCCCAAATGAAGCCTTAAACAGCATTACCCCTGCTATTTGGTGGCCCTTTGCAGGCTTCACCCATAGGTGTAGGGTGGTGCAACGCCCAAAAATATATTGAAAGGAGTTTTAGTTCATGTTGTGACTTGAAGGAAGAACTTTGTTGTGAAAACATTAAAAAAAAGAGAGCATATTGCGCAATTGCAACGGCAAGAGAACCTTGCATTGTACATACATCATAAGGTTTTTATTGAACAAACTTAAGGTGGTCAATAGCAAAAATGAAATTATAGGTGATGATTAATTTCTTACATTTAGATTTGAATTGGGATGGAAGTAATATACAATTTTTGTTACTCAAAAGTGCTCGGTGATTTTTGTTTTTCTCATGCACCACTTTCATGAACCTAAAGCTTGAACTGTTGAACCCAACTAACGTTGGAGATGCTTTGTAATGAAGGCATATGCTCTTGTTTAACTAATTATTATTCATCTTTATTTGATAATTAGTTTAAAAGCAACTATTTAGCTTTTTATTAGGAGTTGCTTGAGAAAGGCGTTGTGCGGTGGAAATAAAACTATAAATAATAGGCTTTCCTTAGGAAGGCAGCATGTTTGGCATTTCTTTCTTATTAAGAGTTTGTCCTGTATCCTGAGTTTCTCATATGGTGGTTCTCGCGGGTTTTGTACTTGTGGAGGAGTTTCTTTCTAAGTTGAACCTTGTCTAAAGGAAGAGGATGGTTTCAAAGTGGTATAAGAGCTTACCAAGAATTTCGTCTAGACGCAATCAACAAAGACCTCTCCAGGAAACAATAATTGCATATTTCCAACCTGAAATTACTCAATTCCTTCGAAGACTGATAAGGTTCGAACAAAGGGAGGCTAGGGGGCAATACGAAGAGGAAGTGTTAGACGTCTATCCTTTTGACCAAAAAGTATAAAGTGATGAAGAAGCAGGAGGATTGCTTCCTAGACGAAGAGGATGGGCATCTCTTTTGGATTGCGGTGTCAAAATTGAGTTACCTGATTTTGAAGGCCGTATGGATTCTGATAAGTTCATTATTTGGCTACACACCATTGAAAGAATTCTTGAATTCAAGGAAGTTTAGGCAGATCAAATTGTCAAGCTTTTAGGCATCAAACTGAAGAAGAATGCGTTTCTTTGGTGGGAGAACCTAAAATTAAATCTCAACCAGGAAGGAACGAGCAAAATAGTTACCTGGGCAAAAATGAAAAAAGGAGTTCCAACGAAAGTATATCCTTGATCAATACCGACAAGTCTTGTTCTTAAATTTTCACAATTACAACATTATTCCACCGTTGAAGAGTACGTAGTGGCTTTTGAGCAATTTTCTTTGAAATGTGCATTCCCTGAACTAGAATAAAATACCATCGCATGGTTCTTCGGGGGATTACAACCTTAAGTTGCCAGTGTTGTCCTATTACAACCTTACTGGTCACTTCATGATGTAGTTAATTTGGCCTTAAGAGTGGAAAGATAGCAAGCTCACCTCTAGCATTCTATTAGACCATCCACCAAAGAATCAAGAGATGGTCAAAACCAAGAAACTACCCAAAAAGGAAAAGCAGCCAACAAAATCAAGCGCATGCAAAAAAGAAGAAGTCCCTTCCTAGCTACCCGAATTGCTTCCCATGCCCAATTCTCTGCAAGAAAATGTGTTAAATGTCAAGAGATTTGGCATATTTCTCTAACTGTAAACTGAAGAGTGATCTCTTACATTGAAGGGCCAGATATGGAAGTAAAATTTGGGCAAGAAAAAACTTCTAATGCAATTATTGAAGAAATTATTCTCCACACAGATCAAGGAAATATTCTTGTGATCAGACAAATTCTAAAAACCCCAAAGAAGATGCATGGTTGTGCCACAACATCTTTAGAACTAGGTGCACCATCCAAGGTCGGGTTTGTCAAGTAATTATTGACAGTGGCAGTTGTGACAATGTAGAGCTATTAACATGGCATAAAAGCTTAATCTACCCACAATCGATCATCTAACTTAAAAAATTATCTTGGATTAAAAAAAATGTAGAACAAGTCTTATGTGTTGTCGTTCTGATGCATAATTATCACTTGCTATTAAGCAGGCCTTAGTAATATGTATGAAAGACCATGCATAATGGAGCCACTAACTCTTATGCATTCATGCACATTGGCCAAAGAATTTCATTGGTTTCATTAACAGAGAATGACAAAGAATTTCCTATTGTTACTACTAATCGTTTGATAGCTCACACCTTCTTGAATGAATTGCAAATTTCCCAAGAGGGCTATGTTTTGGTTCTATTAGAAGTCAACGAAGAACATTGACACCTTCCTGACATGATCCACCCCTTGCTATAAGACTATGCTGATGTATTGACACCTGATCTACCCATCAATTTGCTTCCAATTCATTGCACCCAACATATTATTGATTTTTTTTTGGCTAAGTGTTACAAAATTACCCTACTTACCAGCTACGCATAGATGAACACCAAGAGCTACAACGACAAATTGAGGAGATGATATATAAGGGATTTGTGAGGACTTGTGTTTGCCCGTGTGCTATCCTAGCCCTCCTAGTACCAGAAAAGGATGGAACATTTCAAATGTGTATTGATTGTCAATTGATTAATCAAATTACAGTAAATACAAGTTTCTCATTCCTCATATTGACGACGACCTTTTTGATCAATTGCACGGGTTAAAAATTTTTTCCAAGATAAATTTGTGCAGTGGATATCACCAGATCCATATGCATCTTGGTGATGAATGGAAGACAACTTTTAAGACATGAGATGGACTATTTGAGTGGACTTTTATGCCATTTGGATTATCCAATGCCTGAGTACTTTTATGAGATTGATTAATTAAGTGTTAAGCCCATTCTTCTATAAATTCATCGTCATCTATTTGTATAATATTCTTGTATTCAATAGAACCTTATAAGAGCACGTTCAACATTTGCGCCAAGTATTTGACTATATCCAAGAGTAGCGATTATTTGCCAATCCAAAGAAATGTCAGTACTTATCTCCCAAGGTAGAATTCCTTGGCTTCATCAATTTAGCATTAGGAATAGAGGCTGATACCACATAGGTTGCCACCAAATGCAATTGGCCTATACCTTAATCATTCACAAGCATACACCAATTCCATGTTCTTGCATTTTTCTATCAATGGTTTATTAAAAAATTTAGCTCACTTGCAATGCAGTTAACTAAGGTACTTAAGGTGAGTCAATTCTATTGGCATAATACACTACAAGCTAGTTTTGACGAGTTAAAACAAATAATTTTTAATGCATCGGTATTGGCATTGCCAAACTTTAACCCAGTCTTCCAGGTAGAATGCAACACTAAATGTGGGCAATGGGGCTGTTCTTGGTCAACCTGATTACCCAATTGCTTTCTATAGTGAAAAGTTTAGTGATGCTTGACGTAAATATTCAATCTATGATAAGGAGTTCTATGCAATTTTGCATGCCTTGTGCCACTAGGAATACTATTTATTGGCCAACAAATTTATACTCTACTCTGACCACAAAGCTCTCTGATTTTTCAACTCCCAAAATAAATTAAATGGCTGACAAGTAACATGGGTCAAATATCTAGCAGCTTTCCGTTACATACTTCGTCACCAATCTGGCCAAAGCAATTGAGTGGCAGATGCACTCAGCCGCAGGCATCTACTTCTTCAAACATTGTAAGCTCGGGTTGTAGGTTTTGAAGTGTTTTATGAGTTATATGAAGCAAAGCCTAATTTAAAAAAATTATGGAGGCAATGTCAAACTGGTCATACTCAAGTTTAGCATATAGAAAATGATTGTTTATTCTTAGGAAATAGATTGTGAATTCCCCAAGGTTCTACACATCTAGTTATCTTAAATGAATTCCATACAGTTGGCTTAGCTAGGCATTTCAGTCGAGATAAAACCATTATTTTAATTAATGAACATTTTTATTATCCTTTCCTTGCAAGAGATGTGGACAGATTTGTTAAGCTGTGTTGAATTTGCAAATTAGCTAAGATGTAGGACCAGCGCATTGGGCTGTACACTCTTGTACCTATTCTTGAAGCTCCATGGGTCGATGTTAGCATTGATTTTAGGCTGGGATTTCCCCACACACAGCGACGTAAAGATTTAATCATGGTCATGGTCTACATGTTCTCCAAATTGGCACATTTTATGCCTTGTAGCAAGACACTTGATGCTGCCCATGTGGCTGATCTCTTACTTCAAAGAGATTATCCGACTACATAGTATTCCGAAAATGATAACTTTTGATCATGATGTTAAATTCCTTAGCCATTTTTGGAAGACATTATGAGGAAAATTGGGAACAAAACTTTAATTTTCATTGTCAGCCCACCCACATAAAGATGGTCAAATTGAAACAGTTGAGATGTTTTCTCGGGAAGAATATTCGCCAATGGGATCTCATTTTAACTTACTTAGAGTTTTCTTTCAACAGGTCCACCAATCAACCTACATAAAAAAGCCCATTTGAAATAGTATTTGGAGCTAACCCCTAGACTCCTATTGATTTAATTCCCCACATACTTGCCACCACATATACTACTAATGGTGAGCAATGAAACATGTACATTCAACAGCTACACAAACAAGTCTATGAGATGATACAAAAGCACAACTCTAAATACCAAACTAAAGCCAACAAAACACAAAAAATCTAGCAATTTAAAGAAGGGGATCTTGTTTGGATTCACCCGAGTAAAGAACGTTTTCCTCAACATTCTTTTAGCAAACATACGCCAAAAGCTGATTGTCCTTTTTGGGTAATCAATAAAATTAAATGATAATGCCTATCTGATTGGTCTACTTAATGATTGCAACATCTCTTCCACCTTTAATGTTGTTGATCTTAGCCCATATTATGAACCCGATTCCCCCTACCCAGGAGAATGATGCAGAAACTGCTCTTTAATGATGGCATATGCTCTGGTTTAACTAATTGTAATTCCTTTTTTATTTATTATTTAGTTTAAAAGTAAATATTTAGCCTTTTATTGGGAGTTGCTTTGGAAAGGCATTGTATAGTGGAAGTAAAAGTATAAATAATAAGCTTTTCTTAAGGGAGGCAGTATATTTGGCATTTATTTCTTATTAAGTGTTCTTGTCTTGTACCATTAGTTTATCGGGTGGTGGTTCTCACGGGTTCTGTACATGTGGAGGAGGTTCTTTCCAAGATGAATCTCTGCTGAAGGAAGAGGATGGTGTCACCAACTCATAGTCTCTTGCTCATCATTCACATATTATGAGGAGATATACTGTGTGAGAAGAGTTGGTCACTTGTGTTCCAAGAGTGTGGTACATATAATATGTAATATAACAGTTTTTGGTGTTTTGTAAATAGATTATCATTGCTAGGGCCCCCGCTTTAGATCAGCCATAGGTCAATGCCTTACATGGGGTTGGAATCCTTTGAGGAGGTTGTCAATTCCCAACTTTGGGTTGGAGTCCTTAGAGGCGACCTCAAGTGCTTGATAACAATTCAAATGACATGCTCAATTAACTAACAATTAGTTCAAACTAGCGGTGGACATTAATTTACATGTCAATTTTTTTTTTGTTTAGACTTTAATGAACTTGGTAAGAGCTCTAAGAGTACAAAGGATAAAAAAGAATGGAAGATATCAAATTGATACACAAATATGACTATGATTGTCAATTAATGATATGTACTATCCATAGTTATGTTAATGGCATCTCACCATTTCTTTCACATCACATTAGTATTAAGATCATGATATCAATCTAATCCTTTTATTATTAAGGAAAAGCCCATCAACCTGCCATTATATAAGGGTTTTTTTTTATATCACCAAACTATGGAGTTTTTTTTAGATCCAATCTTTTCATTATATGTAGATGTATTTTTATGAATTCATTGAATACCCCTCCTTATTTCTAAGCCTTCGACTTCTATTTTTGGACGGGCCTCTCCTGTCACTTAGGTTAAGCTAATCAAGTGGCCTCTAATTATCTAAAGAAAATATATGTGGAGCTTAATAAAAACAATTTAAACATGAACCAATTTTGGTTAATCCATTTTGACCATTGATTCAATGAAAATTGGTCAAATGTTAAAACCTCACATAAAGAAAGAATCTACTTTCCAAGGAGGTATTGGACAACCAATTGGCTAAATTGGAATAAATAATTGAAAGTGATTATAGAAGTGGAATTTGAAGAAAGAAACTCTGCTAAGTCCAACTCAATCTGACCATTTAAGTAGGTCAATTAAAAGAAATTGCTCAACGTGTAATTACTAAAGACCAAATAGGGAACTTCCACTTTTTCAATGTAAGTAACCAAATGAATTGAACAAATTAACCTCAACGATTAAGGGCTTTTTTTGAGTTAGAAGTTAAACGCATATGTTTAGCTTATCCTAACCTAATTTGTCCACAATAAAAGGTCAATGATCACATGGTTTAACTTAACCAAGTTAAATATAAGTAGTATGAAGTAAATCAAACACATTTAAAAAGGGATTTAAGGAAATTAATGTTTCAAATTAAAATATAAGATTGGTGATTACCTCAAACTAAATCCTTCAAACCATGGTTAACCATGGTAAGGGGGAAAATGAACTCGGATTAGTATATAGTGCTAATCAGAAAATGTTAAAATCCATCCCCTTGTGTTATGATTATTCTTATCTGTAGTAGCTCCCTAGTCATATGATCAACTTATGTAATCCATGTGGCCGATAAAGAAGGAATTCACCATTAAGAAGCCATAGGTAAGCTCAGCTGAATGATAAATGAGGCAATGTTATCCAATGCAGGGGGACAACACCAATTAGCGATGGTGAGCTCCAGCCACACCAACCTAAAATTTCACATTAGTTTTTTGTTCAACCCAATGATTGGTCCGACTATCCTCAAAGGAATCCTATAGAAGGTTCCTTACATCTCACCTCACTGAAGGAAAGGGATCAATTTCACTGAGCCTAGTACCTCATGTGAATGAGAAACTCTAATCCTAGGCAACCATTAGGAGCTCTAGTCTATAAGTGTAATGGTGTCGTAATGGAGTGAGTAAAATCATCTTCTTGATAACCCTAGGTTCCCTCCATAAATTGAAAGCTCCTTTTGGGATGCACTCTATTAAAAGAAATTCAAATGAATTTTCTCTTAGGTTAGGTGACTCGAGTCCATCCCAACATTTATAGAGGATGAAGATGGAACCATAGTTGTCGGATCTGTTTAAATATAATTCAATAATTGTGATTAAACCTTTATAGAAATTTTGTTAATTTCTTATGATTTTTGCTATCAACTACCCAGAAGTCTAAGTCAAGTAAAATTTTTCCAAAATAAAATTTAGGCTACCAAGGGTTTAGAAAAATAATTTTCTTGAGAAGATTTCTAATTTTAAATAATAAAGAAATATTTATTTTAACTAGTTTACCAATCAAATGATCTTGGAATATTCTCAAATTCATTTGGAAGGTCAATAGAACCCTAATAAGCTTCTAATAAATTTAACGTGGCATACTAAATCATTATATGCACGGCATGATTTTTAAAAAAGCGTACTTTTTTTTGTTAAAAATTCACATTAATTAGAGATTAATTTTTATTTTTTGTTTGCACTCCCTAAATTTTTGAATAAGTTTTTGTTCTAATTTTATATGAATGATTCATTTTAAATAAAGATTTTTCACTATTTTTTCACACCTTTTTAAATAATTCTAAACTTTTTCACTAAATTTAAGAATGTTCTTTGAAAATTTAATAATTGAAATGAATGTTTATTATTTAATTAATTAAAAATGCTTTAAATACCCTCAAAGTTGGGGAAATCCTTAGGAGTGTCATCTTATGCCATTAAATACCTTCCCATAAGTTTTAAAAATCATTAGTGTAAAAAATTAAGAATTTTAATTTAAAAATCCTAATTTCTTATTTTTGGAAAATAGGTTAATCAAGGTAAAAAAAAATTCCATGCATTATTGATATCATCAATGCATTTTTTTAATTTTGAATATCATGTTGATCAAATTATTTAGGTTTTTTCTAATTATTTTATATTTTTAATAATTATTGTAACATTTATAATAAATATAGAAAATATTGACTAGTTTTTAAAAAACATTAAAGTATTTGGGAATGTTCATTTTATATGCAAGATCATAGTACTAAGATTGCATAAGCACTAGATATATAATAGGCATATAATGCATTTTCCATTATTAAAAAGCTCTTTCTCAAAGAATTAAAAAAATATCATTTTCAATAAATTTAACTAGAGAACTCAAATGGAAAACAATCTTCATCCCCAAATATTTTTGGGAAATTATTGCCAAATTATTTAGCAATTTTAATGATTTTAGTAAGTTATAATAACGATAATAATTAAATAATCTTTCAAAATACAAAAAAAAAATAAAAAATGTTATTTAACTTCATAAAAAAATTAGTCAACTTGATTTAGTCAAAGTTATATTAATGCTTTAATTTATGATTTCATATTCCTAGCAATTATCTAATTAATTAATAAAGATGTTATTAAGCTCTCTCGAAGCTAAAGTGTCAAATTCAAAGGCTGCAAACCAGCCTGGACAAGAAGTTAAAAGGAAGCAGGTGGGGAGAAAGAAGGCGTCACCGACTCTTCCTAAAGAAGCTACCACTTCCACTTCTAAAGAAAGAAAACATGTACCTCACCTTGGGAGCGACATAGATGAAGATGATGTCACCCCTACAAAATCCCAAATGGTATGTCATTCGTTGGACGAATGGAGTAGGGAGGTCGCATATTCAAATGACTACGACTCTATCTACATGAACACGGTGTAAGATGTATTCTCTAGAAGGATAGATAGCCTGTCAATCTCAGACAGCGTGCTCGTAGTCACTCGCGTTCCCCTACAATATTTCAAAGAAATAATTCCACGAGAAGTGCATAAGGTTGAAGAACTTGTGACCCTTTATCTGCCTCCGATCAAAAAGGGGATTGAGTCAGGGAATATATTCTATTCCGTAAGAAAGGTTGAACAAGTGAATCGTGATTGGGGTCATGTCTTCATCGATTTTGAAGAATTACTACCTACGAGGCTGCCTAGGTTTAATACCAAAGGCATTCAAAGAATGTTGCAAAAACAGATCAATATCCCTACCTCCAAGAGACAGCTCCGTACATGCCTATGCCTCTGGTACGGAAGGAGACCGCATCCCTTACGAAGGAAGGATATGGATGTATATAAGGGTATCGGATTCATGAGGCAAAAATGCATCTGAAAGGAGACTTGCCGAGCCATCACTTGCAGGGAAGTTGAACCCAATGACGAGTCTGATGAAGAGGTCTATGAAGCTGATGATTACGATGATCAACCTGTAGAGGCCAAGCCTGCACTTGAAGAGCTTGAAGATGGTGGACAGGCAACCACTATGGATGAACTAAAAGAAGTCAACTTAGGAACCGAGGATGACCCTCGCCCAACCTTCATTAGTTCCCTTCTGCCAGAAGATCAAGTGGAAGAAATTAAAGAACTTCTCTGTGAATTCAGGGATTACTTTGCCTGGACATATGCTGAAATGGCTGGCTTATCCCCTGATGTAGCAGTTCACAGACTAGCAATCAAACCAGATGCAGCGCCTATCAAACAAGCTCCGAGAAGAATGAGATTGGAGATTGAAGAACAGGTGATTGCAGAAACGAAGAAGCTCATAGAAGCGGGCTTCATCCGAGAAGAAAAATATGCCGACTGGATCGCCAATATTGTCCCCGTCAAGAAGAAGAATGACCAGATTCATATCTGTATTGATTTCAGGGACCTCAAAAAGGCGTTTCCAAAATATGATTTTTCACTGCCTGTATCCAAACTCCTGGTAGACAACTCGTTAAACTATGACATGTTCTCATTTATGGATGGATCGTCAGGATACAATCAGATCAAGATGGCACCCGAAGATGAAAAGAATACATCATTCAGAACGCCCATCAGTATTTTCTGTTACACAGTCATGCACTTTGGCTTGAAGAAAGCTGGTGCCACCTACCAACGGGCAATGACCCATATTTTTGATGAATTAATACATCAGAAGGTCGAGTGTTATGTAGACGACCTGGTCGTTAAGAGCATGGACCAGAAAGATCATTTAAACGACCTGAGGATTGTATTTGAAAGAATAAGGAAATTCGACTTGAAGATGAATCCCCTTAAGTGTGCTTTCGGGGTCTCCTCCGATAAATTTCTTGGCTATGGCGTTCATCACCGAGACATAGAAGTTGATCCCAATAAGATTAAGGCGATCATTGAGATGCCGCCGCCTAGAAGCCTCCGTCAACTCTGCTCCTTGCAAGGGAAACTGGCTTTCATTCGACGATTCAGATCGAATCTGTCGGGTAGGTGCCAGCCATTTTCAAAACTAATGAAGAAGGATGTCCGCTTTAAATGGGATGAGGAATGCCAAGAAGCTTTTGATTGCATCAAAAGACACTTGTTGAATCCACCCATTCTCGCAGCGCCAATTCCAGGGAAGCCTCTTATACTGTATACGACAGCACTAGAAGAGTCCCTCGGAGCATTACTGGCTCAGCACAATGAGGAAGGAAAAGAAAATGCACTCTACTAGATCAGTCGGAGGTTAATCGGAGCAGAGATACGTTATTCTCCGATTGAAAAGTATTGTCTGGTGCTGATTTTTGTAGTTCAAAAACTTCGCCACTATATGTTGTCTCACAAAATCACCTTAATATAAAAAATCGATCCGCTGAAGTTCTTGATGATAAGACCAGCGTTGATAGGTCGTTTAGCAAGGTGGGCAGTGCTATTGCTGCAATTTGATATAATGTACATGCCACAAAAGGCAGTAAAGGGGCAAGCTTTGGCAGATTTCCTCGCTGCACATCCGATTCCTGCAGATTCCCCGCTCAATGATGATTCGCCAGATGAACAAATAATGCAGGTTGATGAAGAAGAAAAGCTACCATTTTGGGAGATGTACTTTGATGGGGCATCGTCTATGAAGTCTCCCAGACCTCCAAATCTTGCAGGATAGGGGACACTTTAAATATTTATTCGGGTCGACATCGTGCTACGCGCCGATATACCCAAATAAATATTTAAAATCACAAAGTTTCAAATTTATTCTATTCTGAAGTGTCCCTACGAGACAGGGGGCATTTTAAATATTTATTCGGGTCGACATCCCGCTGCATGCCGAGATCCTCGAATAAATATTTAAAATCACCAATGCAAATATTCTTTTATACTAAAGAATACAACAAATTCTTTTCAAAGTATATGCAGGTGATCTTTTAAAAGAGCGAGACACCACCTCCTCCAACAAACCAAGATTTCGAAGGTCAGAAAGAGACATTTGCAACTACACACTCTAACAAATTGAGCCATAATAACCTGAAGTCTTTCAGCAGCCTGAAGCTTAAGGTTCGAGTGGGTGTAAGAGGTCGGATCCAAAATTCCCAAATATGACCGGATCGTTGGCAGCTCCATCTACTCAATACGCCATAAGAAAGGCCGTAGTAGAGGAACCCCCACTTCGTCAACCTGTTAGTAGGGACTGTAGGAAGTACGAAGGCAAATTCGACTCGACGAGTTCAAGTGATCGTAGTCTACCAAATTCTCCTAATTGATCGGAGAATCAAAGTTCCAGTGGAAAGGAGGAATCTCGAGCAATTACCAAATATACGGAGGCTCTAAATCTTCAACCACGAAGGATGACTCCAAATCTAACAACTTCAACAAAATCAGCATCAGGAAGCATATTTTCCATAGCTCAAGTCTGAAGCCTGAATGGGTGTAAAAGGTCGGATCCAACAAGCCCACATATGGCCGGATCGCTGGCAGCTCCATCTACTCAATACGCCATGAGAAAGGCCGTAGTAGAGGAACCCCCATCTCAGCAACCAGAGGATGAAGAGCTGTCAAATCCCAGCTCGTCCAATCTGATGAACTCAAGTGACTCAGATTAAAGTCTCCTCAAGTGGTTAATGATCAAGATACTACTCACATTTGGTACTATCAACTGAATTCAAAACCTGTAAATCCTTCAACAAATCTGTAAAGCACAAAGCGAGGATCGAAGGAATTCTTCTTCAATAAGTCCACCAAGGCACAAAACAAAGGACTGAAGAAATCATCCCAAAGTTAGCATAAAGCCTGAGGCTGAACTATGAGGATTTCGTCATCAACAAGTCCACTATGCACAAAGCTCTGGACCGATGACTTCTCGCCACTGACCTAAAATAAACCTAAAAGGTTTAGGTCACCGGCATCTACTCCTTTATCAAGCCCGCCAAAGCAAGAAGCAAAGGGCCGAAGGTACAAAAATCACCTGGCAAGTCAGTAAAGACAAATCAGGCCATCCTCCATCAATGTCCGCAGCACAAAGCACAGGACAGAATGAACCAAAATCTCAGGGAAACTAAAGCTACAAAAAGAAGTATCCTGGATGACTTCTACAAGTGTCCTTCAAGACTGGGGGTATTTTAAATATTTATTTGGGTCGACATCGCGCTGTTTGCCGAGATCCCCAAATAAATATTTAAAAATTCTTACCATAATGCAGCTAAAGGAGGGAAGAATAGAAGATCCTCCATAAATTGAATGTGCCATCAATAAAAAGTATAATCTAAGCAAAATATAATCAGTAAAAGTGACCAAAATATTGCATCTATACATGATGACGACAAAGAAGAATATTGAACATATACAGGAAGTCAATAAATTAAAGTGATAGTGGCGTTAAAAGAGAACAAATAATGGTGATTCTATCCACCATCGTCAATCTACAGAGTGATACTCTAAAGACCTAAGAACAAAGTGCTCTATCATTATCCTAGGGATCTCTATTTGACCAAGAGCAAAACATCAACTGTATTGATGACTACAAGTGCATCTAAAGATCTATGGAGGCACAGAAATATATCCTCGAAGATCTACAGAATGATAATCTTAGTGTGGCATCCAAGCAAATTTTTGAAGATCCACTAAATGAAAACCTTTGTGTGACATCTAGAGAAAATATCTAGAGATCCATAGAGTCAATCAGCATACAACAAACATGATTCGCTCTAGACACGTATCACATTTGTTGGGGGGCATTTATTGACCTCTGCCGTGTAAACAAAAAAAAAGAGAATAAAAAAATGCTTGAAAATCATTACCTGTAGCATATCTGGCGGCCCATCCCCAAATCCTTCGTAAAATCTGCTCAAACCACGCCGCCCACTACAGTGCTACAGTCTGCAACGGCGCCGCTCAGGTCCCATCTCACGCATGCTCTGTCTCAATCTCGCTCTGAATCGCATCGTTAAATACCCCGAGCGGACGAAGCCTTCGGGAGGACTATTTTCCGCACTCTCGAACTGAAACCACTCGTAAACCCCTGCTCCCTCTCTCACTCTCAGCTTTCCCATGCGACCTCCGACCTTCATACCGCAAGCAAGCCGACGCCAACCCTTGCCTGCAGCTAAGAACTGAAGCCCGCCCCGAGCTCCCGTAGCTACATCCGACTCCAGAGCCACGACCGAACTTCCCCAAGCCATTTCTAATCTCCTCCCATTTCCCCTCTACCCACCGAAACCTCCAATCTCCTGTACCGACGCCTCTCTGCTCCCGATCCTCCTGGCTAGACTGATCTACCTCCTTCCCTAGTCGAACCCTTCTAGGGACTTCTTAAGAGAGAGAGAGAGATAGAGAGAGAGAGAGAGAGGAGGAACTTTCTCCATACCTAAGTGTGAACATTCCGTCTCAAATCCCATAGCCGACACCTCCATTCCCTCTGCTGAAATCAACCTCCTGATGCTCGACTTCGCCCATCTACGACATTCCCTTTCATCGGATTGGAGGTCACAATATTTTAATCATAAGCAACAACGAGACCTTGCTTGCTCTGAAGATAACTTTCTCCTTCCACGAGCTTCTTCGGCCAAATCCAATAAACCCGTCGAACCGAGGGATATAATAATTATATAAATAAAATAATTATATTTAATTATAATTATTTTATTAATTATAATTAATTATGATTATTATTTTTAATTAATCATTTTTATAATTAATTATAATTAATTATAATTAAATAATTATAATTAAATTAATTAATTATAAATAATTTTAATTAAAATTAATTTTAATTGGTTATAATTTATAAAATGTAATTATTATTAATTAATTATAATTTATTAAAATTAATTAATATCAATCAGTTATAATTAATGATAAATTAATTATAACTAATAATTTTAATTAATTCTAATAAACTTTAATTAATTATAATTAAAATGATTAATTAAAAAATAGTAATAATTTGTTAATTAATTATAAATAATTAATATTAATTATAATTAATATATAGAAGAGAAAATGCAAAAATTGCCTCTCCATTGCCTCGATCTACGAGCCTCCACCGCCGGTCCAACCACAACAAAGGTATAATCTCTAAACTTAGATTCCCATTCTTGTCGTTAGCGGCGAGCCGGCAAACCCCCTATGCGCTCACGTAGCGTAGTAGGGAGGGAAGCTAGCGCGACGCCTACGATGAAGCGGGCAATCGCCTTAAACCCTGCCCTCGACACTTGCAACGAACCAGTAAACAACCTACGCGCTTACGTAGCGTAATAGGGCGGGAAACCGGTGCGGTGCCCGCGACGAGATGGGTAATCCCCAGACCGCTCATGTAGCGCGAGGGGGATAAAAATTAAGTACCCACATGTGGGGAAATTTCTGTGTTTCTTTGCAACAGGTGCCCAAGACCCCTAAACGCTCATGTAGCGGGCGGGGATAATTGCTCTTCCAAAGTCGCATCTTCCTCTACTTTTCCCTAAGTGCCGCCTCGGGCGATTTTAGGGTTTCCTTCCTTTTGCTTTCGATCGGTGGCCTACTCCTCTGATCTTCAAGTGTTTTTTTTCCGCTTGATAGTTCTGACGTTCGAGATTCAGCCTTGCCCTGCTAGGGCTCCATGGAATGGCGGGGGCCTCGTCCTCTACGCCTTGGGGGAATATTTCCTCCCATCTGCAAGATCCAAAAAAAGGTTTCTTCAACTTGGATTCCGGTGGTCCTTCTCCTCCTCAATCACGATCTTTCAAAGATGTGCTCTCTGGATCTGCGACTGGTGATACCCTTCCTTCTTTAATGCATTCGACTTTTAATGGTGTTCCGGCTATTTTACTTTCTGATGAAGAAGTGATTGAACTTGCTACTCCGTTTCAATTTACCCTAGCTGGTAAATTTGGAATTCGTAGACCTAGTCTTGATTCTATTCGTGCTTTCTTCGGTGGCTTAAAATTGTCAGGTTTTTACTCTGTTGGGCTGCTGGATTCTAAACATGTTGCTATCCAGCTCTCGAACGATTTAGATTACAGCCATATTTTTGCGCGTAGGTCTTACTTCATTTTGAACTGTCAAATGCGCATTTTGTAATGGACCCCGTTCTTCGACATCAGGGAAGAATCCCCGATAGTCCGTATCTGGATCTCATTTCCTAATCTTAGATTACATTTTTTAATGCTAAAATTTTACATGCGCTTGGATCTATCTTCGGTCGCCCCTTACAAACGGATCAGGCAACTGCGTCTAGAACCCGTTCATCTGTGGCTAGGGTTTTAGTCAAAGTTGATATCACAAAAAAACATGCTAAGGAAGTTTGGGTGGGTTCTAAAGCTTTTGGTTACTTACAAAAGGTTGAATTTGAAAAAGTCCCTCATTTTTGTAATCATTGTAAGACCCATGGGCATGATATCTCTGAATGTTTTAAACTTCATCCTAATTAAAAAAAAATGCTAATCATGCTGGTGAAATTATGGCCCCAACTGTTTTAGCTGAGAATGTTGTTGGAAATGTGGCTCCTAATGCTTTAAATGAGATTATTCCTCATCAATCTCCTTTGGAGCAGGTCGTGGATATTAACAATAAGAGTGATTATGTTAGAAATGATTCCGCTGTTGTTTCGGATAAATTGGATATACCTGAAAATATTTCTGTTTTATCTGCTGAAAAAGTTATTATTATTGATAAGTCTTTTGAGGATAATGATTTAACTCTTGAGAAAGGTGATAAGTTTCCTAAATTGTTTGTTTCCATTGATTCTATGCTTCATAACGTTGAAAGTCCTCAACTTTTGTTTAATGAGAATAGTGATGTGAATGAAATTGTTTTGGAGGAAGGTGAAGAAGGTGAAATTCTTCCTAATAACATTTCAGGATCTATCACTACTACTCATGTTAATAATCAAGAGAATGTGGATCCTATGTCTTCTTCTGATCTTTTTGATAGTGGAACCAAAACTATTGAGGAGGAAGGAACCTTTAAGGTGGTTAAGAAGAAAAAGAAAAATGGTAAAGCCCCTTTACCCGATACACCCCGTTCTACTAGGGCTCAAACTGTTGCCAAATGTTCTAATGATTAAAGCCCTTGTTTGGAATGTGAGGGGTATTGGGGGGAGGGAGTCTAAAATTAGAGTTAGAAATCTTTGTCGTATTCACAATATTCAATTGTTGGTCTTGCTGGAACCTTTTATTTCTTCTGATAAACTTGCTTTTACTGCTTCTCGTTTCGGTTTTGATATGAAGTTTGCCAATTGTTCTAATAAAATTTGGATTATGTGGAAGAGTTATTTCAATATCAACATTATTTCTGATTTTGCTCAAGTTGTTCATATGCAAATATCTTATTTCAATTTTAAGTTCAATGCTTCTTTTGTCTATGCTACTTCTACTAGATTGGGTAGGCTCCCTCTTTGGGATCTTTTATCTGATTTTGCTGTGAACTATAATGGCCCTTGGTGTGTTGGGGGTGATTTTAATATTGTTTCTAATGCTAATGAAAGAGTGGGAGGTAACCCTCCTAACAATGGTGCTATGGAAGATTTTAATTTTATGATATCAGATTGTAATTTACATGACATTGGTTTTACTGGTGGTGCTTTTACTTAGAGTAGAACTAATATTTGGTAAAGACTGGATAGGATGCTTTTTAATAATGAATGGATCAGGAATTTCCCTATGACTCATGTTCAGCATTTAAGTAGAACATTTTCTGATCATGCCCCTTATTAATTTGTCTACTACTACCTATAATTATCCTACTGCTTTTAGATTCCAAAACATGTGGTTAACTCATCAGGATTTTATGAATGTGGTTAGTAATAATTGGAATGCCGTCATATATCCTGACAATAGTATCAAATGTATGGGTCGTCTTTGGGCTAAGCTTAGTAGATTAAAACAGGTCCTTAATTGGTGGAATAAAAATGTGTTTAAGAATTTGTTCTCGAACATTAAGGATGCTGAAAATAATGTGTTAGGATTAGAAAATATGTTGTTGGATAGTCCCACTAGTGCTAATATGTCTATTCTGGATAATGCTAAAATTTCCCTTTTTCAATTGCAACATCAGGAGGAAATTTATTGGAAAGAAAAGGCTTCTACTAAATTAATCTTGGAAGAGGATAGAAATACTAAGTTCTTTCATACTTTGGCTAACAAGAATAAAATGAGGAGTCTTATTCATAAAATTATTAACAACAATGGTTGTGTCTATGATACCGAGGATATGATTATTAACTCTGGGGTGGATCATTTTAGAGAGGTTTTTAATAAAGATAGCTAAATTGGTCCTATGGCTAATCCCTATGTGATCCCTCGGGTTCTTAATGAGGAAGACAATCTTTTCCTTACTCAAATCCCCTAGGAGGAGGAGATTTGGATGAATGTTAAGAACATGAATGGTGAGTCTATTGCTGGTCCGGATGGTTTCACTACGAAATTCTTTATTAAAGCCTGGGATATTATTAAGGTTGATGTGGTGGAGGCTGTCCATGATTTTTTTAAGGGAAATTCTTATCCTAAATTCTTCTCGTCTACTAATATTGTGTTAATTCCTAAGAAAGATTCTATCACCAATTGGAATGATTTTAGACCTATTAGTCTTTGTACTTTTCTTAATAAACTGGTTTCTAAAATCATTGCTTCTAGATTGATGAAAATTTTACCTAGAATCATTTCTATCAATCAAACCGGCTTTGTTAAAGGTAGGAGCATTTTTGATAATATTCTTCTTGCTCAAGAGATTGTTCATGATATTAATGCTAAAGTTTCTGGTGGCAACATCATCTTTAAATTAGATATCACTAAAGCTTATGACAATTTGAATTGGGAATTTCTTTACAAGGTGATGTCTCTTTTTGGTTTCAATCATTCTTTTATTATGCTTATTAAAAATAGTATTGAGAACTGTTTTTTTTTTTTGTCATGATTAATGGTAGAAAGCATGGCTTTTTTAACTCTTCTCATGGTCTTAGACAAAGAGATCCACTGTCGCCTTCTCTTTTTATTATAGCCGTGGAATATCTTTCTAGAGGCCTTAAAGAGCTTTATGCTAGATATCCTTCTCTTTATTTTCGTTCTATTGGTGGTTTTCATATTACTCATCTTAATTTTGCTGATGATTTTATAGTTTTCTCTAATGCTTCCATTCGTAATGTTAAAAAATTAATGCATTTTCTGGATCAATTCCAGGATATTAGTGGTTTGTCCATTAACAAGGATAAAAGTAGTTTCTTATCTGGTAAGTCGGTGAATCACAATAGAATAGATTGTATCAAAAGAATTTGTGGTTTTAACTCTACCATGCTTCCTATAAAATACTTAGCTACTCCTCTTTTTAAGGGAAGAAAAAGAATTCATTTGTTTGACAGTATCTTTACTATGTTTTGAAAAAAAACTTTTAAATTGGTCTTCTAAATTTCTCTCATTTGGTGGTAGGTTGGTCCTTATCAAAAGTGTCCTTAATTCTATTCCTATTTATATTTTACATACTTTGCAACCTACTGCCACTATTTGTATGAGATTAGAGTGTACAACAATAACAACAACAACATCAAGCCTTTATCCCACTATGTGGGGTCGGCTACATGAATCCTTTTTCTCCATTGTGTCCTATTAAAAGTCAAATTCTCGTTTAAATCTAATAAAGAAAGATCATTTCTAATATTTTCTAACCAAGTCTTTTTAGGTCTACCTCTACCTTTCTTAACATAAGTCAAATCTAAGACCTCTACTTTCCTAACCGGGTCATCGGGAGGCCGCCGTTTTACGTGACCAAACCATCTAAGGCGACTCTCTCTAATCTTATCTTCCACTGGAGCTACTCCAAACTTTTCACGAATATGCTCATTTCGTATCCTATCTTTAAGGGTAAAGCCACTCATCCACCTGAGCATCCTCATCTCTGCAACACTTAACTTAGAATTATGCTTCTCTTTTAATGGCCAACATTCAGCACCATAAAGCATTGCAGGTCTCACCACCATCTTATAGAATTTTCCCTTAAGTTTGAGGGGTACTTTTCTATCACACAATAAGCCCGATGCATTCCTCCACTTCAACCATCCAACTTGGATTCTGCTGATAATATCCCCATCTATATCACCATCACTCTGAACAATAGATCCAAGATATCTAAAACGTGTACTCTTATTAATGACTTGATCGGCCAAAGTCACAATGCCCTCACTAGGTCTATTATTACTAAAATTACACTCCATATATTCCGTTTTATATCTACTCAAGCGAAAAACTTTAGACTCTAAGGTTGACCTTCACAATTCTAGTTTACCTTCAACTCCCTCTCTAGTCTTATCAACAAGAAGAATATCATCAGCAAAAAGCATACACCAAGGTACATCCTCTTGCAAATGTCTAGTGAGAACATCGATGACTAAAGCAAAAAGATATGGGCTTAAGGCTGATCCTTGGTGTAATCCAACCGAAATAGGAAAATACTTGGTCAAACCACCTTGTGTTTGAACACAAGTAATAGCTCCTGCATACATATCTTTAATGATTTGAATATAAGCGTTATTAACTTCTTTCTTTTCAAGAACTCTCCATAGCACTTCTCTTGGAACTTTATCATATGCTTTTTCTAAATCAATAAATATCATATGTAAATCCTCCTTATTCTCTCTATATTTCTCCATCAAACCTCTTAATAAATGTATGGCTTCCATAGTAGACCTACCCGGCATAAATCCAAATTGATTTTGAGAAACATTAGTATCACGCCGCAACCTATGCTCCACAACTCGTTCCCATCGTTTTAAAGTATGACACATTAACTTAATTCCTCTATAATTCGCACAATCTTGTGCATCACCTTTATTCTTAAAAATAGGGATTAACACACTCATTCTCCACTCATCTGGCATCTTTTTAGTCTTCAAAACAGTATTAAAAAGTTTAGTAAGCCAAGAAATTCCTTCATCTCCTAAGCATTTCCACACCTCTATTGGAATATCATCAGGTCCAACAGCTTTTCCACCCTTCATTTTCTTTAAAGCCTCTCTAACTTCGGTTTTACTAATACACCGATAAAAACAGAAATCTTTATTTTCATTTAAGGTGCTAAGGTCACTACAGTCAATTTTATTTTCACATTCTTCATTAAAAAGTTTAGCAAAATATCTCATCCACCTTTGTTGAATATCATCTTCTAAAAAAAGTACTTTTTGATCTTCATCCTTAATACACTTCACTTGAACTAAATCCTTACTACTCCTATCTCTTTGTTTGGCTAGCTTATACATATATCTTTCTCCCTCCTTAGTATCCAATCTATTATATAAATCACTAAAAGCTAAACTCTTTGCATCACATATTGCTTTCTTAGATTCCTTACGTGCCTCTTTATATAATTTCCAATTATCAGAATTTTTACAATTAAATCAATTTTTATAACAAATCTTCTTATTTTTAATCTTTTCTTGCACATTTGGATTCCACCACCAACTATTCTTACTATTAGGAGCTTTTCCCTTTGAAACTCCAAGCACATCTTTTGCAATATTCTTAATATTACTAGCCACTTTTTCCCACATAACATTAGCATCCTCATGCACAGACAAAATCTTAAGATCTAAAATCTTACTCTCAAAAATATTTTTGTTAATATTCTTTAAATGCCCCCATCTAATCCTAGGAAAATGTTTTACTTTATTTTTTAATTTCTTCCCCATTATCTTCAAGTCCAAAACTAATAAATGATGTTGGGTACATAAGTTTTCACTCGGAATAACTTTACAATCAATGAATTATAATAAATATTATATGTATTTTAACCAAACCCTCATGAAACATCTTCATGATGGCCCATCACTCCATGTGATCTTATGAGATTAGAGTGTATGATAAATAAATTCTTTTGGGGATCTAATCTCAATCAGTCTTCTATTAAGTGGGCATCCTGGAATAAAGGGTGTGGGGTTTACAATGAAGGGGGTTTAGGTTGCAAGAGTATTATGGAAACTTCTCATGCTTTTTCTCACAAATTATAGTTTTCTTTTCGTGCTGATAATAGCTTATGGGCTAAATTTATGAATACTAAGTATTGCAAAGATCTTCATCCTCTAGTCTGTAATGCTAAATTTTCTTACTCTTTCATTTGAAAAATGAAAGTTCGATAGGGATGTTAAGCCCTAGTGAACTAGTCCCGAGGCTAACCAAGAGGGGGGGTGAATTGGTTATTTAAAAATTTCACGATAACAATGAAAATCTTTCGATACTTAGCAGCAGAAATAAGTAAACAAGAACGAAAAGATCAATCACAGATATTCACTCAAGCAGTTAATATCGGAAAAGTAAAGTGCAAAACTGAATCAGAAAAGTAAACCAGATTTTATAGTGGTTCGGTCAACTTGACCTACGTCCACTCCCCGGAGCCTTCCCTCCGGGTATTGCACTAAACAAAAAGTGTCTCTCCTTTTGCTCCCACAGCAAGGCGGAGAAGCCTGTACAAACACCTCCTTTTCACCACACGGTGAGGCAGAGAACCCGACCTCCTTTTGCTTCCTCTTGAAGCAGGCAGAGAACCTTCAAACTCCTTTTGCTTCCACCTGAAGCGGGCAGAGAACCCCAGATCTTCTTGCGAACGATCCTCCCACGACGAACACCGACTAGACGAAAGACGACGAGCGGAGAAGACGACTCTGATCCGTGCTTGAAGCAACCTTAGTGAATCCCTCACTAACTCCCCCTCACAAGATCCTCTCTCTCTCTCCCAACTCTCTCTCTCTAGGGTTTCTCAGGGAAGGAATGTGGCAAAAAGATTTTCTTGTTTCAAGAAAAAATTCTTTTATAGGAGGGCTTAAAATTTGCCCTAAATCTCAACTGGTCGGCCAAGATCGTCCAGGACGGTCGATAGATCGTCCTGTACGATCAGTTCAAATTCAGCTATTTCAGCCTGGACGATCTGGCTCTTATGGACGATCAGTAGAAAAAATTATTCATATCATCCCAGACGATCCTGCGATCGTCCGGGACGATTAGTGCAAATCGAGGGATATCATGCAGAAGACAGTTCGGGTCGTCCAGAGAAATCTGTGCTGGACGACCAAAAAATGACTTGATCATCCAGGATGATAGGGATATCGTCCTGTACGATTAGTTCAAAAAGTGCCCAAATCATCCTGAACACAGTTCGGGCCGTACAACTGAAATGCACTAGACGATCATGATCGTCCGGGACGATCCTGCGATCGTCCAGGACGATATGATCGTATCAATCAAAAATAAATTGCTTTCCTTAATTACCAGATTAAATTAGGCATGATTGTACTGAATCGTCCAGGACGATCAGACCAAATAACTTAAAATAAAAACTTGCCTAACTTGATATGGCGGCTGAGAATTTCTGATTTGAGCATATCGTCCCGTATGATCCAAAGATCATCCAGGATGATCTGCTTAATCAGACCCTCTTAACTTAGTCACCCTAATTAGGGTTTCTGTTTTTACCTGATCGTCCAGGATGATGTGAATATCATCCAGGACGATCTGAACAAAAATTGAACAGAAACTCTAATTCACTCAAGCTCTCCCCTTGAGTGTGTGTGTGCAAGGTTACTTAGCTAGGGGATCAGTTACATTACAATTGACTCAATAAAATGAAAAATAGTACATTGGACACACTTGGATCCGATCTTGAGTTGGCTTGAGTGGCTCGTGGTCTTTTGTGCCTGAAATAGATTAGCCAAGCAAAACACACTAGAAACATGTTTGTCATCATCAAAACCAAATTTGCAACAATCTCCCTCTTTTTGATGATGGCAAACATTTGTATAGTAGTTTGAAAATAAAACTAAACAGGAGATCCAAAAACATATAAATTTTTTTCAAATTTTCATTTAATAATCAAACTAATACAGAAAATATAACACATAACAAAAACTGAAACGACTACAACTGACTCCCCCTTTTGACATCACAAAAAGGAGGAGGGAAAAACAGAACACGGAAATAACACATAAAAGAGAACAACTACAAAACAGGAAACTAAAACTGAGGCGGATCCTGATCGGAAGAAGGAGGTGGCGGTGGAGGGTTGAAGTAATGGTGAATGGCCTGAAAGTGGGCCCCAATCCAGGCGATGTCCTGGTCATGCTGCTGTTGCTGCTGCGCAGCATAGTCAGTGAAGCACTGGATGTCCTCGGCGTGCCGCTGCTCCTGGGCAACCATGTAGGAGTCAAATCTGGCCTCCCACTGATCAAAACACTGCACCAGGTGGTCAAAGGGAGAGGCAATGCGAAGGGGAGCAGGTGCCTCTGGTGCAGCAGGAACTGGAATGGCCTCTTCCTCCTCTTCCTCAACATCCGGGGCGGGCTCCAGATGTAGTCGTGTGCTGTGTAGGACATGGAAGGCATTGTTGGTGAGGAAGGAAGGATGAACATCTGGAGCTGTGGGATATTGCAGGTCATATTTGGTTTCGAGGGCATATGCAATGATGTGTCCTAAGGCTAGATTTGGACGACGGCGATGACCTGGATCCCGAATGGTGGTGAGGTGCTCGAGGTACCAGATAATAAGGTCTGTGGCATTAAATTCCCTATTGGCCAGGATGTAGTAGGTGGTCAAGGATAGGAGTGGGGTGATGTGAATTCGATCCCCTGCCTTTGGAATGACGGAGGAACGAAGAACATGCTGAATAGTCCGGGCGTCCTTAAGAAGTGTGGAGCAGGCATTGTCATGATAAGGGGCATTGGTATTGCGAAGGAAATGATTAGCGACACTCCAATCATAGTCTGGGTCGGTGATAAGGGTGTGGAGTTTATCGCCAGTGACGGACAGTTGGAGAATGTTGTGAAAGTCTTGATAGGTAAGTTCGATGGGGCGCTGATTTATATAAGAACGGAGAGTGGAATAATCAGCCGAAATCCATAAGTTTGCAAAGAAAACACAGAGAAGTTCAGAATTAAAGGGAAATGCGAGAGTCATGATGAAGGTGAGGGAGGTGTGTGTGAAGAGGTCAAGGACAGGATAAGTGAGAGTGCGGGGATTTACGACTTTTGATGGTGTGATCCCCACTTCGCAGTATCGCTCGTAGGCAGCCTGGTCGGCTGCATTGGGGAAGCGAGGATCAACCGGTCCCCGGGAGGAACTGGCACCCTTTTGACGAGACCTTTTGCCACCAGCCATTAGGAATCCAAAGTGTAAGGAAGTAGAAGGAGAGTGGAAGAAAAATGGTGTGGAAAAATTTGAAGAAAACTACTATTTATATAGAAAACGGCCTGATCGTCCCGTACGATCGCGACATCGTCCGGGACGATATGGTCATGTATGACGTCCTGGACGATTGGTCAAAAAGGTGGTCCGATTGTCCAGGACGATCAGATATCATCCAGGACGATTAGACACAGGCGATCGTCCCGAGGAGTCAGGCTGGACGACCGTTGATGAAAAGTATCGTCCAGGACGATTAAGTGGATCGTCCGGGACGATATGCAATAAATATGTCGGACGGGCCGAATTCCAATCGTCCAGCGGCTGACGCGTGGATCGTCTAGGACGATGAGGTGGATCATCCAGGATGATGGATAATAATTGGTGCAATGTCAGCCGTTTGATCAAATCAGGAAGATATGGATCATATCGTCCAGGACGATGTAAGGATCGTCTAGGACGATCACCAATAATTGGGATTTTTCAGCAGCAGGAGCAGTGTGGGGACGATTTTGAATGAGTCATCCAGGACGATGTTTAGATCATCCAGGATGAAAGGGATCGTCCAGGATGATTGAGGTATCGTCCAGGACGATGTGAAGAAAACAGAAAAAAAAGATGGATGATGAAGATGATCGATCAGGATCCCAAAAATACAGCCATGAAATCAAAATAAAGCAAAAACGAATAAAACTCACAGCAAAAACACATAAAAGCAACATTTTTTTTTGATCAAGCTGCTCGAGTAAATCAGAATTTTTCCTTGATTGTAGATTCAAAAACCAATAAGAAGATGATTGACAGCGCTGAAATCCAGAAAAAGGTTAAAAAAATCAACTTTCGTAACTCCGACCCCGGGCACCGTATCGATCCAAACCTCTTTCAAAACAAAAATTCGATTCAGATGAAAAGACATTAGATTTGAAAAGAGATCTTTTCAAGCCTCGTTCCAGAAAAATATCTAATATAATAGTGTTACAAAGTAAAAAATCAGAAATCAGGATTTTCAAACTCAAGCTTTTGAAAATATTAAGTGGCGCACGGATTTCTCTAAGACATTTAACAATCTGAAAGGGAGGAAAGCTTGGTTTGGGCTCATTTTGTGCCTTTTTTTTCAATTTGGTTGGCCCTTTGCGCATCTTTTCATTTTTGATACACTTTGTGTATCCAATTTGGCAATTTTGTATCTTTTCAGTTTTGGGCTCATTTTATGCCTCTTTTTCAAATTGTTTGGCGCACTGGGCATCTTTTGTAAGCTTCCTCCTTTTCATAATCATTAAAGAGTCTCAGTTATAAAATTATCTTCCAGACATAGGAGATGACTCTCCACAGTAAGGAAGAATGATTCACAAAATAAAAGCCATACAGCATATGATAAATGCAATTACTTGGTTTAGAAAATCAAACTAATGACTCAAGACTTTGAAAAACACTATTGATATGAGGCAGATTACTGTAGGAAGATAAAATAATCTCTATCTCAAAAACTAATATTTTAATTTTGAAGAGGATTTTTATCCAATAGAAACTATACACCAGTAAAGGAGTCAGAGGAAGAGAACCAATCATCAATGTTTCTTCCCTTAAACAAATTCAGTGGAATCAATCACTACTTACCAGCTTCCAAATCAAAATAAGGTAAAAACTCCCAGTCAAAAATTTAGATTATCAGAAGTAGTGAGCGGTGATCAGATTTTGAAAAGCATAAAACAGTAAGTGTAAGATATGAACCAGTGAATAAAAATAGGTAGAAAATCACAGTAAAGTAAATACTCAAATCAAACTAACAGTAAGGATAAAATAGAAATCAGTAGAGGAAATAAAATCAACTGAAAGCAAATAATAAAAATAAAAACTAACTAACAGAAAATAGAATACCAATCAGAACAATCAGAAATCAGCAGTCATCAAAATCAAGCATTTATATCAATCACTCCTAATCTGGTTCTCAAAAAGCTGAATGAGTCAAAGGCCAGTGGTTTAGTGAATATGTCAGCCAGCTGATTTTCAGTTGCTATATGATGTAGCTCAATGTCCCCTTTTGTAACATGGTCCCTAATGAAGTGATGCCTTATATCAATGTGTTTGGTCCTAGAATGTTGGATTGGGTTCTTAGAGATACAGATGGCACTAGTATTATCACACAGAATAGAAATTGTGCCAACTGGTACCCCTAAATCCAAGACTTATTGCTTCAACCAAAGAACCTGGGCTCACAACTCCCTAAGGCAATATACTCAGCTTCAACAGTGGAAAGTGTAACTGAGTTCTATTTTCTACTGGACCAGGAGACTAATGACTGTCCTATGAATTGACAAGTCCCAGAAGTGCTCTTTCTATCCACCCTACACCCCGCAAAGTCAGAATCAGAATATCCAATGATCTCAAAAGAGGTGTTGTGCCTAGGGTACCAGATTCCTAGGTTTGGGGTCCCTAAAAGATATCTAAGAATTCTCTTAAAAACAGCCAGGTGGGACTCTTTAGGATCAGCTTGAAACCTAGCACAAAGACAGACACTAACATGATATCAGGTCGGCTAGCAGTTAGGTAAAGCAGTGAACCTATTATCCCTCTATACTTTTTCTGATCATCAGATTTTCCACTTGAATCCTTGTCTAACTGAACTGAGGAGGGCATGGGAGTATTGATTGGCTTGGCTTTGTCCATTTCATATTTCTTCAAAATATCCTTAGTGTGTTTTGATTGATTGAGAAAGGTTCCATCATCCATTTACCTTATGCTAAACCCCAAAAAGTAGGACAATTCTCCCATCATACTCATCTCAATCTCCTTACTCATTATTTTAGAAAACTCATCACATAAATATTTATCAGAAGATCCAAAAATTATATCATCAACATAGATCTGGACAATGAGTAAGTCATCCCCTAATCTCCTCAGAAAAACGGTGGTGTCTACGCTCCCCTTAACAAACTCTCTTTCTAACAAGAATGTGCTAAGCCTCTCATACCAAGCTCTGGGTGCATGTTTCAATCCATATAAGGCCTTTTTTAATTTATAGACATGACTTGGATATTGGGAACTCTCAAAACCTGGGGGTTATTCTACAAAAACATTTTCTTTAATTACCCCATTTAAAAAGGCACTCTTGACATCCATTTGAAACAGCTTAAATCCCTTATAACAGGCAAAGGCTAGTAGCACTCTAATGGCTTCCAATCTAGCTACAGGGGTAAAAGTCTCCTCAAAATCAATCCCTTCTATCTGATTATACCCCTTAGCCACCAATCTTGCCTTATTTCTCACCACCACACCAGAGTCATTCATCTTATTCTTAAAGACCCACTTGGTTCCCACAATACTTTGTTTTTTAGGTCTTTCTACTAACTCCCAAACATCTTTCCTTACAAATTTATTCAATTCTTCCTACATAGCTAAAATCCAAAACTCATCCGACAAGGCTTGATTGATGTTGGTGGGTTCAGTCATTAAGATAAAGGCAGAATGATTTACTTCCTTCCTAAGTCCATGCCTAGTCCTAACACCTTCAGAAGGATCTCCTAAGATCAGTTCTTTAGGATGACTCGAAAAATATCTCCAATCTCTAGGCAATGTGGTTTGAGGTTCTACTCTTTCCTCCAAATTTGTATTTCCAACTCCTTGGGTAACCTCAACAATCTCTTCATCATCTACTTCAGATCTTGACTCCTTAGGATCAGATTCATCAAACACTACATGGGTTATTTCTTCCACCACCAAAGTCCTCCTATTGAACACCCTAAAGGATTTCCCCACAGTTGAATATCCTAAGAACACTCCTTCATCACATTTGGGGTCAAATTTTCCTAAGGGTGACTTCCCGTTATTCAGAATGAAAACCTTACAGCCAAAGATATGGAGGTGGGACAGATTTGGAGTTCTACCCTTAATGATCTCATAAGATGTCTTGTTCAGTTTGACTCTCACATTCACCCTATTCAGCACATAACAGGCAGTGTTCACCGCTTCAGCCCAACAGTATTTTGGAAGTGAATACTCGGCAAGCATGGCTCTAGCAGCTTCCACTAAGGTCCTGTTCTTCCTTTCAGCTATCCCGTTCTGCTGAGGGGTCCTAGGAGCTGAAAAATTGTGACTAATCCCATGATCCTCACAAAAACTTCAAAATCATTCATTTTCAAACTCCCCTCCGTGATCACTATGGATGGTAATAATCTCACATCCTAACTTCTTCTGAATCCAAGTAGAGAAAGATCTAAACTCATCAAAAGACTCAGATTTATGTGACAAAAACTTAACCCAAGTGAATCTCGAATAATCATCTACAATCACAAACCCATAGACTCTTCCCCCTAAGCTGGTAGTGCTAATGGGTCCAAAGAGGTCCATGTGAAGAACTTCTAAAGGTCTGTTGGTGCTAATGTCCTTAATAGAGTGAAAAGAGGACTGGACTTGCTTCCCCAACTGACAGGCATCACACAGGTGATCCTTAGTGAACTTAAGCTTGGGCACACCTCTAACTAAGTCCTTTTGGGTGACTCTCCTAAGGGTTTTCATACTGGCATGACACAATCTCCTATGCCATAACCAAGACTCATCAGCAGCAGTTTTTAAGTAAATTGAATTATCAGATTTAATGCAACTTACATCCAACTTGTAGACGTTGATCCTTTACCCCTGCAAAACAACTTCATCATTTAAGCTTAAAATGCAGCCAGTGGGCAGGAATTTGATGCTGTATCCCTTGTCACAGAGTTGACTGATGCTCAGCAAGTTATGTTTCAGTCCATCTACAAGCAAAATATTATCAATCATAAAATTCTTTGAATCACTAATTATACCTGAGCCAACCACCTTCTTGGTGGTGTTATCTCCAAGTGTAACCTTTCCTCCAGCTCTGGCCTCCATCGAAATGAACTAATTTACATCTCCAGTCATATGTCTAGAACATCCGCTGTCCAGGTACCACATGCTCTCACGAGGTCTTGTGTGAGAGCACACCTATAAAAATATCAAACGTCAGTCTTAGGAGCCCAAACAGGTTTGGGTTCCTTCTTATGAAAAGAAGAATGCAATGCATGCATGCTGTGCAGTGAAACAGGCAGTTTGGGTTTCCACACCCAATGTGTACTACAGTGAACAGTGCAGGTGTGGGAAATGTGTCCTAACATGCCACATGAAAAATATCTAACACCAGGAAAAGGGTTAACTAATCTACGTGGGTGATAGTGCCTCTTCCTAGATGCATATGAAACATACTTTGATGAACTTGCAACAGATTTTTCAAAAGGTGGCGGTGCATAAAATTGTTCAAAAGTAGGCAGTGTTTTGTTCTTTTCAAAAGCACTGATTTTCACTTTCAAAAACTCAATATGTTTATTTAAACTTGCAATTTTAAAGGTTCTCGCACTTTCATTACTTTCTAAATCACATGCCATATCATTCACTTTCTTAAAAGCAACTTCTAATTCAACATGCGATGTTTTTAACAAATCATGCTCAACAGTTAAATCAAAATATTTTTTGTTCAAATCATCGAATTCATCAAGCAAAGACATGTGATTGGAATCAAGTGTGGAATGATCTTTAACTACAGAATCATGCTCTTTTTGCAAAGTCAAATAATCTAATTTCAAACTAGCTTGAGTTTTCTTAAGTTTCCTATAAGATGTATGAATTCTTTCAGAAACTTCAAATAAGTGATCGTAAGTCAGCTCACATACCTCTTCCTGGTCCGACTGACCAGGGTGATCATCAGCCATCAGACACAAGTTTGTTTCCTCCTCTTCAGCTTCAGTCTCAGAAGAGTCGGATCTAGAGTCTGCCAAGAACGCCTTCTGAATCTGCTTCTTGTCCTTTCTGAACTTTGGTTTCTCCTCACCCTTCTCCTTGCTTGGGTGAGCTTTAAGTGTAGGATAATCAGCCTTAATGTGTCCAAGCTTCCTGCATTCAAAACAAACAGATTCAGATGAACCCTTAAAATTTTTACTGGACTTACCCTTGTTCCACTTCTGATAGTTCTTATGTTTCTTCCTTAGAAAACTTTTGAATTGCCTTGTGATCAAGGAAACATCATCGCTATCAGACCCAGAGTGCTCACATCTGAATCTTTGGCCTTTAGTGCCACTGTCTTCTCTTTCTTGCGTTCACCTGCATCAAGTTGCCTTTGGTTCACCCCTTGCTCGTAAGCAATGAGTGATCCCAGTAAGTTATCAATAGAGTAAGTATTTAAATCTTTATATTCACTGATAGCAGTAATCTTAGCATCATAAGAAGAAGGCAAACATCTAAGAATTTTGTTCACTCTTTCGTAGTTAGTAAGTTCTCTACCTAAAGCATGCAAAGAGGTAACAATCTGAGTGAAACTTGTGTACATTTCTGAAATAGTCTCACTAGGTTTGATGCGAAAAAGTTCGTAATCATGTAACAAGATGTTTAACCTAGACTGTTTGACTTCAGTTGTACCTTCGTATGTTATACATAATCTATCCCAGATTTCCTTTCCCGTTGTACAAGTAGAAACATGCATATAGTCTTCAGATTTTAAAGCACAAAAGAAACAGTTCAAGCATTTTGCATTTAACTGTGCTAAAGGACGATCATCAAACGTCCAATCAGCAAAAGGTAATTCAATTTTCACATTGTTAATCAATCTAAAAGGTGGTTCGTATCCGTCCTTAACTAACATCCATATGCGATAATCAATAGATTACAGAAAAGTAGACATGCGTGTTTTCCAAAAATCAAAAGGAATATTGTCAAACAACGGTGGTCTTGTAATAGAATAACCTTCAGCAGTATTACAATTGTTACAGTTAGCCGTGGATCAAATTCAAAAGTTTTTAAACTGAAATTTTGAATCCTGCTCTGATACAACTTGAAAGTTTGATAGAGATGTTAAGCCCTAGTGAACTAGTCCCGAGGCTAACCAAGAGGGGGGTGAATTGTTTATTTATAAATTTCATGATAACAATAAAATTTTTTTCGATACTTAGCAGCGGAAATAAGTAAACAAGAATGAAAAGATCAATCACAGATATTCACCCAAGCAGTTAATATCGGAAAAGTAAAGTACAAAACTGAATCAGAAAAGCAAACCAGATTTTATAGTTATTCGGTCAACTTGACCTACGTCCACTCCCCGGAGCCTCCCCTCTGGGTATTACACTAAACAAAAAGTGTCTCTCCTTTTGCTCCTATAGCAAGGCAAAGAAGCCTGTACAAACACCTCCTTTTCACCACACGGTGAGGCAGAGAACCCGACCTCCTTTTGCTTCCTCCTGAAGCAGGCAGAGAACCTTTGAACACCTTTTGCTTCCACGTGAAGCGGGCAGAGAACCCCGGATCTTCTTGCGAACGATCTTCCCACGACGAACACCGACTAGACAAAAGATGACGAGCGGAGAAGACGACTATGATCCGTGCTTGGAGCAACCTTAGTGAATCCCTCACTAACTTCCGCTCACAAGATCTTCTCTCTCTCTCTCCCAACTCTCTCTCTCTCTAGGGTTTCTCAGGGAAGGAAGGAAGCAAAAAATTTTTTCTTGTTTCAAGAAAAAGTTCTTTTATAGGAGGGCTTAAAATTTGTCCTAAATCTCAACTGTTCAGCCAAGATCGTCCAGGACGATCGATAGATCATCCTGTACGATCAGTTCAAATTCAGCTGTTTCAGCCTGGATGATCTGGCTCTTCTGGATGATCAATAGAAAAAATTGTTCATATTGTCCCGTATAATCCTGCGATCGTCCGGGACGATTAGTGCAAATCGAGGGATATCGTCCAGAAGACAGTTCAGGTTGTCTAGAGAAATCTGTGCTGGACGACCAAAAAATGACTTGATCGTCCAAGACGATAGGGATATCATCCTGTACGATTAGTTCAAAAAGTGCCCAAATCGTCCTGAACACAGTTCGGGTCGTACAGCTGAAATGCACTAGATGATCATGATCGTCCGGGACGATCCTGCGATCGTCCAGGACGATATGATCGTATCAATAAAAAATAAATTACTTTTCTTAATTACCAGATTAAATTAGGCATGATTGTACTGAATCGTCTAGGATGATACACGTATCGTCCAGGACGATCAGACAAAATAACTAAAAATAAAAACTTGCCTAACTTGATCTGGCGGCTGAGAATTTCTGATTTGAGCATATCATCATGTACGATCCAAAGATCGTCTAGGACGATCTGCTAAATCAGACCCTCTTAACTTAGTCGCCCTAATTAGGGTTTCTTTTTTTACCTGATCGTCCAGGACGATGTGAATATCATTCAGGACGATCTGAATAAAAATTGAACAGAAACTCTAATTCACTCAAGCTCTCCCCCTGAGTGTGTGTGTACAAGGTTACTTAGCTAGGGGATCAGTTACATTACAATTGACTCAATAAAATAAAAAATAGTACATTGGACACACTTGGACCCGATCTTGAGTTGGCTTGAGTGGCTCGTGGTCTTTTGTGCATGAAACAGATTAGCCAAGCAAAACACACTAGAAACATGTTTGTCATCATCAAAACCAAATTTGCAACAGAAAAGACTTTGCAAAATTAAGTGGGAAGCTGAGCAATTTATTCAATGGGGCCTGGGAGAAGGAAATGTTTTTTTCTGGAAAGATAATTGGTTGGGTTCCTGCTCTATTGATAATTACTTGAATACTCATTCTATTGATAATTGTAAAGTTTATAATTTTATTCATAATGGTCAGTGGAATGTGAGTAAACTGTTAGAGACTATCCCTCATGATTTGATTGCTATTATTTTGAATATTCCTTTACAACTTAATTTTAAGGATAAAATTCTTTTTAAGCTATCTTCCTCTGGTAATTTTAATTTGAAGAATATTTGGAATGCTACTAGAATGAAAAGGGATGTTTCTCAAATTTTTACGTCTATTTGGCATAACAATATTCCTTTATCCTACTCTATTTTAGCTTGGAGATGTCTTAAGGGGTATCTCCCTGTTGATGAATTACTTAGGAAAAAAGGTTTCTATTTTCCTTCTAAATGCCAATGTTTCTTTAATATTGAGGATATTAATCATGTTTTCCTGAATAGTAATATTGCTCATAAAGTGTGGTGCCATTTTCATAATTTGACTGATAAATTTTTTTTCAATTTCAACGGTAATGTTGCTTCCATTCTCAAGCATTGGTTTACTACCACTAAAGGCTATATTTATAATTTATTGCCCATACTCATTTTGTGGTTTATTTGGAAGGCTAGGAATGAGTCTAAACATAATGAGATTAGTATGGATGCCAATCAAATCATTTTCAATATTAGGAACAGAATTTTGCAATTCCAGTCGACCAAGCTTATTTCTGTTAAAAACTTCAAGCATGCTCGTCAATTAGCTATTGCTCTTGGTATTTCTCTGGTGGAAGATTCTGTGGAGAAATGGGACCGTATTATGAGATGGTTTAGACCTTCCCAACCTTATATTAAACTTAATTCGGATGGTTCTGTTGTTACCAATGCGGCAGGTATGGGAGGTATTCTCCGTAACAGTGATGGTGATGTCATACTGGCTTATGCTGCTCCTCTTACTTACTGTTCTATTATTTCTGCTGAGCTGATGGGCTTGAATTATGGGTTAACTATTTGTCTTAGACTGGGTTTTCATCATGTGGCTATTGAAGTTGACGCAAAGATGTTAATTCATATTATTTTGAATGATATTGCTGGTAGCCCTTCTGATTTTTATACCATTAGATCCATTAAGCATTCCCTTGCAAATTTTAACTATTCTATTTCTCATATTTTTTATGAGGGTAATGCTTGTGCTGATTGGTTAGCCAAATGGGGTTGCTATAATAATGTTTTACAAGAATTCAATGCCTCCAATCTGCCGCACCAACTTATAGGTTTGGTTAAGTTGGATAGATGTGGGTTTCCTTATATCAGAAAGGTGTGATTAATTTCCTCTCTTCCCTCTGGTTCTGGTTGTTGGTTACGTCTTCTAGTTGGCTGGTTGATTGGTTTGGTTGTTTTCTTTTGGTTGACTGGTTGGTTGGTTAGATTTTCTCCTTTCATTTTCTTATTACTGTTGGCTTACTGCTTTTGTGTGGTGATGTTAGACTTCCTGTCTGGTCGTTACTCCTCTCGGGTAGTTTCATTATGCATCTGATGGGCTGTCTTTCCTGGTGTAGGAGGTTTTATTTGAGTTTATATTCGTTATTGGTGGGTATTCCATGGGTTCTGCTGGTTAGTTTTTTCTGGAAGCTCTGTTTGGTTGTGGTGTTTGGTGGTTATTATATCAGTCTGGTTTTTTTATGGTGCTGCCTGGGCTTTCAGTTTTAGCTGGTGTTGCTGGTGTTGATTGGTTATTTCTTCCTCTCTTTATGCTTCTTCTAGGTGTTGTTACGGCTGGTTTATTGTTTGTTTGGTTGGTTTTCTCCAGTTCTAGCGGGCTGCATTTCAATGTTCATATGGTTATTATGGTGGATTTTTTGGTGGTTTCTACTATCTATTTGGTTATGTTGTTGGTTCCTGGTGTGGGTGATATGGTGTTCATCTTCAGTCTTAGGAGTGGTTCGTTTTTTTCCTTTACTCCCATTGGGTGCTGCTGTTTGCTATTACTGTGAGGTTGTCTTCTATAAAGTTTTGGCTTTTGATTACTTGAGTCCAAAAGGAGGTTGGAATTCCCACTTGTGGTATCTCTGTTTCCATACTCATTGCAAAGTAATCTGGTTACTTTGGAGATATTTTTGTGTTCAGGTGATCTGGGATCTGTCTGGATTTCTCAAATTTTGCAGAAAGTTCTTCGCCTCTACTTCTACAGGTGAGTGTACCTGGAACCAGTATGTGCTCCATTATGCTCGTGAGTTTGGGTGGTTGGAGTCTACTCAAGGTTTTTGCTGTTGGTGGAATCTTTTTTGGATTTGGAAGAATGTGCTGAATGCCTCTATTTTTGTCTTCCTTTTTTGGGTGCTGTCTCCTTGCAGCCCTAGATTGTTATTAGGCTTTTTTGTAACTATTAGTATAAGGAACCTCTGGCTCTTAGGTTTTATTTTGATCTTTTTTGTAGCTCTTTTGAGCAGTAGTTTCGAGCTAGAGGATCCTTTTAAGGACTTTGTAACCTTTTTCTTAATTAATATGTAGGGCCCCACCGCCGGGCTTCCCCCCCCCCCCCCCCCCCCCAAAAAAAAAAAAAAAATTAATAAAGAGATTTTTTTTATTATTATCTTAACCCCCTACTTAGGTTTGGCTTTTTCAATGAAGTCATCCTTAAAAAGCATTTTTATGGTTTAACCCTAGTTCCTACTTTAAAATCTGATTTAGCTTAACAACCTAGTTATACTCTCTTAATCAACCTTTCCTTTAAACATATTCATATAGCTTTGGTTCTGTTTATCCTCAATATCATCGTGCTTTATTAATTATACTTTCTACGCCACTCATTCACACTCTGCTGAATGTGAATTTTTTAGAATTTCTACGCCATTCATTATACTTTCAACTTCATATATTAAAGAAAATTTAACTTTTAGGCATTTTGGGGTTTTAGGGTTTAGGTGGAACCATGGTCAAACATTGTCAACTAAGGTCCTCCAAAGGCTCAATGTTGGCGCAATGGATCACGCAAATGATAATGATCATGAATAATGGGTTTGGGGAGGCTTCCAAGGTCAAATTCCATAATTTGCCATGTTCAATGACATAGACTATAAATATTTAAATATTTTACAACATATTAAAATACTTTGAGTTTCAGGGGTTAAGGATCTTGGAATGTTCCAAAATTGGTATGGTTGACCCTAGAGACATGTCTAATCAAAATGCAAGTGATTAAAGATGAATCCAAGCTCATTTGATAAGGTTTTAAGGTGATTGAAATTTCTCTAAAAAAGGTTATGTCCCAAGGGATTTTGGGTTTGGCTTTAACACTGAATTTTGGAGTTTATGGATTTTCAATGAGTTTGGTCAATGGTTTGACTTACATCAGGCTTGGTTCAGATGGGTTTTGAATGCCCAATCCATTTGACAATCAATGATGATTGTCAATGCTTGAACATATGACCAGGTGAAAGTTAGTAGCAACTGTCAAGTGATGGATTTGATGTTTAATTGTTGTCTAAAATTTGGATTGGTCAAAGAATGTTAGTGATAGAAGAAGTTTTGGTTGTACAATGGTCATATCACTAACACATATTTAATGATTGTCAAGTGACTAAACAGATGATCAAATGATAATCAAGGGTGACTATCAAGTGATAATTTTATGGGTCACCATGCCAAAGCATAGTGATGAATTTGATTTGCAGTTTGTAATGTAATTTAATTATTAATATATGAAGTTGGATGTTTGATGTGGGGAATTGACCTCATCCAAAAATGAGGTCAATAAATGGACCCCAACAAGTGTGATGAACTTGAAAAAGTAAATCACTTGTGTTGGCGTTGACCAAAGTGATCAACAGAATCAATAAAAAGTTTAATGATTAGGACTTGAAAGGAGATGAATGCTAAATAGGGAAATTAGAGTTTGAACTAGGATAGTGCCAT
The DNA here is from genome assembly GCA_019925795.1 of Dendrobium chrysotoxum. Taxonomy (NCBI): domain Eukaryota; kingdom Viridiplantae; phylum Streptophyta; class Magnoliopsida; order Asparagales; family Orchidaceae; genus Dendrobium; species Dendrobium chrysotoxum. The sequence goes on along the minus strand of CM034301.1, from coordinate 16,118,629 downwards.
AGGGGCTTACTCTACCACTAGCAGATAATCATAAGAAAAGGTAGCCGGTATATAGAGACTTACACCTAATCCTAAAAGATCATAATAATCATATGGAAAGAAAGTTGATATTGGGGGCTTACAATAAACCATAGAGGATCGATATACAAACTAGGATGGTGCCATGAGGGGCTTACTCCACTACTAGTAGATGATCAAAAGAAAAGAAATCCTGTTTTTGGAACTTACACCTAATCTTATAATATCAAAATGATTATATAAAAGTATGCTGGTATTGGGGACTTACACCAGATCATAAAGGATCGATATACAAATTAGGATGATTATAGGAGGGGCTTGCTCCACCACTAGTGGGTTTAATGATACTAGGATGGTGCCACGGGGGGCTTGCTCCACCATTAGCATAAGATCATAATAAAATGAAGTATGTATTAGGGAATTATACCTAATCTTATAGGATCGTATGATCATATAGAAAGGAAGCTAGTATTGGTGACTTACACCAGACTATAAAGGATTAAACTAGTATGGTGCCACGGGGGTTTCCTACTTCTAAAAGTATAGTTATTGAACCCAAAGCCCTCTCACCTTTTTCATTAAATCCTTGTAATATCATCTTATTAGAGCTGAGTTTATGAGTATCCACTTTTAAATTTGTGAGAGTTCTAAGAGTCATATAATGTTAACCGATGCATCCAGATCAATAATAATGTGAGACAATTTAAAATTGTCCATGCTTACAAAAATATACAATGGATGATTATGATATTCGATTCCTAAGAGCAAATCTTCATCTGAGATTGTAATCCCTGGAACTTCTTTGAAATAAATAGCCTCTTGAAACTGTGTTGATGCTAACTAAGCTATAGAAATCTCTATACTGAGCAAAGATTTAATCAAAGCTTCTCTCATTTCTTTAGAGAGAACCAGAGTATCATAAATGCTCAATTTTGTAGGCAATTTTCTGAGATGAGCTAACACATTATAATCCAATTTAGGAATATCTAAATTAGCTATATTTAAATCAAGTTGAATGCGTATTGAGGCTTCTGGAATATTAGCAACTTGCTTTCTTATGCTAGCTATAAATGTTGATGGTGGTAACACCTTACCACTGCATAATTTTACTTGAACTTTCTCTTCTGAGGAAGTGATAATGAATTATTTTAATTCTTCATGTTCATTTACTTTCAATGCTTCATCTGATGAATTATTAGAATCAGATATCTCAATTTCTATACAAATAAGATCACCCTGAATATCGAGGATAGTGGAATCACTATTAGAGAAATATTAAAGAGATTCTTTTAACTCAGTTAAGTTTATTTCAAATTTTTAAGTATTATTTTCTATTGTGTTGTGTATATCACCGATTGAATTATCATCACCAGATACAGACAAGATATGCATTGAATCTTTTTCCATTACTTTCTTAGCCTCTAACGGGACAAAATAGAAATCATAAAGTGTAAGAGGTATAAAATTATTTGTTTTTCCATTGGAAGAAACTTCAAATTTATTTTTTATATATATTTCTATATTTATTCATGATTTCCACTTTTTGAACTACTAAAGACTGACCAGTTGATATATTCTTAGGTTCTTCAATAAGAACTTTATTCTACACTTCTTTTTTATGAGGTGCTAGGTCAACTTGGACAAGGATAACAGTTCAAACTATGTTCATCCTTCTTAAGATGTAATCAACTAAACTTTCATTAGATTCTACTTTTCCACCATTGCTCTTACAAATGTTTTTATGAACATCTATTCTAATTCTATAAAGGTTTGCATTGGCCCATTAGGTATCTCAGTATACCATTCAAAGGCTATATAAGATAAGATGCTTACAAATTGTTTAAACAGTAAAGAACCACTGCCTCTTACATTACAATAACTATCTCTGAAATGCACTAAGTGTTTCTTAGGATTCCCAGTTCTATCAAAACTTTGAGATGTAGGTGGTACGAATCCCTAAGGATAAGATACTAAGTCGTATTCTTCCAGGTAATATCTACCTATTAGAATAGTTGAGGTATCCTTAGATTTAGCTAGAGCTTCCTTGGCTTGTTATTCTATCATTTATTTGATGTCTATTATTTGTGCTATTTCTTTATCTAACTTTATAACCTCAATTTTATTTTCCTTAGCAACCTCTTATGGTTTACTGCAATGTTATACATACACAATTGGAGTAGAATATATCTGAGCCTTAACCGAAGGAACTTCTTTATTTTGCAAAGTAGCCATGTTAGCCATTATTTAATCCATCTTCTTTTCCATCCGAGTATCTGTTCATCTTCCTCACTTAGGTGATCTAGAAGGATTCTATTTAGATTAGGAACACACTCTTCATTTCTTCTTCCTCTTCTTCATTTTTAACCTCTGTTGGATTCATTTTCATCTTTCTTTTATCTTCATGAATTGATAATTATGAATCCACCAGGAATACACTTTCATCCATTTATTCATCTAAATCTTTTAGAGTTTTTATTTCAATAGCTTCTTGTTCATTCATCTTATGTATGCTTTCCTTAAAATAATTCATTATTTCTTCAATGGATTTTCTATACAAATTATACAGGTCAACCAAGATATACTCTTTCTTAGAGGGAGAATTTGCTTAATTTTTACTCTGCTTTCTCATTTCTTCTACCACACTTAGTTTGTTGAAAATTTGTGTAGTCGAAGTCACAACCATTTCAGGATGTCAAATCTTCTTCTCACGAGATAATTATTTTGACTGAATTGTTGGTTTCAGTCTAATCACATTTAGACGAGAGGATGATTACTATCTTTATAATGATCTCGATCAAATCTTAGTGATTTATGAGCCAATGATTGATGAGAGACTTTAGTCACTTCACTTTTCACGTATATAGACCTTAGAGGTACAGCTAGATTATACTTCAAATGATTCACAATTCTGTGTTATTGATCGTTAACAAGAAAAATTTATGATTATCTTCAAAGAATATTCTTAACTCTCTTAGATGATGTACTAATGTTGGTGAGCTCAGATGTTTCAGATCTTTTAGCTGGGTTCTTCTTTTCTTAGATGGAGGTGTAATCCTCTCTCTACACAGTTCTGATTTAACATGTGTAGAGATCACTCGTTTCATAGATTTTAGGAATTCTAACTTTGATTGCCCATAATTGTTTGCATAACTATTAACAGACTTTTAAATTTTCTCTTCGCCTCAGATAGAGACTATAATAGGTATTTTGGATGATGAAGAAGGATGGGAGGAATTTGTTATTTGAAGAATATTCTCTTCTTCAACAGCATGGGACAACTGGCCGAATCGATTAAGACTTGATATGGGTGAATTTTAGAAAATTTCAGACTCTTCTGATGCCAATTTAGCTGGCTTCAACTTAACTTACTCACCTGGATCATTCAACAGGTTCTCTTCTTTCAACATTTTAACTTTCATAGCCCTTCATTGTAGACAACAATTTCTATTTCTCCTTTGAGATTTAGTCATCTTCATGGTGGTGGAAGAAAACCATATCTCAAAATTCCTATATAGTGAAGTTCAACAGATGCAACAATAGATTTTCCCTTCTGGCTAGCAGATACTCTAGGGAAAGTCATGCAAGAAAACACAAAAGGTTTAGCAGTTATGGGAGTAACTGCAAACCCACAAGTGTAAGTTGAGCAGGCATAGATCGAAAAGACACTATACGAATATATTCAGTGTTTACCACATCAGATTGTGGTCCATTGAAGTTAAACTGCACATTATCAACTGAACCAAACTGAATTATGGTAACCTCAGCAGATGGACCCTGACCAACAGTCATGATTATGTTATTAGCAAAAGAGAAGATTAATTTTTTAGACATTATTTCTGTAATTGACAAGAATTTTATATTGATCTTCAAAATTCACTGACCTTTAAGTAAGACCTAAATTTGAAGAATATATTGAGTAAAGTTTACTAAAATTTAAAAGCTTGATTAAACTAAAGCTGTTCAAAAATTTGTGACTTTTGATTGTTCACCGACTTTAGATATAGATCCAGCTTATGTAAACATAGACTAGAGAGATGTTTGGAGCTAAAATTTGATTTTGATCTTGATAGATTAAGATGAATCCAATCCAAATGACTTTGAGTTGGAGAGGATAAATTTTCCTTACTACTACTTGCCACACATGATTTTCATTAAACTAGTTTTAGGGTTTCTTTAGTCAAATATGCATAGATCAGTGTTATACTATGCGGACAGAGAGATTAAAGTCTTACTATTAATTTGAGAAGAGAAATTTTAATTTATTTTATGATCAAAAACAACATACGAAATATTCAATTCATCCAAAAGGATAAAAGGAATATTTGCTAATCATTTCAATCATAAAATTAAACCCATAAATTTCTTTTCATAATAAATACTACATAAAAATATTCAATTCTTCCCTAAGGGTAAGAAGAATATTCACCTATCATTTCAATATAAAACTAAATTAATGAATTTACTTTCATAATCAAACTACAAAAGGAATATTCAATTCATCTCTAAGGATTGAAAGAATATTTACTCATTATTTAATCATGAAGCTAAATTTATATATTCATTTTTATAATCCAATTAATAAGGAAATTTTATTTTCCTTAAGGATAAAAAGAATATTCTCTCATCTTTTGATTATGAAAATAAATAAACATTTAAATTTTAGGTCTACATCCACAAATATTTTCCTATCTTAATAAAAAAAGCAAGGTAGGGTTTTTTAATTCAAGGTTCTAGACTTTTTATAAAGGGAAGCCCTATATTTATGTACATCCAAAGAGGATCTTCTCAATTAAATTGAAGACTAAAATTTTAAAATTCATATAGATTTAAAGAAATGTTTGGGCTAATAAGATTTTAATGCACATGCTTCATATTATAAAATTTGTAATTTGTAGTTTTATTTAAAATTTAGATTTAGATTTTAGATTTTTTATTTTAAAAGAGCAGAAATAAAGGAAAGTGAAGATACTGTGGGGTGTATACATTCTGGCCTACACTTTCCTAGGGTGAGCTTCCAACTACTAATCTTAAGCACAATCAATCATCACATGAATTTAAGATTTGATAGGCTCTATCCTAGGAATCAAGAAATTTTAATTTAGAAAAATATAATAAAAACTTTTCAATATGTATATGATTGCGCAATAAAATGATGCATAATAATAATGTAAATAAAGGAACTTTTATTCATTTATAATTTTAGAGTACAATGCAAGGTCTGCTGCAAAACAAAAAAAAAAGAAAAAGGTGCCCAAGATCCATCAATAATAGGCTTGTATTTCTTCTGCTATAAAAGTATAAATTTCAATATGATTGTTTATTATAGTCCTCAATCTTTCGAATGCTGAATTTTCAATAGTAATCCAAAAGATAATGATCTTCAAAAGAATAAACTAATAATGCATATGTGTGTTCCTCTCCACACTTTATAAATATTAGCTACTTAATTGACACAGCTACGAATCTCCAAAGATTTAAGATTGTCAGTTCTAAGCTAGTTACCAATGCCTTATACTTAGCTTCATTGTTCGTACAAGGTTCTAACATATCGTAAAAGTTATAAATCCAATATTTATCATCCATTGATTTTGAAAATCTAAATAAAAACTTGTCAACTAAGGTGAAATTTGTTTTAGTAGTAGATGATGAAGTGGTAGATTGAAGAAAACATTTCATCAAATACATACATGAAAATAAGCTTCCTCATAACAAATCAGTAACAGATCAAATCAAAAGAAGATTGTTGTCTTATACTCTCATTAATGACACCTTATATAGAAGATCATTCGATCAGATGTGATTGCGATGTTTAAATAAATTAGAAGCATGAAAGATTGTTGAAGAAGTGTATGCTAGATTGTGTGGTGCACACCAATCTGGCCATAAATGAAGATGAAAATCAAATAAATGGAAAATTATTGCCTGTTGATAATAGATGACTGCTTGCATACTGGGCGTCATTATTATTAATGTTAGGTGTACGATATACTTTTACATCAGCTACTAAATATCCTACATCTAATCATTGCTGTATGGCCTTTTGAAAGTTGGGATATAAAGACTTTCCCTCCTAGGCTTAAAGTGCTGATAGGTCCAAAGAGATCCATATGAAGGACTTCTAAGGATTTGCTAGTGTTAATATCTTTTAATTGAGTGGAAGGAGGATTTGACTTGCTTTTCTAACTAACAGGCATCACACATGTGATCCTTAGTGAACTCTAGTTTGGGGACACCTCTCACTAAGTCTTTTTGAGTGATCTTTCTAAGGCTTTTCATGCGTACATGACACAATCTCCTATGTCATAGCCATGATTCATCAATAATTATTTTTAAGCAACGAGCAATATCAACTTTAAAATAATTTAGATCCAGCATGTAAACATTATTAATCCTTTTTCCCTGTAAAATAATTTTTGCCATTTAAGCTTATAATGCAGCTGGTTGATAGAAATTTTATGCTGAAGCAGGTTGTGTTTTGGTCCATCTACAAGCAAAATATTTTTAATGATAAAATTTTTTGAATCACCAATTATACCTGAGCCCACCACTCTCCTTGTGGTGTTATGTCCAAGTTTTACCTTGCTTCCAGCTTTGGCCTCCAACGAAATGAATTGATTTGCATCTCCAGTCATATGCCTTGAACATCCATTGTCCAAGTACCACATGCTCTCATGAGGCCTTTTGTGAGAGCACACCTACAAAATTATCAGATGTTAGATTTGGGAAGCCAAATAGATTTGGGTCCCTTGTGATGGAAAGAAGAATGATATGCATACATGCTATGATGTGAATTTTATAATTTTGGTCTTCACACCAAATATGTTCTATGATGAATGGTGCAAGTGTGGGAGATATGTCCTAGCATGCTACAAGAAAAATATCTAACATTCGGAAAAGGGTTTACTAATCTATTTGGGTTATAGTGCCACTTTCTAGGTTTGAATGATGCATGCTTTATTGATTGTTTATAAAATTCTTCTAGTGTAGGTAATTTTTAATTTTCCTTGAGGGCAGTTAATTTAGCTTTTAAAAATTTATTTATAATTTCAAGAATTGAATTTCCATTTTTAATGTATACTCCCTACTGTCTAAATCAGATGCAAGAGTATCTACGTACTTGTATTCTTTTTTTAATTCAGCATGCAATATTTTTAAGGAATCATGCTCAATAGTTAAATCAAGATGATTTTTATTTAAAGAATCAAATTCATCTAGTAAAGCCATGTGATTGCTATCCAGAGTGGAATAATCTTTCCTTAGAATTTCATGCTCTTTTTATAGATTTAAAAATTTAACTTTGAGGATAGCATGTAATTTTTTGAGCTTCCTATATAAAATATGAATTCTTTTAGAAACTTCAAATAATTCATCATATATAAGCTCACATACCTCTTCTTGATCAGAGTGATCAAGGTGAAATTAGCCATTAAGCACAGGTTTGTTACCTCATCTTCTGCTTCAGTTTTAGAGGAGTCTCATGCTGAGTCTGCCTAGAAAGCCTTTTGGATTCTTTTCTTATCCTTCTTGAATTTTGATTTTTCCTCACCCTTCTCCTTGCATGGGTGAGCTTTCAGAGTTGGGCAATCAGACTTCAGATGCCCTGGCTTCCTACATTCAAAGCAAATAACATCAGATCAAGCTTTAGAATTTTTATTATTCTTACCTTTATTCTACTTTTGATGATTCTTTGTTTCTTTTTTCAAGAAGATTTTAAATTGTCTAATTATTAAAGCAATATCATCATCTTCAGAATTAGAAACATCAGTGTCAGAATCATTAGCCTTCAAGGGTATAGTTTTCTCCTTCTTCTTTAATCCTACATTAAGCTGCCTTTGGTTCACTCCTTGCTTGTAAGCAATTAGTAATCCAAGTAAGTTATCGATTGAATAAATATTTAAATCCTTAGATATAATAATGATAGTAATTTTTACATCAAAGGAAAAAGGTAAGCATCTCAAAATCTTATTCACTATTTCATAGTTTGTGAGTTCTCTTCCTAAGGCATGCAGCGATATAATAATTTGTGTAAACCTAATAATTTTTTGTGTAAACCTAGTATACATTTCAGAAATTAATTCATTAGGTTTCATGCAAAAGAGTTTATAGTCATGAAGCAAAATGTTCAACCTAGATTATTTAACTTATGTGGTTCCTTCATATGTTATGCATAATTTATCTCAAATTTTATTTTTAGTAGAACAAGTAGAGACATGCATGTAATCTTTAGATTTTAAGGCACATAAAAAATAGTTCAAACATTTAGCATCCAGTGGTGCTAAATCTCTATAATTAGTTATCCATTCAACAAAAGGAATTTCAGTTTTAACGCCATTAATAAGATGAAAAGGTACAGAGTATCCATTCTTAAATAACATCCACATGTAATAATCAATTGATTGTAAAAAGATGGACATACGAGTTTTCCAAAAATTAAGAGGAATATTATCAAATAGAAGTGGTTAGGTAATTAAATATCCTTTCATAGTATTGCGATTACCAAATTTAACCATTGATCGAAATTCAAAAGTTTTCAAAAACTTAATTTTATGAATCTCGCTCTGATACCACTTGAAAGTTCATGAGGATGGTTAAACCCTATTGAACTAGCCTGAGGCTAATTAAGAGAGGGGTGAAATGGTGTTTTTAAAAATTCTTAAATAAAAATAAAAAATCTTTTTATTTTTTTAAATATTTTAAAAATTAAACAATCTTAAGCACAAGTAGATATAAAAATCTAATATTTCAATAATAGAACAAATCAAATTAGAGTGTGAAAATAAAATGCAAAAAAAAGTAATAAGAAAGAGCACATAAAATTTTATAGTGGTTCGGTAAAATCTGACCTACGTCCACTCCCCACAACCTCTTATTCCAGGTATTGCACTAACCAGTTAGTGTCTCTCCTTGTACTCCCACAGTAAGGTGGAGAAGCCCTTACAAAATTTTTTCACCGACTTGGTGAGACAGAGAACCTAAAATCCTTTTTCACCCTCTTTATGAAGGCAGAGAACCCAAAATTCTTTAACTCCTACCTAGAGTTGGCAAAGAATCACAGGAATCTTTTTACTCCCTCCTAGAGTAGATAGAGAACCTGATAATTCTTTTACTCCCTCCTAGAGTAGGGAGAGCACCAGACAATCCTTTTACTCCCTTCTGGAATAGGCGGAGAACCTAGATCTGATGCAGATGATCATCTCTCCAGAGCCACCAAGGAACCAAGGAAGAAGAAGGAAGAAGATGATCAAATACTTGCTTAGAGCAACCTTTGTGAATCCACTTACAAACTCTCCCTCATAAGATCCTCTCTCTCTCTCCCAAACTCTCCTTCTCCTTCTCTAATCCCTCTCAGGTTTGAACAACAACAAATGACTTAATCATCAGTAATTAAGATAGCTTAAATAAGAGGCCTTAAAAAGTGCCCTAATTTTTAACTTGCCAACAAAGATCATCCAGGATGATCTACCGATGGTCCTGTATGATTAGCATAAATCAGCCCATCCAGCAGAACAATCTGGGTTTCCGGTACGATCAGAGCAACATATATGTACTGATCATCCCGAACAATCTTGCAATCATCCTGTATGATTAGTTCAAAACTAGATTTATCATCAAGTAGATCGTTCGAGACATCTAGGATGATTAGAAGAAAAATGTATTAATCATCCTGGATAATCTTTTGATCATCCTGTACGATTAGTTGAAAATATGGTTTATCATCCAGCAAATCGTTTGGGATGTCCAGGACGATTAGAAGAAAAAATGTAATGATCATTCTGTATGATCATAAACGATCATCTTGTACAATATGATCATTCAATCTAACTATAGTTAGATCCCTAATCATAGGATTATTTTAGGAATGATTGCTAGACATCATCCAAGATGATCTAAATTGTCCTGTATGATTAGAACAAAATTTTAGTTATCAAATCTTGCCTAAATCATGTGTGGCAGCTGGATTTTTTTATTGATGCATATCATCCTGTATGATGATAGTATCGTCCAAGACGATTGGTTTAATCAAGCTTATTGGACACATAAGCCCTAATTAGGATTTCTATTTTGAACCGATCGTCCAAGATGATTTAGGATCATCCTATACAATATGATCAAAAATAGAACTCTCAAACTCACCAAATTTCTCTCCTTGAGTGTGTGTGTGCAAGGTTATACTTAGTTTCAGGATGCACAATAGTACATTTGACTGAAGAAAAGATAAAAAATGTATTGGAATTAAACTTATAGACTTACTCAGTCCTAATCTACCCAATCTTGAGCTAGCTTGCAAGTGAGCTTGTGATCCTGAAATGTTAGTGAGCAGGGCAAACAAAATAGATAAGCAAGAATAGTAGTAGTAAGAAACCAGTAATGCTTGTTATCATCAAAATTACTGTACTTGGGCCCAGACTTGCAACACTTAGGTTTTAGTTTTTTGTAGGATCTGTTGGATCTTCGCTTCTCTTTATTTTTCTCCTAATTTAAGGAGTTTTTTCTTTCTTTGTTTAGATTCTAGTTTGAATTTGTAAGTTTTTCTTTATTTTTTCTTACTATTCATTTGTAATCTTTGTAACTTTTCATTTTTTGAATGAAATTGGGCATGATTGCCCCTATTTTTCCCAAAACAAAAATGGTTGCAATCCCGTTAGATCAAGTTTTTGGTTTGACCACCATAAATTACTGGATAGATCACTTCCGTCTAATTAGATCAAGATCGTTAATCTTAAGTAGAGCAAATTGAATCACTCCGGGAGAGATCAAACATGGTTAAATTATGAATCTCGCACTACTGCATGGTTGATTGGTGTGTTGCTGTATGTAAAGGCAGTGCCGCTTCACTTGAGTTATCCCAATCATATCCTAACACTTGTAAAGTGTCACCGCTGGCTTAAATTAAATAAAATTAATTACAAAAATGTATTTTAATGGTATAAATCTCTTAAGATAAAAAATCATAACTAATTTATTCTTTAATCAAATTTTATAAATAAATTTTCATTTGCATTGTAATTAAAAATACTTTATTTTAAAAATAAAATCAAATGAAAATAATGAGTGTAGTAAGAGTAATTAAGCTTTGACTATTTTAAAAGTTTCTTCAATTAATCTCCAAATACTTGTCTAAATAATTTCAAATTTAACTATTAGGGACACAATAATTTTCCTAAGCCTTTTTGAAGTTAATTCCATTAATCATTGAATTTGAAAAAAATCTAGGTCATAATTTGAACTAGATTTTTTGAAAATCCATTATAAATTCTATAGTAAACCATTTCATACGTATGAATACTCTATGAAATCAGTGAATGATTGTCCTTCAAGCAAAAATGAACTCATGAAAGTTTGGTAATTATTTGAGGAGTGATTATATTAACTTCATCTTCTAATTTCCTTTAATTGCTCTTTATGTGCTTAAACGGTTAAGCTCAAACTTGGTTACAAAGTGCTATAATATATATTTGATTTATCATAATATTTTGAAGGTAATTCAATGAATGATTAAATTGTGTTTGAAATTCCAAACTCATGGGTCATGATGTGACGTAAATGTTTGGAAATTTATCATTATTAGTTCTCTTAGATTTAAGTCACCATGATTAATGTGGTATGATTGTATATGTGTACATGTGCATGTTGACCTTATTTTTAGCTCAAATCCAGAGCCTGGGTCAACCCAGTTGACCAGGTCAACCTGGGTTGACCCAATTAACCCACTAAGCTCAAATCAAGTCCAAATCAAATTCAAACCCCGCCTGGGCTCAATCCACCCTTCCCTTGGGTCCCCTTGAATGGGTTGACCAAGTCTACCTTTGACTAGGTCAACCCAAGGCTTAATGGGTCAAATTTAACCCATTAAAGACCTTTTTATGCATTGAAACCTTTCCTAATCCATTCAAAACCCAAAACCACGGCCCTATGGACTTGATTACCTCCGAATCAAGCCCAAGATTAGATCTAGACCATTCCGAATAAGTCTAGGGCATATAAATAGGAATCCTAGGGTTTTGTTTGAGGGATCTTGCTCCGATCTCCCTCTAAGAGCTCTCCAAGCCCGAGACTTGGCTGGTGAGGGTTTCTTGAGTCTCTCTCCACCCTCTCCCACCAAGACCAACTGATCAGAGGCCGTTGGTGATGAGATCTCAGGCCAACCATGACCAAATCAGTCTTAAGCCGGTTTCCCATCGATCCAAGGCATATTAGAGCTCGACTTCAACTAGGAAAAGATATGTGGACAGTCAACAAGCTCAGAGAGCCCAAGATCTCCCGAATCCACCGTGTGGATTAGGTAAAAACCCTAACCCTAATTAGAACACTTAGAGTTAATTAGCATCGTAATTAGCGTGTGTTAATCCAAGAGAAGTATACCACATGAATGCTCTTCATCCATGTTAACTACGTTTAAAATTTCATGGAGTTTCATCATGTGGATCGAGAGAACGAGCCAATTAATGCTTTAGACCTTCAGTTCGATCGCAAACCTGTGCAGGGCTGATTTCAGACCGTTGAAACCGCGATCAACGGTCCAGATCTCGCTGGATCATCCCTTGGATCTGCCCTGCGGTCCGCTGGTCTGCTGGATCGGATCGTCCGGCTCAATCAGAGCTGCCCGATCAAAACAGTGGAGGATCAGACGACCCTCGCAATTGCTGACGTGGCAAGTGAGGCCGCGTCCCGCGGCTTTGATTGCTGCATGATTGTGGCAATCATTGGCAGCGGCGCAATGATTGTGCCGCCAGCCAATGATTGGCCCGCGGTCCGTAGAACCAATCGAAAGCCGCCGCGTGTCCCGCCACCGCCGCCGGGAATTTTTTTTTTAATTTATTTTAAATTCTTTTTTTATTATTATTTAAATAATAAAAAAAGATTAAAAAAATTAAAAATTATTTTTTTATTATTTGAGAAATACAGTAATTACTATTATAATAATTATTATTGACTATTATTACTATTATTATTATTATTATTATTATTATATAATATTTTTATTATTAAATTATTATTTTTATTATTGCTATTATTATTATTATTTTGTTTAAAAAAAATTATTTTTTAAAATATCATTATTATAATAATAATTATTTTTATTATTATTATTGATATTATTATTATTACTATTATTATTATTATATAATTTTTTGTTTATTACTATTATTATCATATTAATAATAATAATATTATTATTTTAATATTATTATTATATTAATAATGTTATTATTATTTTAATATTATCATTATACTAATAATATTATGATTATTTTAATAATATTATTATATTAATAATATTATTATTATTTTATTAATATTATTGTATTATTAATATTTCAAAATTATCTTAACTATTATTATGTTATTATTAATATTTTAAAATTCTTTTTATTTACTATTATTTAATGATTATTTTAAAATCTAGAGATTTAATATTTACTTTATTTTAAATTTATTAATTATTTTCAAATATTAATTATTCTAAATCTTTTAAAAATTACTTTTAAACCTAGTTAATTTTAAAAATTCATAACTCTCTCATTTTAAATTAGATTTTGATGTATAATACCTTGTTCTTTTCAGAAAAATATGAATTTTAATTTAAAATTATCTTCCTGTATCTAATTCTGTCTTTTCTAGATTACTTTGTTATTTAACTATTTAAATATTATTTAATCAATATAATTAATTATTTTAAAATAAAAAAAAATATTTTAAAACCCCTGGTGGCTGGTAGACCTCCCATGCTTATGAACTGAATTATTTTTAGTTATCTTATTTTTGAAATTTATATTATTACATTAAAATCATTTTAAAATTAAGTATTATTTAAATCCACCTAATTTTGTGAGACCTACCCCTTTAAAATTTTAAACCTAGGTCTATATGAAGAGCAATTCATGTGGGAGAAGGATTAGTGAATGATTGTGTCCCAATCATTCACTAATCACTTCATTAGGCTTCTTTACTTAGCATTTTCGTAGTCCTTGCATGTGTAGGTTACACAAGCACATAGCCTAGGCTCTCCTAGATTTAAGGACTTGATCGGTGTATTTATATTTGCTGCATTTACCCTCTATGTTATGCCTAAGGGTTAGTTACTTCATTTTATTCCTATATAACGTAGTGACACCTTAAGGACAACAATTAAGGATCGTCTAGCGAACTTAAAATATTTCTAGGAACTAGGATAGATCTCGGATTGCTGTGAAACATTAAACATTAACATTTAGTGACATCGGGAACCCCCTAGAATTTTATAAGAATTTTTTGGACTCCTTAAAACACTTAATTAGCAAACCCTAATTTACCCGTTAATTAAGCCTCAAAAACTTCAGAAAAATCTAATAAATCTATTTTAAATCATAAAAATACCCATAATACCTCAAACTCTCCAGAATTTTGTCCCCAATCTTAGATAGTTAGGGCCCCTTAATTGGACATTAATCGGGACTTTAATTTAACCTTAATCAAAAATCACCTTTTTACCTTAATTAAATCATTAAAAATTATTAAAAATCTCAAATTTTCCCCAAATACTTGGGAACACTTTCTTAGGTCATTTCTGACCTTTAGGGGTGATTCCAATCAGTTTGAAGCTGATTTGGGCCAAAACCCCTAATGTACCCCTAATTAGGGAATTTTGATAATTCATTTAATTGCCCCAACTTCTAAAAATTATAACTAATTACAGAAAACTCCAAAATGGGCAAACTAAAAGAAATTCAACTCTAATTAAGATCTAGTATTTATTAAAAATATTAGGTGTCAAGAAACCAACTTAAATCAAAAAGTCAACTTTCCGGTCAATTACAACCTATAGTCTAGGGCCCGAAACTTCTAAAATTCATAACTTTGCGTAGGAAACTCCAAATCCAGCAAACTCAAAAGCATTCAACTCCCATTAGAGTCAAGTATTTATTAAAAATATTAAGATTCTAGAAATCAGCTTAAATCAAAAAGTCAACAATTCGATCAAACTTAGTTCAAAACAAAACCAAAACTTCAGAAATTCATAACTTTGGATAGAAGAATCCAAATTGGGTATGCTAACTGTCTAACTGATCAAGTTAAGGCCTAGTATTTTATAAAAATATTAGCTATTCCCAAATCCCCTTTAATCAAAAAGTTAATTTTGGACCCCCCTTTGTCTAGTGTATAGGTGGACCCCGAACCTCCTAAAACTCACTAATACAATTTAAACTTTAAATATTGTCATAGTAAGCATTAAAACTGACCTACACATCAAATCAACTAAAATGAATCTTAATTTATTAATACTTGAACTTTAAATAAAACTCCCTTTTTAGATTTACAACAAATCTGGACAGTAAGCAATTGTAACTAACTACCCAGCTTAGGATCTACCTCAGCCACACAGACTTCTACACAAACTATAGAACCGTTTGCTAGGGCACCACTTCTAGGCTTAGGCTAGGTCAGTGTTTACTTTTCTGCTGTATGCCGAGCTTTTCTGGATTTCACTGCATGTCGTGATTTGTTGGTGTGTTTGCTTACTTTTACAACACTCTGGGATTTGATGTGATTGCACGATAGACTACCCATAGGTTAGGATCGATGTTGATACTAATGATTTTTTCTTGCAGGAGGCTATGCTCATGCAGCGCTAAATAAAAGGGGGGTAATAATCATGATTTAAATACTAATATCATTTTATGCAGGTGCTTCAGAAATTGCTCAGCCCCCCTAAATAAATGAGGGCTAATTAAAAATTATTATAAATTGCTACAGGTACTCCAGAGCTTGCTTAGCCCTCAAAATAATTAAGAGCATGACCAAGTTTAGCTAGTATGAATGTTTTCTTTACATATGTCAATAACTTATTGGGATGAAATATTAACTGCTTGGGATGATTTTCACTAGGATAACCTTGGAGGAGAGTTTAGAATTTACTGCTTTTATTTAATGTAATTACTTGTAATCTGATATAGAGTTGTGAAAGTTTATTTTGAGTGGGGATATAAGAATCCAAAGGTTGGATTTCAAAAAGGAAAGGACACCCAATATGAGGATAGACCTTTTCTATTTGGAAATCCAAATTTGGATCATTCTACTATCTAAGGAGTCCAAAGAAGCTGAGATCTAAGGAGTCCAAAGAAGCTGAGATCCAAGGAGTTCAAAGAAGCTGAGATCCAAGGAGTCCAATGGAGCTGGGACCCGAGGAGTCCAAGGAAGAAAAGAGCAAGAAGATGAAGACCAAGTGTATCCCACTCAAAATAACTTGCGTCTATTTTAGGATTAGAAATCCGGGTTGTTGGCAGTGGTGCCCGGCCACTTTAATTTTCTGCAGACCCTGTGTTGTAATTAAGGGCAGTTGGCCTATGGACATTTTTTAATTTGTTTGGATAATTTTGATGTGTCTTGTTTATGATTGTGTGCTTCTAGGGTTGCTTTTCTTAGTTTCTTGGTATTTTGCATGTCGCTTTTATTTTAGCCTAGATTCTGTTAGGCTCTCTAAGGACTAAAACTTTTTCTACTCATAACTAATATCTAAATTTTTTAAGGTTTAAATAATCTAGCAACCTAACGATCTAGGGTATCACCGAAATCGTCTGGGGTCGCATGCATATTAATGCATTTCTTCTCTCCTTCTATAAGATAATTCCCTGCCTACGGGTAGAGTCCGGATAATCTGACCTATGAGGATGAGGTGCCAGATCTGGGGAAGCCCAGTCTAATTCTAAAAATTATTTTTATAAGCCTTTTTAAAGTTCTATGCATACCTGATTTGGAAGCTTCAATTAGCATGCATTGCATTAGAAACTAATTAAATCAAAAATTTTAATTATATTAGCTCTAGGTGCATTCACCCAACATCAGTCCCGGGCTAATTAGGAAATCCTCTAGATGTCGGTCATACTTCCAAGAACTATAACCTACCCACCCATCTTTCATTAAATGATTAGACAGCATGATTTTGAAGTGACTAGGTGGTTAATTGGCTCCCCAATCCAGGCCGGGGTAAGTCCAGATTTGGCATTGCATTAGTTAGGACACGGGTGTTAGTGTTGTGTAGGACACTAGACCCATTAGATTTAGGAGTCAAGGCTACTATTGTTTCGTAGTATGCCTCATCAGTAGGTAAGTCTTCTTTCCTTCAAAGACTATAAATCGTACTTATCTACGTCACACGGATGATGCCACCTCCATCCTTCTCCCCTGTATGCTTTGAGTACATGATTTATTTATTTTCTCTAGTTTCTTCTCACTACCTTAGTTCCTCTGGATGCTGATCTGAGCCGTTTATGTTGACTAAGCCTAGTTGAACCTTTCTTCCCCTTCGAGTAGGATTTCCTAGTCTTATCCCCTTGTGCCAATCCCAATTTGGGAAGAATAATATAGAATCCTTAATCGAGAGTTTTCTCAAGCTCTGGCTTGAGATGTAATTAATCACGGGGGCTTGCGCCCTTGGGAAACCGCATCCCACTCTCAAATAAACCCCACTCGAGCTAATGTATCGGGTGGGGGGAACCCGTTGTGATTAGATCGTACATATTATTATCCATCGGGATGTGCTGGTGAGAGCCACTATCCTCAATGGTTAATCGTATGCATGATCGAATCTGCCCTTCCATTGGTCTAATACCGCCTCCCCAGCGGGGCGGTGTTCTGTGTCCTTTCGGAGGTCCACAGGTTTCTAGCAACCACGGTGGGACAGGTTTCTCTCTCCATCTTTGGATTCTATATTATTCTTTCTTGTGTGTACTCCGGGATTGGTGCTCCATAGATTAAGTTCGTCCCACTCTTAGTTAGGATCCTTCCTTAGTTAGGATCATTCCTTTTTCTTAGTTAGGGTACCCACCCAGCTAGGTTTCTTTCCTTCCGTTCTTCTTAGTTAGGGTTTCCCCCCGTGGCTAAGTTTCCCTCCTTCAGACCTTCTAGGTCATTACGTCCCCCATCTATCATTCTGCTTCTTATTGTTTCTTACTAGTCATTTCAAATTTTTTTCTTCTTCCTGACAGACAGTGCCATGGCTTCCTTCGTACCTTCCGTTACTTTCAGTTTCGATTCTGACGCACGGGTGACACTTCCTGAGTCCCTGCTAGCCAGTCCTCCCGCTGGAGGAATCACTTTTAGTTCCTTCACTGACTCGGCCTTCGTCACTCTTAGCGGGCTGACCCCTGCTGAGGCTGCTGCCTACTCTCCCCCCAGAGGAGAGCTCGCGCAACCATGCGACCTTTCGGACGTCCAGTTGCTCGGCGGACAGCCCGGGCACCTACTCGTCCTACCCTGTGGTTAGGCAGCCAGTGCCTAGACCACTTCCTGTTCAGTCGGCACACCCTCTGGTTAGGCGACCAGTGCCTACCGCACCTGTTGTTCAGACTGCCCCGGCTCCTCAGTGTCGGCAGGTAGTAGTTACCCCTGTTGTTGTTACGGCAGAGGCAGCTCGTGTTTGGGTTTTCCCTCCTTCTTCCTCCAGGAAGAGGGGTGCCCAGACCGAGGCTCCTTCGCCTTCCTCCCGTCGAGTTTCAGCTTTCGCTCGGTTGTCTCACCCAGAGACCCTCGAGCAGACCTCGACACTTTCCGTTGTCCCTGTTCCCCCTGTAACCCAGGCAGTGGGTTCAGATGTTGCTTCATCTTCCGCCTCCGGCCATGGGAGAAGGGCCCGGAGGAATTGAAACCGTAGACTTCGGTTGGCTGCATCCAAGGCAGACAGACAGCGGATGGCAGATTCGTTGGCTCACCAGGAGCTAGTTCAGAGGAGAGTGGTCCCCAAGCAGCAGGCACCACGACCAGTTACAATTTCCTCTACCCCGGATGTTACAGTTGCCCCTGAGATAGCAGCGGTTCAGGGAGGATGCTTCTCTCCACTGACATATAGTGGTGATGAGGAGGACATTGCTCGCATTGTGGTGGCCCCTCCTATCACTACTACTTTACCACGCACTAGGGTCCCCAGGGACGATGCTGCTCGAACCCTCTCTCAAAGGATTCGGAGCATTATCCACTTAGCGCGGGGTCGAGGCCCTGTCAGCCAGGAGAGGTTACTCCACCAGATTTCAGAGACATCCGTTCAGTTGCAGAGGCAGACTTCTAGGCAGAGGTACAGGTGGCAGAGAGGACAGCCACCGAGGTAGCCTGTTAGTTCAGTTCCGTTGGTGAGACCACAGGCGGTTACTCCAGCTGTTGGACGACGCCCACATCATCATGGACAGAGGCAGCAGTTGAGATAGATGCCACAGTGCTATAGTTATAGACTCAGATGGCAGAGATGGCTAGGGCCATGGCAACGATGATAGCTCAGTTGACAGCTTTGGGGGTGATGCCCCAGATGGCGAGCGTAGGCACTCCTGCTACGTCCATGGACGAGCCAGCAGCACCACCTGTGGTATCACCAGGTCCTGTGGGAGTAGACAGGGCCCAGAGAGCAGTTCCAGTGGCACCTACATCAGTTGCTTTTACTACCCCAGTCTAGAGTCAGTTAGTTCAGTTGTCAGCCGGACAGATTCAGGATCTGATTGCCCAGAAGGTCGAGCAGGCCATTTCCTCCAGGAAGTCTGGAGAGGTAGTTAGCAGGGGGCGTCCTTACCTAGTAGAGTACGAGCACGAGCCCTACCCCCCCGGTTTTGTCCCTCCTAGGTTCAAAGTCTTTGATGGGTTTGGGAACCCAAGGCAGCATGTGCCCCAGTACCGAGCCATCTGTTATAACATAGGAGGGAACGATGCACTAATGTTGAGATTCTTTGTCAGCAGTCTAGTTGGGGTTGCCTTTGCCTGGTACGCCGACCTCCCCAATGATTCAGTACGCACCTTTATAGAGTTGGAGCAGTTATTTGTGCAGAGGTTTGTCAATGCAGAGCATCGAGTTACAGTTGGAGAGCTAGTTGTGACTAGACAGTGGCCCCGAGAGCCTCTCCCAGATTATCTAGTCAGATGGAGGAACCTCAGCCTACAGTGTGAGCCCCAGTTACAGGAGCAGCATGCAGTAGAAATTTTGTTGAAGAACATAGATGGTCCGATAGCACCTTATCTGAAGGGTTTCAACATCAGAACCTTTCAGAAGTTGTTGACAAAGGTGATCAGTTTGCAGGATAGCATACCCGAGGTAGTCCCTCCTAAGGTTGAGAGTCAACCTTCACGTAGACCTCAGCGGCAGGAGTCTTCAGGGGCACCTCCACCTAGGAGAGGGGAGGTACATAATACTTATAGACCATCAGATAAGGGCAAGAAATCCTTAGTCAGCTCAGCACCACCTCAGCAGTCTCACACACCTGGCCAGTCAGTAGTGCAACCTAGACCCTCCCGTCGGATCCCAGAGAGTCAGCAGTACCTACGGGAGAAGCTTAGTAAGGAATATCCCTTTAAAAGGGAAAGTGTAATGAAGATCTTCAAGTTCCTTACTAAGAGAAACATCTTAACATTCCTGAACAATAATAGAGTGGAGGAGGAGGAGGGGCAGATAGACAACCCACTATATTGTCCATTTCACAGACATATCAGCCATGTTATAGAAGACTGCTATGTATTCAAGGACAGAGTCGAGAAGCTCATGGCTAGTGGATAGATCCACCTACAGGACAACAACTTGGTTTAGCCCAAGGGCAAGGCACCTCAGACAGTTCAGATGATCTCAGGCTCCAGTAGTTGTAGTGATAGCCAGAGTGGTAGCTAGAGCAGTCGTAGCTGATCACCCAGAGGTTTTGAGGGAGAGTGGCAACTAGCACTCTCTCGGAAGATGAAGCAAATGATCCGACAGATAGTTCAGAGTTCAGAGGCAGTTGAGAGGAGGCCTACCCAGGCCAAGTCAACAGTTGCCAGCCCAGTTTCTTCGTCAGCACCTTTTTCTTCTTCTATTTCTGTTATAGTGCCTACTGAGCACATTTCTTTTCCTGTTTCATGTAATAAAAAGATGTATGAAAAGGAAAATATTGTTGTAACTTTCGAGGGAAGACGGGATGCCTTCCAGTACTTATACTGAAGGATTTCATTCTCCCTTCGGCTGATGATGAAATAATAGAAGAAGGTGATTCTGGCTACTTTTGGTATTTTGTTCCTGCTTTTACTTCTTCTAGCACTCGCTCTTTCAATATTTTACATATTTCTTGTAATAATTCTATATGTGATGAGGAGTCTGAGTGCGATGAAGAACCGATCTTTATGTTTCCGTAGGGTGGTTGTTACATGGATTCAAAAGATGAATCCGAGAACCCACTCCAGTCGCTTTCCTTGGAGCCAACACAAGCCATCACCGCTGAACCAAGTGAATCTCCTGTCGAAGATGACTCGATACAGGAAGTTCACTTGCGTTCAGGGAAGGTTCTTCGACCTAGAATGGCTAAGAATACAAAAGAAAAAGATAAGAATATTGTTACCCAGCAGGACGAACCTATCCCTTCCTCCCAAGAGCAGTCTAAGGAGAAAGGAAAAGGCCCTCAGCTGGAGGTTGATTACAATGTGTTGGCCCATTTAAGGAAAATTCCTACCCTTCTTAGTGTCTATGACGATTTGATGATGTCTCCCGACTTGAGAGAGACCCTGGTAAAAGCACTACTCGAACTAGAGTCCTATCAAGCCTTCTTTGCTTCCGAATCTATTGGGGGTCCATGCTATTTGAGAGAGACGCCATGCATTACCTTCTCAGATCGTGATCTTCTCTTGGGTACCTCTGATCACAATCATCCTTTGTATGTCATCGCTGAAGTCAATTATTATGAGTTGAACAGGGTCCTCATTGATCAAGGAGCTTCAGTAAACACCCTGAGTTATGAAACTCTGAAGAGCCTCTCCCTGGGTCATTTGAAGTTAACCTCTGATAAGATTATGTTAAAAGGCTTCAATGACCAAGGATAGCGTGCCCTAGGGTCTATCACCCTGCCCCTGAAGTTTGAAAGTCAAGTGTATGCTTTAATATCACTTGAAAGATCGAGATGCGCCAAGAGTTCTAATATTTATTAATTTTTCAGATTTCTTACAATAATAACTTAACTAGTCAAATGCGGAAGCTGATGATTTGTTATATAAAGATGGTGATTATTCTCTAATTATCATAATAAAATAATATTCTCAGATTTTCACCAAGCAGTTATAATAAAAAATAAGATGCATGAAAATAAAGTGCGGAAAATAAAATCAGAAAGAGCACACCAGATTTATAGTGGTTCGGTCAAACTATGACCTACGTCCACTCCCCGGAGCCTCCTCTCCGGGTATTGCACTATCACTATAGTGTCTCTCCTTTAGCCCCCTCAGCTAGGTGGAGAAGCCCTTACAAACTCTCTTCCACCAACCCGGTGCGGCAGAGGACCGTACTCCTTTCACAGGCAGAGAACCTTCTTTTCACCCTCCTGGTGAGGCAGAGGACCTTGAATCACTTTCACCTTTCCCGGTGCAGCGGAGTAGCCGGGTCTTTTGACACCAAAGAGGTCTTCTTCTTCCCAAAGCTTCCCTCAAGACAAACCTTGACTCTTGGAGGAACTCAGGTGCAAGTTCGCCGGAGCAACCGTGTGAAAACCCCCTCTCACACTCCCTTGAAGCCCACAAGGATCTTCTCCCTCTCTTACAAACTCCACCCTTTCTCTCCCTAGCCCAAAGCTCTCTCTTCAAGCTTTCTTTAGAAGAAAAACAACTCAATGAATGCCCAAAAAGACTCCTACAAAGTCTTATGAGAAAGCTTAAATAGAGGGCTTCAAAAAACCCTAAAAATCCAATTCAGCCATCAAAGATCGTACAGTACGATCGCAGGATCGTCCAGTACAATGTGCAGAATTTGACCTGTTAGTACTGTACGATCTCAGAATCGTACAGTACGATTAGTTCAATCGAAGTGCAGTTCGTCCAGGACGAATCCTGGGACAACCAAAATCGTCTCTGATCATCGTACAGTACGATCCAGTTCATACAGTACGATCCAAATATCAAAATTACGCAGATTCGATTGAATAATCACAGGATTAAATTAGGCAATATTTTAAACATCGTACAGTACGATTAGGATCGTACAGTACGAATAGAACAATTTTCAAATTCAAATTTTTGCCTAATTTAATCATCAACGGGGTTTCTAATTATACCAGATCGTCCAGTACGATGTGGTGTTCGTACTGTACGATTAGTTATATTTCGAAAGAATTTTTTTTCTAGAAAAATAAAATATTTTAATTAATTTCTGTAACACCAGATCGTACAGTACGATCCAAATCGTACAGTACGATGTACAGAAAAATTAAAATATTTAACATTAAATTTTCTCCCATTGTGTGTGTGTGCAAGGTCACCAGGCTATCATGCACCTTTACAGGACTTGACTCAAGAAGTTAAAATAAATAAATGGAAATTACATTTTCTTTCAACATAACCTATTCTACCTAGTCTTGAGCCCTGAATCTTCAAAGACCGATGCCTGTTGTATCTGAAATGTTAGTCAACACACAAATATGTATACACAACAAACACTAGGAGAAATAAAGAGCCAATCAATAATATTGTTATCATCAAAATCATAAACTCGGGAGCCCGAGTTGTTACAATCTCCCCCTTTTTGATGATGGCAAATATTATTGGTTGAATTTACAAATTTAAAAATATTTTCTCCTAATCTCCCCCGCACTAAGAGAGTTATATTAAAAAATAGGGGTAAGCATTTTTTTTTTTTTAACAAATAAACATTTAGAAACTAAATAACATAAAATAAAAAAAAACCAAATAACAAAAAATTTAAAAAAGAACCTAAACCATAAATGCAACCAACCACAATACATTCTCCCCCTTTGACATTATCAAAAAGAAGAGATATAATGCAACATGTAAGTTAAACTACATGCAAAAAAAAGGTAATGACATATAAGAAACTAAAATATGAAATCATGCTTAAAACATACTAAACATCAAACACACAAAATGGATAAACAAACATAAAACACACAAACAAACCTCAATATACTTATACCTGATCATAATTACCAATCAAATTCTTGATGATTTAGCATAAGCTTGTTACCTCATCATCTTGCTCCTGTTCTGATGATTCAGAAGCTATGTCTGCCCAGGAGATTTTTTGCTTCTTTTCATTTCCCCTTATTTGAATTGGCTTATCCTCACTCTTTTTCTTTACAAGATGTTTCTTAAGATTGGGGCATTCATTTTTGAAATGTCCAGGTTTCCTACACCTAAAACAAATAATGTCAGAAGCAGGCTTATCATACTTGTCATTTTTACCTCTGCTTCGCTTTTGTTCTCTCTTGTGCTTGTGCTTCAGTAGACTTTTGAATTGGCATGTTATTAATGCCATTTTCTCATTCTCATCACTTTCTAAGCCATCTTTATCTGCGGCGTTTGCTTTCAGCACTGTAACCTTTTCATCACCTGCATCAAACAGTCTTTGACTCACACTTCGCTCGTAGGCAATGAGTGAGCCGATTAGATTATCAATAGAATAAGAATTCAAGTCTTTTGATTCACATATAGCAGTCACTTTGGCTTCAAATTTATCAGGTAGACAATATAAAATATTGTTGACCTTTTCTAGGTTTGAAAGTTCTCTACCTAAAGCAAGCAATGATGTCACAATATGAGTAAACCTAGTGTACATGTCTAAGATAGTCTCATAAGGTTTCATGCAAAAAAGTTCATAGTCATGCAATAATACATTTAATCTAGATTGTTTGACTTCACTACTACCTTCATATGTCATGCATAGTTTATCCCAAACTTCCTTGCCAGTGATACAGGTAGAAACAATTATATAATCATCAGAAGTTAAAGCACAGAAAAAGCAATTCAATGATTTAGCATTCAATTGAGCATAAATTTTTTCTTCTCTACTCCATTCAGCAAAAGGAATATCATTTTTCACACCATTAACAATACGAGATGGTACAGAATTTCCAGATTGAATCATATGCCACATCCTAAAATCAATGGATTGTAAAAATACAGACATGCGAATTTTCCAAAATCTAAAAGGAATATTTTCAAATAGTGGCAGACGAGTTATTGAATAACCTTCTGTAATATTTTTATTTCCAAAGTGAGCCATTGATCGTTTTCCTCTAGGTTTTCTAAAACACTATTTTGAGTACCGCTCTGACACCACTTGAAAGTCAAGTGTATGCTTTAATATCACTTGAAAGATCGAGATGCGCCAAGAGTTCTAATATTTATTAATTTTTCAGATTTCTTACAATAATAACTTAACTAGTCAAATGCGGAAGCTGATGATTTGTTATATAAAGATGGTGATTATTCTCTAATTATCATAATAAAATAATATTCTCAGATTTTCACCAAGCAGTTATAATAAAAAATAAGATGCATGAAAATAAAGTGCGGAAAATAAAATTAGAAAGAGCACACCAGATTTATAGTGGTTCGGTCAAACTATGACCTACGTCCACTCCCCGGAGCCTCCTCTCCGGGTATTGCACTATCACTATAGTGTCTCTCCTTTAGCCCCCTCAGCTAGGTGGAGAAGCCCTTACAAACTCTCTTCCACCAACCCGGTGCGGCAGAGGACCGTACTCCTTTCACAGGCAGAGAACCTTGACTTCTTTTCACCCTCCTGGTGAGGCAGAGGACCTTGAATCACTTTCACCTTTCCCGGTGCGGCGGAGTAGCCGGGTCTTTTGACACCAAAGAGGTCTTCTTCTTCCCAAAGCTTCCCTCAAGACAAACTTGACTCTTGGAGGAACTCAGGTGCAAGTTCACCGGAGCAACCGTGTGAAAACCCCCTCTCACACTCCCTTGAAGCCCACAAGGATCTTCTCCCTCTCTTACAAACTCCACCCTTTCTCTCCCTAGCCCAAAGCTCTCTCTTCAAGCTTTCTTTAGAAGAAAAACAACTCAATGAATGCCCAAAAAGACTCCTACAAAGTCTTATGAGAAAGCTTAAATAGAGGGCTTCAAAAAACCCTAAAAATCCAATTCAGCCGTCAAAGATCGTACAGTACGATCACATGATCGTCCAGTACAATGTGCAGAATTTGACCTGTTAGTACTGTACGATCTCAGAATCGTACAGTACGATTAGTTCAATCGAAGTGCAGTTCATCCAGGACGAATCCTGGGACGACCAAAATCGTCTCTGATCATCGTATAGTACGATCCAGTTCGTACAGTACGATCCAAATATCAAAATTACGCAGATTCGATTGAATAATCACAGGATTAAATTAGGCAATATTTTAAACATCGTACAGTACGATTAGGATCGTACAGTACGAATAGAACAATTTTCAAATTCAAATTTTTGCCTAATTTAATGATCGACGGGGTTTCTAATTATACCAGATCGTCCAGTACGATGTGGTGTTCGTACTGTACGATTAGTTATATTTCGAAAGAATTTTTTTTCTAGAAAAATAAAATATTTTAATTAATTTCTGTAACACCAGATCGTACAGTACGATCCAAATCGTACAGTACGATGTACAAAAAAATTAAAATATTTAACATTAAATTTTCTCCCATTATGTGTGTGTGCACGGTCACGAGGCTATCATGCACCTTTACAGGACTTGACTCAAGAAGTTAAAATAAATAAATGGAAATTACATTTTCTTTCAACATAACCTATTCTACCTAGTCTTGAGCCCTGAATCTTCAAAGACCGATGCCTGTTGTATCTGAAATGTTAGTCAACACATAAATATGTATACACAACAAACACTAGGAGAAATAAAGAGCCAATCAATAATATTGTTATCATCAAAATCATAAACTCGGGAGCCCGAGTTGTTACAAAGTTTAGAAATTTCCTAACCGAGGTAACGTTTCATGTGATCGAGGTCGATACTTCATACAGGGCTCTCTTAGGAAGGCCCTGGATTTATGAGTATGGAATGGTGCCCTCTACCCTACACCAATGTATGAAGTATATGAGGAATGAAGTCGAGTACTCCATTCCTGGGGATACCCAACCCTTTTTCGTGCACGAGGTCTCTATTTACGATGATGCTGAGTATTACATACCTCGTAAGAAGAGTAAACCTCCTTCGGCCCAGTCACCGATGATACTTGCCAGTACTGTACAGGGTCCTGTACAGCTACCTACGTGAGGTCAATCACAGGTTAGTATTGAGGCAGATACCTCCACTACAGATCCTTTTAGATCTCCTTTCTAATTTGCAGTTGGGCATGATGTTCCCCCTAGCAGAGGAAGGGGAGAGTGAGGTAGAGGTAGAGGTAGAGGGTCGACTCGCCCGCCGCGAAACTACGACACGCAAATCCCTCCTCCCTCATATCTTTACGCTTCTCCTTTGACTGTCGAGTCTGACTCCTCTAACGATGAGATGATTATTACTCCTCATCACCCAACTCCCTCACCATCCCCATATTTCACTGATTATAGTTCACTGCCTACCTTTTGTAGGTACCTGATACCTGAGGGTGGTTCAGTTATTGACAGTGGCTCAGACGAGGAAGTAGACCCCCGACGTCAGACCACTAGTCAATAATCCCTTTCCCGTCAGATACGTGGAATAAGAGTTGTGGAGTCTCACCAAAAGTCTTTGGTTCCCCCCTCCACTAGTGATGGTGGTGCACTGCAGGTTAGGGGTCGCCCTCCGCCTCCTCTATACGAAACCTTTGTGCCACCACGAGCTAGTGAGTGTGCCTCGTTATCCCATAATGTAGGTGCCCCACTGGGTCCTGAGAGTCAAGGTTCAGCGAAGACCGCTATGGATAAAGGTCACAACTGCTCCTCATTATTTTCACCCTTTTGTGGAAGACTATGTAGAGTGGGGTGCAGTTATCTCGACCTGGTCAGATGAACAAGCTCTACGACAGGCTCGTGTTTGGTGGACCGATATGCCTCAGACGAAGCAAGGTTTAGGTTATTTTGAGCAAAGCTCACCTAGCCACGCTAACATTCGAGTGGTTTCCCACTCATATCCGGTTGTTTCTCTTACCGATAAAGAAGACCCGGTTGATGATGAGGATAGAGTACTTGATGCTCCTCAAGAGTTTGAAGATGGCATCACTTTTGCCATGGATGAACTGTGTGAGGTAAACTTAGGCACTGAATCAGATCCTAGACCTATTTTTCATAGTGTCTTGTTATCTGACTCAGAGGCTCAAGAATACATCGAGCTACTCTCAAAGTTTAGAGATTACTTTGCCTGGAACTACACCGAGATGCCTGGTCTAAATCTAGATGTAGCAGTCCATAAACTAGCCATTAAGCCTGATGCAGTCCCTGTTAAACAAGCACCTCGTAGGATGAGATTGGAAATAGAACAATAGGTGATCGCTGAAACTAAGAAGCTATAGAGGCTGGTTTCATTCGTGAAGGGAAGTACCCTACTTAGCTTGCCAACATTTTTCCAGTCCGGAAAAAGAGTGGGCAGATTCGTGTCTGTATCGATTTCTGTGATTTAAACAAGGCATGTCCTAAGGATGACTTTCCTTTTCCCATCCCCGAGCTTATGGTGGATATAGCATCATCCCATAGCATTTTCTCCTTCATGGATGGTTCATCTGGTTACAACCAAATAAAGATGGACCCCGAGGAGGAGAAGTTTACTGCATTTCGCACACCTATAGGTGTATTTTGCTACAAGGTGATGCCCTTTGGTCTTAAGAATGCTGGGGCCACCTATCAACGTGATATGTCTGTTATCTTCGACGAGATGATACACGAGCAAGTTGAATGCTATGTGGATGATCTGGTGTTCAAAAGCAAGGTCCGTGGAGATCACCTTCGAGATCTACGAATCATTTTTGAACGCCTGTGCAAATATGATTTAAAATTGAATCCCCTAAAATACGTGTTTGGAGTTAATGCAGGAAAGTTCCTAGGGTTTATAGTTTGCTACCATGGCATTGAGATTGATCCTTTCATGATCAAAGCCATAGTAGATCTAAAACCCCCTAAAAGCCTTACCCAGCTGAGGTCTTTTCAAGGAAAGCTAGCATTCCTTCAGAGATTTATCTCCAACTTGTCTGGTAGGTGTCACCCCTTGCTGCCCTAGCAAAGAAAGACATCCGCTTTCATTGGGATGAGCATTGTTAGGAGGCCTTTGAGAGTATAAAGCCCTACCTGATGAACCCCCCTGTTTTAGCTGTACCCATCCCAGGGAGGCCGTTAATTCTCTACACTACAGCCCTGGAAGAGTCTTTGGGTGCACTTTTGGCTCAAGAGAATGAGAAAGGCAAGGAGAATGCCTTGTACTACCTCAGTAGACGGTTGATACCCGCAGAGCTGAAGTACCCCGCGATGGAAAAGTAGTGTTTAGCTTTGATCTTCGCGGTACAGAAGCTTAGGCATTTTATGCTTTCACATAAAATCAACCTAATCTCTCGAGTCAACCCCTTGCAGTATCTGATGACCCGTTCGACCCTCTCAAGTCGTCTAGCACGATGGTCTATGATCCTACTATAGTTTGACATCACTTTTGTCCCTCAACGGGCCGTCAAAAGACAGGCTCTAGCTGATTTTCTTATTGCTCACCCGATCCCTACAGACTGCCAACTCAACGATGAGCTACCTAACGAGCTAATCATGAGCGTGGATGAATAGGAGTCCCCTACTTGGGAGTTTTACTTTGATGGTGCGTCATCCGTTAAGGCCTTGAGCCCGAATGAAACTCCTATAGTTAGGGTAGGTCTGGGCCTCATCTTTGTATCCCCTGAAGGTCACACTCTGAGATATTCCTACAGTCTTTCAGAACCTCGTACCAACAATGAAGCTGAGTACGAAGCTCTGATTTTAGGACTAGAGTTGGCCATTCAGATGAATGTCATGCGGGTGAAAATCTTTGGAGACTCACAACTGATTATAAATCAAGTAGCGGGAGTCTACAAAGTACTTAAACCTGAGCTCTTGCCTAATCATAATAAAGTAATAAAGCTCTTGTGTTTGATTCCTAAAGTGACCTTAGCTAAAATCCCTAGATCTGCCAATAGTAAGGTAGATGCATTAGTTAAGTTAGCAAAAGAACTGGCTGACCCAACTGGCAACCCACTATCTATCGTTGTCCAGTGCCGTCAAGCCCTATGCCCCGCAGACCTGTCTTCTCCCGATCAGACCCTCATAGTGTTCTCAGTTGAGGAAGAGTCAGATTGGAGAGTACCCTTTATAGAGTATTTGAAGCATGACAGGCTTCCAGATGATAGATCCCTTGCTGCTCAGATCAGAAAGAGTGCTCTATCATTTACTTATGTGAACGACACCTTGTATCGACGCTCTTTCAACCAGATGTGGTTGCGTTGCCTCAACAACGAGGAGACTCACAAGGTCATGGGCGAGATACATGAAGGTCTTTGCAGTGCTCACCAGTCCGGACAAAAAATGAAAGGAAGAATTAAACGCCTTGGTTACTATTGGCCGACTATGATCCGTGATTGCATGGAGCACGATAGAAAGTGCCACCAGTGCCAAATTCATGGCACGGTGATTCACCAACCCCCTAATCCGCTGCACCTTACCGTATCATCTTGGCCATTTGAGGGTTGGGGCATGAATGTAGTGGGTTATATCGACCCTCCTTCCTCTAAGGGTCATAGGTTCATTTTAGCTGCCACTGATTACTTCTCTAAGTGGGCAGAGGCTGTGCCACTTAAGGAAGTCAAATCAGAAGATGTGATGTGTTTCTTTCGTGATCATATTATCTATCACTTTAGTGTTCCGCGCAGAATCATTTCAGATAACGGCCCGTCATTTAGAAGCACCAAAATTGCCAGATTTGCCCGCCGCCATAACATCAATTGGCGATACTCTTCAATTTACTATCCCAAGGCCAATGGCTTGGCAGAGGCATTCAATAAAACTCTCGTGTAATTAATAAGAAAAATTTTGGTCGCAAATAAACAAAAGTGGCACGACAGACTTCCCGAAGCACTATGGGCCTATAGGACTACATACCGTACTCCTACTCAGTCTACCCCATATGCTCTGGCTTTCGGGGTTAAGGCCGTCCTCCCACTTGAGGTTGAGCTCCCCTCGTTGCATGTGGTAGTCAGCCATAATCTTTCCCACGAAGATAACACCCGACTACGGATGGAAGAGCTTGATGGTTTAGAGGAGCTTCGCCTACAAGCTTATCAGAACCTCAAACTATACCAGGCCTGTATGGCTCAATCACATGATCACCTTGTCCGACCTCGTGCTTTCCGGGTTGGCGAGTTGGTCCTTGTTTTGCGTAGACCTATCATTTTGCACCGTCGTCGAAGTGGTAAGTTTGAGCCTGTCTGGGAAGGCCCCTTCGCTATAGAGCAAGTCTATGAAGGTGGTGCCTACCTACTCGTTGATGCCAATGGTGTTCACCCTATGCCCGTCATTAATGGCATTACTTGAAAAAGTACTATGCCTGAGTTCGCTCTTCGGAAAGGGAGGGGGGTCTCCCTACTGCCTGTAAATACTCTCCTGTATATGCACCCTCTTTGGAGGGGCTTCTTCACTTTTCAACAGTCTGTGTGGCCACGATGATTTGTCCTCTACCACACGATGTTTGTCACGAGAAGTATGAGGCTATCCTTAGGGGTGGTTAGGAGAGATGATATGATTCGTGCACTAGCATGAACTCTAGTCTCTATCATCTCCCTTGTCTGAACTCTTCTAGGCCAGATTTTAACCCATATCAGTCCAAATATAGATTCAAGTTCTATTTTCAATGGTGGGATCTTTAAATTTAACGTGCAAAATTTCTAAAAGAAAGATTAATCTGAGAAAAGTCTGAGACCTTGAAACACGAAGTAAATTTTTGAGGGAATTTTTCCTTAGAAAGTACAGAACTTATTTTTCCTAATGAAAGATTTACCCCTATCTTCTTTAAAAAATGAAGTAATTAGTGGTTGACTCCTCTAAGCGCTTGAAGGAAAGTTATAATGATTCAAAAGAAAAAAAATATGTGCCTTCTCTCTCATCCCTTTCTTGGGATGATTTCCTATTTTGAACTAAAATCTATATCAAATTGAAATTAGATTTAGAGATGAATATTTTCCCAGTCATCTTGCAGTTTTTTATCTCATAGGCGTCTTTCGCATACTAATGAATCTATCTCATAATTTTCTCATTCAAGTTGTTCATTCTTATCATAGGATTGGGTTTGCTTTGTGGATTTTTCTTCCTTGCACAAGAGAGTGAGTTTTTCTTCTCTTATGTTTGGAGGATAATCTTACAACTGAGAAAGTTTTCTTTTAGGGATTTAGAAAGGGAGCCAATTACAAAATGAAAGATACACAAAGTGTATCAAGTCATGAAAAGATGCACAGTGCGCCAAAAATCAAAGATACACAAAGTGTATCAAAAGTGAACACGATGCGCAAAATGCGCCACAAAGTTAAAGATGCACAAAGTGCATCAAGTAATTAAAAGATGCGCAATACGCCAAACTAAGTTGAGGGGCTCAAAATGAGCCCAAAAGTGAATAAGTAAATGGCTTCCCTTTCTTGTAAATCCCTAAGTCTCAGAAAATCCACACCCTTTGATATTTGTGATACTTGAGTTTGAAAATCATGATTTTGGATTCATCATCGTGCAAGGATATTCTATTAGATATAAAAATATTTTCATGCAAGAAGATCGAGAAGATTCAGTTTCTCTCTCTAATTTACACCCTTTTGAATTAGATATTTATTCAAAATATATAAGGGAGAAAGCCCAGCTTAGCTTGTAGGGAGCTTAAGCTGGGTTAGCAAAATTTAAATCTCTAACCTTCTCGGGTTTAGATGGAGTCAACCTATATTGCTGAACTTTCGGAACCTTTTTTTTTAAGGTTTAAGATGATTAAGAGGTTAATTTTTTATTTCTAAGAATAGTTTTTTTACTCTCTGATGAAATTTTCACTTGTTAGGAAATGTGTGAATCAGACTTTTCTCAGATTGATTGGTAAGGGCTTAAACATCTCTTAGTGGTCCCACTATTGAGTTTGTTTAAATACTTGGCATATTCTTTTAAAAATTCATGCACAAAAATACTTTGACCCCACCATCTGATTATAGGCTATAGCTAAGGACTGATAAGAGTCTCGTATTTATTACATTTTTCTCTTTTGAGTTCTGGTTATTTGAGAGTTTTCCCCCCTCTCTGTTTCCCCAGTTTCACTTGGTACTCCCAAGTGTGGTCTGGAATATCAAAACCAATTCAGGCTTCTTTGGTATTTGGTCCATACCAACCTACGTTAGCTTGGGATGGTAATGTTGATCCACTATCCTAATCTAAATTTTGTTCACATATCAATCGTATTCTGATTGTGCCCCCAGTTTTATTCATGTGGTGAATATGGCCAGGGTTATCAAAGCCAATCTTACCTCCCTCTTTGTGTTCCAATCATTAGAGGATGTCTCATATTAGGAGTAACGCACGGATATGATAAACGTTTCCTCTGCTGGGAGTTATCTTCAACAGTACGAGACATACTTAGTCTATGGTTGAGAACATATAAAGAAAATATGCATCTATAAAATAAAAGAGGGAAGCTCTTAGTAGAGCAAAATCGGTTGCCCTTGTCACAGGTGGAACCCGGTAATACTCTCTAAGAGCTCAAATCCCCGCCAAAGTCTTTCTTTTCTTCTCCTACGAAGCGTCTGAGTGATCGCTTCAAGGATGCGTTTACACTTGTGATTATTATGGTCTTTCACAATCATGATAGTCCTTGTTAGTGATGTGATACATCTTGCTCAAGATGTTAACATCCCACCTTTGCGAGCTCTGATTTCCTAGGAGGAAATCAGCTCTTTAGTTTCTTTTAGTGACCTACTTTTTCACCCTTGCCCTGCTCCCTGCTACTAGAGCAGTCCTATGGGTCTGGTAGTGTTGCTCCCACCTCTCACAGGGTCCCACCAGTCAGGGTGAGTGTTACCGCTGTGATGTTTGATGTTTATTGATTTTACTCATAAATCATTTTCCTCAGTTGCGAGTGTCTCCTCGCCATCTTGAGTTGTTTCCCCAGTAGTGTTGCAGTACTCCTAGTTACCGGTGTTAGCATCACTGACTTGAGAGCTTTGATTTTCTAGTAGAAAATCAACTCATCTTTTACTTTACTCTCTCTCTCATTCGTACTCTACTCTCAGCTGCTAGGGTAGCTCTACGGATACACTGATATTATTCCACTTCCCACAGGGTCCCACCAGTTTGTGTGGGTACCACCACTGTGAGCTTTTCATAAATATCATTCCTATACAATGTTACTTCTCTCAGTGGCGAGTGTGTCCCCTCGCTACTCTTGTGTGCTTTCTTGGTTGTGATGTAGTACATCAAGTCTCAGATGTTAGAATCACTTCTTAGTGAGCTTTGATTTTCTAGCAGAAAATCATTTCACTCGTCTTGTAGTGACATACTTTACCACCGTGACCCGACTCTTGGCTGTGGAGCGGTCCCTTGGATGTGTTTATGTTGCTTTCCACCTCTACAGGGTCCCACTAGCTTGTGTAGGTGTACCACTGTAGTCTTTTATGATTATTTCTCCATGATACAGTCCTTTTCTCTGTAGCAAGTGTGTCCTCCTTGCTACTTTAGCTACTCATTGGAAATGAGATTACCCCTCTCACTCTTTACTGAGGGCATACCATTCCCTACTGTCTCTCGAGGCATCATCCTGATGCTTCCAGAATTGTATGATCTTAGTTTCGCCTAGGCAGTTTCACTGGCATTTGGATACTCGTGGCCACGACGACTTGTCCTCTACCACGTGGTACCCAAAACACTAGTTTGAAACTCCTTAGACGACCCTTCTCTCTTTGAAATTTTCCAAATCTACCTTTCTACTCCTCTTCACACCCCTACACATATGCGTGTTAGGGTATGGTTGAGATGACTTTCCCCTGATCGCTCAATTGCAGGCATATGTACCGGGTAGACATCAGACTTTACTTGGTTGAGACTGCCCCATAGAGCCCCTGGGTGGCATATCTCACCACCTCTTTTCCGTGATTGCTTTAGTGCAGGCATATGCGCCGAGTAGACATCAGACTTTAGTTGGTTGAGAGCGCCCCGTAGAGCCCCTGCGAGGCATAGCTCACCACACCTTTACCCTGATTGTCATACCGCTCTGGTAGACATCAGACCTTTACCCTGATCGGCTTGCCCTGATCAAGCAGACATCAGACTTTAC
This sequence comes from Dendrobium chrysotoxum, assembly GCA_019925795.1. Lineage (NCBI taxonomy): Eukaryota > Viridiplantae > Streptophyta > Magnoliopsida > Asparagales > Orchidaceae > Dendrobium > Dendrobium chrysotoxum. The sequence goes on along the minus strand of CM034301.1, from coordinate 16,083,620 downwards.
CCGGTTGAGTGGGAGCCCGACAGAGTCCCTGGGAGGCATTCCTCACCACCACTTTACTCTGGATGTTCTGTAAAAGACTACACAGACTCTAATTTTGTGGCTTATTTACTTTTGTTGAGGTCAGGCGGAAGCATTGAGTCACCCCTATCCACTGTTTTGAAAAGAGCAGGAGGAGACGGGATCCTTTCACCTTCTATTCTGCTGTTTGAAATGATCAGTCAGGTAGTTGGTTTTACTCACTGGTTGAGAGAGCCCGACAGAGTCCCTGGGAGGCATTCCTCACCACCTTTTCTTACTCTGGATATTCTGTAAAAGACTACGCAGACTCCAATTTCGTGGCTTATTTACTTTTGTATAGGTCAGGCAGAAGTATTGAGTCACCCCTATCCACTGTTCTGAAAGGAGTAGGAGGAGACGGGATCCTTTTACCTTCCATCCTACTGTTTGAAATGAACAGTCAGATAGTTGGTTTTACTTACCGGTTGAGAGAGCCTGACAGAGTCCCTGGGAGGCATTCCTCACCACCCTTTTACTCCGTATGTTCTGTAAAAGACTACACAGACTTCAATTTCGTGGCTTATTTACTTTTGTTAAGGTCAGGCAAAAGTATTGAGTCACCTCTATCCGCTGTTCCGAAAGGAGCAGGAGTTGACGGGACCCTTTTATCTTCTATACTACTATTTGAAATGAATAGTCAGGTTGTTGTTTGTACTTACCTGGTTGAGTGAACCTCACAGCGTCCCTGGGAGATATTCCTCACCACTACCCTTTCCCTGATTATTTTGCTCTGATTAAGCAGATATCAGATTTTACTTGGTTGAGAGTGCCCGACAGAGTCCCTGGGAGGCACATATCTCACCGCTCCTTTTCCCTGATTGTTCTACTGCAGGCATATGCGCCGGGTAAGCATCAGTCTTTACTTGGTTGAGTGAGCCTGGCAGTGTCCCCGGAGGGCATAGCTCATCACCTTTTCACCTTCTACCCTGCTGTTTCGATATGGTCAGGTAGATAGTTGGTTTGCTTTACTATCTTACTTTTTGGTTTCCCCCTTCACTTTGCCCTTGCTACAGGGCAAGGCAAGGAGGAGATCTCCTTTACTCTAACACCTCTTAGTGGCCTGTTATTACTCTACTTTTTGTACTCTCCTCGGCTCCACCCTTGCTACAGGGCAAGGCCAGGAGGAGATTCCCCTTTGCTTTTGTTCACCCCATTTGGTGCTCCTTTTCTTGGGTATTTACTCTACTTCAATGAGCGGTTCACTGGTTGTTCGCCACTCCTGTTGGGGGTCCATTTGTTGACCTTATTTTTAGCTCAGATCTAGAGCCTGGGTCAACCCAGTTGACCAGGTCAACCTGGGTTGACCCAATTAACCCATTAAGCTCAAATCAAGTCCAAATCAAATTCAAACCTTGCCTGGGCTCAATCCACCCTTCCCTTGGGTCCCCTTGATCGGGTTGACCAAGTCTACCTTTGACTGGGTCAACTGAAGGCTTAATGGGTCAAATTTAACCCATTAAAGACCTTTTAATGCATTGAAACCTTTCCTAATCCATTCAAAACCCAAAACCATGGCCCTAGGGACTTGATTACCTCCTAATCAAGCCCTAGATTAGATCTAGACCATTCCCAATAAGTCTAGGGCATATAAATAAGAATCCTAGGGTTTCATTTGAGGGATCTTGCTCTGATCTCCCTCTAAGAGCTCTTCAAGCCTGAGACTTAACTGGTGAGGGTTTCTTGAGTCTCTCTCCACCCTCTCCCACCAAGACCCACCGACCAGAGGCCACCGACGATGAGATCTCAGGCCAACCATGACCAAATCCATCTTAAGCTGGTTTCCCATCGATCCAAGACATATCAGAGCTCGACTTCAACTAGGAAAAGATATGTGGACAGTCAACAAGCTCAGAGAGCCCAAGATCTCCCGAATCCACCCTGTGGATTAGGTAAAAACCCTAACCCTAATTAGAACACTTAGAGTTTAGCGCGTGTTAATCCAAGAGAAGTATACCACATGAATACTCTTCATCCATGTTAACTACGTTTAAAATTTCATGGAGTTTCATCATGTGGATCGAGAGAATGAGCCAATTAACGCTTTAGACCTTCGGTTTGGTCGCAAACCTGTGCAGGGCTGATTTTGGACCGTTGAAACCGCGATAAATGGTCCAGATCTCGCCGGATCGTCCCTTGGATCTTCCCCGCGGTCCGCTGGTCTGCTGGATCGGATCGTCCGGCTCAATCAGAGCCGCCCGATCAAACTAGTGGAGGATCGGACGGCCCTCGTGATTGCTGACGCGACAAGTGAGGCCGCGTCGTACGGCTTTGATTGCCGCATGATTGTGGAAATCATTGGCGGCGGCGCAATGATTACGCTGCCAGCCAATGATTGGCCTGCGATCCGCAGAACCAATCGGAAGCCGCCGCGCGTCCCGCCGCTGTCGCTGGGAATTTTTTTTTTTAATTTTTTTTTAAATTCTTTTTATTATTATTATTTAAATAATAAAAAAAGATTAGAAAAATTAAAATTTTTTTTTTATTATTTGAGAAATACAGTAATTACTATTATAATAATTATTATTGATTATTATTACTATTAATATTAATATTAATATTATTATTATTATTATTATTATTATTATTATTATTATTATTATTATTATTATTATTATTATATAATAATGTTGTTATTATTAAATTATTATTATTATTATTGCAATTATTATTATTATTTTGTTTAAAAAAAATTATTTTTTAAAATATCATTATTATAATAATAATAATAATTATTATTATTATTGATATTATTATTATTACTATTATTATTATTATATAATTTGTTGTTTATTATTATTATTATCATATTAATAATAATAATATTATTATTTTAATATTATTATTATATTAATAATGTTATTATTATTTTAACATTATCATTATACTAATAATATTATGATTATTTTAATAATATTATTATAATAATATTATTATTATTTTATTAATATTATTGTATTATTAATATTTCAAAATTATCTTAACTATTATTATGTTATTATTAATATTTTAAAATTCTTTTTATTTACTATTATTTAATGATTATTTTAAAATCCAGAGATTTAATATTTACTTTATTTTAAATTTATTAATTATTTTCAAATATTAATTATTCTAAATCATTTAAAAATTACTTTTAAGCCTAGTTAATTTCAAAAATTCATAACTCTCTCATTTTAAATCAGATTTTGACGTATAATACCTCGTTCTTTTTAAAAAAATATGAATTTTAATTTAAAATTATCTTGTCTTCCTGTATCTGATTCTGTCTTTTCTGGATGTTTTCTGTATTACTTTGTTATTTAACTATTTAAATATTATTTAATCAATATAATTAATTATTTTAAAATAAAAAAAATTATTTTAAAACCCCTGGTGATTGGTAGACCTCTCATGCTTATGAACGGAATTATTTTTAGTTATCTTATTTTTGAAATTTCTATTATTACATTTAGAATCATTTTAAAATTAAGTATTATTTAAATCCACCTAATTTTGGGAGGCCTACCCCTTTGAAATTTTAAACCTAGGTCTATATGAAGAGCAATTCATGTGGGAGAAGGATTAGTGAATGATTGTATCCCAATCATTCACTAATCACTTCATTAGGCTTCTTTACTTAGCATTTTCGTAGTCCTTGCATGCGTAGGTTGCACAAGCACATAGCCTAGGCTCTCCTAGATCTAAGGACTTGATCGATGTGTTTAAATTTGCTGCATTTACCCTCTATGTTATGCCTAAGGGTTAGTTACTTCATTTTACTCCTATATAACATAGTGACACCTTAAGGACAACAATTAAGGATCGTCTAGCGAACTTAGAATATTTTTAGGAACTAGGATAGATCCCGGATTGCTGTGAAACATTAAACATTAACATTTAGTGACATCGGGAACCCCCTAGAACTTTCTAGGAATTTTTTGGACTCCTTAAAACACTTAATTAGTAAACCCTAATTTACCCGTTAATTAAGCCTCAGAAACTTCATAAAAATCTAATAAATCCATTTTAAATCATAAAAATACCCATAATTCCTCAAACTCTCAAGAATTCAGTCCCCAACCTTAGAGAATTAGGGCCGCTTAATTGGACATTAATCTGGACTTTAATTCAACCTTAATCAAAAATCACCTTTTTGCCTTAATTAAATCATTAAAAATTATTAAAAATCTCAAATTTTCCCCAAACACTTGAGAATACCTTATTAGGTCATTTCTGACCTTTGGGGGTGATTCCAATCAGTTTGGAGCTGATTTGGGCCAAAACCCCTAAAGTACCCCTAATTAGGTAATTTCGATAATTCATTTAATTGCCCCAACTTCTAAAAATCATAACTAATTACATAAAACTCCAAAATAGGCAAGCTAAAAGGCATTCAACTCTGATTAAGATCTAGTATTTATGAAAAATATTAGGTGTCCACAAACCAACTTAAATCAGAAAGTCAACTTTCCGGTCAACTGCAACCTATAGTCTAGGGCCCGAAACTTCTAAAATCCAGCAAACTCAAAGGTATTCAACTCACATTAGGGTCTAGTATTTATTAAAAATATTAAGATTCTAGAAATCAGCTTAAATCAAAAAGTCAACAATCCAGCCAGACTTAGTTCAAAATAAGATCAAAACTTCAGAAATTCATAACTTTGGATAGAAGAATCCAAATTGGGTATGCTAATTGTCTAACTGATCAGGTTAAGGCCTAGTATTTTATAAAAATATTAGCTATTCACAAATCCCTTTTAATCAAAAAGTCAATTTTGGACCCCCCTTTGCCTAGTGTATAGGTGGATCCCGAACCTCCTAAAACTCACTAATACAATTTAAACTTTAAATATTATCACCCTAAGCTGTAATACTGACCTACACATCAAATCAACTAAAATGGATCTTAATTCATTAATACTTGAACTTTAAATAAAACTCCCTTTTCAGACTTACAATAAATCTGGACAGTAAGCAATTGTAACTAACTACCCAGCTTAGGATCTACCTCAGCCACACAAACTTCTACACACACTGTAGAACTGTTTGCTAGGGCACCACTTCTAGGCTAGGCTAGGCCGGTGTTTACTTTTCTGCTGTATGCCGAGCTTTTCTGGATTTCACTATATGTCGTGATTGAACTGTTGGTGTGTTTGCTTACTTTTACAGCACTCTGGGATTTTATGTGATTGCACGATCGACTACCCATAGGTTAGGATCGATGTTGATACTAATGATGTCTTCTGCAGGTGGCCATGCTCATGCAGCGCTAAATAAAAGGGGGGCAATAATCATGATTTAAATACTAATATCATTTTATTCAGGTGCTTCAGAAATTGCTCAGCCCCCCTAAATAAATGAGGGCTAATTAAAAATCATTATAAATTGCTACAGGTGCTCCAGAGCTTGCTTAGCCCTCAAAATAATTAAGAGCATGGCCAAATTTGGCTGGCACGAATATTTTCTTTACATGTGTCAATAACTGCTTGGGATGAAATATTAACTGCTTGGGATGATTTTCACTAGGATAACCTTGGAGGAGAGTCTAGAATTTACTGCTTTTATTTAATGTAATTACTTGTAATCTGATATAGAGTTGTGAAAGTTTATTTTGAGTGGGGATATAAGAATCCAAAGGTTGGATTTCAAAGAGGGAAGGACACCCAATATGAGGATAGGCCTTTTCTATTTGGAAATCCAAATTTGGATCTTTCTACTATCTAAGGAGTCCAAAGAAGCTGAGATCTAAGGAGTCCAAAGAAGCTAAGATCCAAGGAGTCCAAAGAAGCTGAGATCCAAGGAGTCCAATGGAGCTGGGACTCGAGGAGTCCAAGGAAGAAAAGAGCAAGAAGATGAAGACCAAGTGTATCCCACTCAAAATAACTTGCGTCTGTTTTAGGATTAGAAATTCGGGTTGTTGGCAGTGGTACCCGGCCACTTTGATTTTCTACAAACCCTGGGTTGTAATTAAGGGCAGTTGGCCTATGGACATTTATTAATTTATTTGGATAATTTTGATGTGTCTTGTTTATGATTGTGTGCTTCTAGGGTTGCTTGCTTTTCTTAGTTTCTTGGCATTTTGTATGTCTCTTTTATTTTAGCCTGGATTCCGTTAGGCTCTCTAAGGACTAAAACTTTTTCTACTCATAACTAATATCTAAATTTTTTAAGGTTTAAATAATCTAGCAACTTAACGACCTAGGTAATCGCCAGAATCATCCGGGGTCGCATGCATATTAATGCATTTCTTCTCTCCTTATATAAGACACTTCCCCGCCTGTAGGTAGAGTCCGGATAATCTGACCTATGAGGATGAGGTGCCTGATCTGGGGAAGCCCAGTCTAATTCTAAAAATTATTTTTATAAGCCTTTTTAAAGTTCTATGCATACCTGATTTGGAAGCTTCAATTAGCATGCATTGCATTAGAAACTAATTAAATCAAAAAATTTAATTATATTAGCTCTAGGAGCATTCACCCAACATCTGTCCCGGGCCAATTAGGAAATCCTCTAGACGTCGGCCCTACTTTCAAGAACTATAACCTACCCACCCATCTTTCATTAAATGACTGGACAGCATGGTTTTGAAGCGACTGGGTGGTTAACTGGCTCCCCAATCCAGGCCAGGGTAAGTCCAGATTTGGCATTACATTAGTTAGGACACAGGTGTTAGTGTTGCGTAGGACACTAGACCCATTAGATTTAGGAGTCAAGGCTACTATTGTTTCGTAGTATGCCTCATCAGTAGGTAAGTCTTCTTTCCTTCAAAGACTATAAACCCTACTTATATGAGTCACACGGATGACGCCACCTCCATCCTTCTCTCCTGTATGCTTCGAGTGCACGATTTATTTATTTTCTCTAGTTTCTTCTCACTACCTTAGTCCCTCCGGATGCTGATCTGAGCCGTGTATGTTGACTAAGCCTAGTTGAACCTTTCTTCCCCTTGTTGCAAATCTGGTTTTGATGATGACAAATATGTTTCCAGTGTGTTTTGCTTGGCTAATCTGTTTCAGGCACAGAAGACCGCGAGCCACTCAAGCCAACTCAAGATCGGGTCCAAGTGTGTCAAATGTATGATTTTTCTTTTTATTGAGTCAATTGTAATGTAACTGATTCCCTAGCTAAGTAACCTTGCACACACACACTCAGGGAGAGAGATTGAGTGAATTAGAGTTTCTATTAAAAAATGTGTTCAGATCGTCCTGGACAATATCCACATCGTCCTGGACGATCCAGTTAAAACAGAAACCCTAATTAGGGCGACTAAGTTAAGAGGGTCTGATTGAGCCGATCATCCTGGACGATCTCCGGATCGTACGGGACGATATGCCCAAATCAGAAATTCTCAGCCGCCAGATCAAGTTAGGCAAGTTCTTATTTTTAGATACTTGGTCTGATCGTCCCGGACGAAACGTGTATCGTCCTGGACGATCCAGTACAATCATGCCTAATTTAATCTGGTAATTAAGGAAAGCAATTTATTTTTGGTTGATACGATCATATCGTCCTGGACGATCGCAGGATCATCCCGTACGATCTTGATCGTCTAGTGCATTTAAGCTGTACGTCCAGAACTATGTACAGGACGATTTGGGGCCTTTTTGAACTAATCGTACCGGACGATGACCCTATCGTCCGGGACGATCAAGTCATTTTTTGGTCGTCCAGCACAGATTTCTCTGGACGACCCGAACTATCTTCTGGACGATTTCCCTCTATTTGAACTAATCGTCCCGGACGATCGCAGGATCGTACGGGACGATATGAACAACTTTTTCTACTGATCGTCCAGAAGAGCCTAATCGTCCAGGCTGAAACAGCTGAATTTGAACTGATCATGCAGGGCGATCTACCGATCGTCCTGGACGATCTTGGCCGACCAGTTGAGATTTAGGGCAAATTTTAAGCCCTCCTTTAAAAGAACTTTTTCCAATTTTTAGAAAAATCTTTTGCTGCCTTCCTTCCCTGAGAAACCCTAGAGAGAGAGAGAAGATCTTGTGAGGGGGAGTTAGTGAGGGATTCACTAAGTTTGCTCCGAGCACGGATCAGAGTCGTCTTCTCCGCTCGTCATCTTTCATCTAGTCGGTGTTTGTCGTGGGAGGATCGTTCGCAAGAAGATCCGGGGTTCTCTGCCCGCTTCAGGTGGAAGCAAAAGGAGTTCGTAGGTTCTCTGCCTGCTTCAGGATGAAGCGAAAGGAGTTCGTAGGTTCTCTGCCTGCTTCAGGAGGAAGCGAAAGGAGTTTGAAGGTTCTCTGCCTGCTTCAGGAGGAAGCGAAAGGAGGTCGGGTTCTCTGCCTCACCGTGTGGTGAAAAGGAGATTTTTGTGCAGGCTTCTCCGCCTTGCTGTGGGAGCAAAAGGAGAGACACTTCTGTTTAGTGCAATACTCGGAGGGGAGGCTCCGGGGAGTGGACGTAGGTCAAGTTGATCGAACCACTATAAAATCTGGTTTGCTTTTTCTGATTCAATTCTACACTTTAATTTTTCCTGATATTAATTGCTTGGGTGAATATCTTTGGTTGATTTTTTTATCATTGTTTTAATTCGTTTTCGCTGCACGTTATAAAAAGATTTTCATAGTTATCGTGAAATTTTTAAATAACCAATTCACCCCCCCCTCTTGGTTAGCCTCGGGACTAGTTCACTTGGGCTTAACATCCTTATCGAACTTTCAAGTGGTATCAGAGCGGGATTCAAAATTTAAGTTTAAAAACTTTTGAATTTGATCCATGGCTAACTGTAATAATCGTAATACTGCTGAAGGATATTCTATTACAAGACCACCGTTGTTTGACAATATTCCTTTTGATTTTTGGAAAACACGCATGTCTACTTTTCTACAGTCTATTGATTATCGCATGTGGATGCTAGTTAAGGACGGATACGAACCACCTTCTAGACTGATTAACAATGTGAAAAATGAACTGCTTTTTACTGATTGGACGTTTGATGATCGTGATTTAGCACAGTTAAATGCAAAATGCTTGAACTGTTTCTTTTGTGCTTTAAAATCCGAAGACTATATGCGTGTTTCTACTTGTACAACGGGAAAGGAAATCTGGGATAGATTATGCATAACATACGAAGGTAAAACTGAAGTCAAATAGTCTAGGTTAAATATCTTGTTACATGATTATGAACTTTTTCGCATGAAACCTAGTGAGACTATTTCAGAAATGTACACAAGGTTCACTCAGATTGTTATCTCTTTGCATGTTCTAGGTAGAGAACTTACTAACTATGAAAGAGTGAACAAAATTCTAAGATGTTTGCCTGCTTCTTATGATGCTAAGATTACTGCTATTACTGAATCTAAAGATTTAAACACTTACTCTATTGACAGCTTACTTGGATCACTCATTGCTTACGAGCAAGGGGTGAACCAAAGGCAACTTGATGTAGGTGAACGCAAGAAAGAGAAGACAGTGGCACTAAAGGCCAAGGATTCAGATGCTAGCTCTTCGGGTCTGATAGCGATGATGTTGCCTTAATCACAAGGCAATTCAAAAGCTTTCTAAGGAAGAAACATAAGAACTATCAGAAGTGGAACAAGGGTAAGTCCAATAAAAATTTTAAGAGTTCATCTGAATCTGTTTGTTTTGAATGCAGGAAGCCTGGACACATAAAGACTGATTGTCCAACACTTAAAGCTCACCCAAGCAAGGAGAAGGGTGAGGAGAAACCAAAGTTCAGAAAGGACAAGAAGCGGATTCCGAAGGCGTTCTGGGCAGACTCTGCATCCGACTCTTCTGAGACTGAAGCTGAAGAGGAGGAAACAAACTTGTGTCTTATGGCTGATGATCACCCTGGTCAGTCGGATTAGGAAGAGGTATGTGAGCTTACCTACGATCAATTATTTGAAGTTTCTGAAAGAATTCATACATCGTATAGGAAGCTTAAGAAAACTCATGCTAGTTTGAAATTAGATTACTTAACATTGCAAAAAGAGCATGATTCTGTAGTTAAAGATCATTCCACACTTGATTCAAATCACATGTCTTTGCTTGATGAATTCGATGAGTTGAATAAAAAATATTCTGATTTAGTTTCTGAGCATGATTCATTGAAAACTATGCATGTGGACTTAGAAAGAGCTTTTAAAGAATTAGATACAAAGGCATGTGAAGTAGAAAGTAGCAAGGGAACCTTAAAATTTGAAATTGCAAGTTTAAAGAAAGAAAATGAGTTTTTGAAAGTAAAGATCAGTGCTTTTGAAAAGAATAAAATACCGCCTACTTTTGAACAGTTTTATGCACCGCCACCTTTTGAAAAATCTGTTACAAGTTCTTCAAAGCATATTTTATATACATCTAGGAAGAGGCATTATCATCCACGTAGATTAGTTAACCCTTTTCCTGGTGTTAGATGTTTTTCATGTGGCATGTTAGGATATATTTCTCACACCTGCACTGTTCACCGTAGTACACATTGGGTGTGGAAACCCAAACTGCCTGTTTCACAGCACAGCACGCATGCATTACATTCTTCTTTTCATAAGAAGGAACCCAAACCTGTTTGGGTTCCTAAGACTGACGTTTGATACTTTTGTAGGAGTGCTCTCACACAAGACCTCATGAGAGCATGTGGTACCTGGATAGCGGATGTTCTAGATATATGACTGGAGATGCAAATCAGTTCATTTCGTTGGAGGCCAGAGCTGGAGGCAAGGTTACACTTGGAGATAATACCACCAGGAAGGTGGTAGGCACAGGTATAATTGGTGATTCAAAGAACTTTATGATTGATAATATTTTGCTTGTAGATGGACTGAAACATAACCTGCTGAGCATCAGTCAACTCTGTGACAAGGGATATAGCATCAAATTCCTGCCCACTGGCTGCATTTTAAGCTTAAATGATGAAGTTGTTTTACAGGGGCAAAGGATCAACAACGTCTACAAGCTAGATGTAAGTAGCATTAAATCTGATAATTCAATTTGCTTAAAAACTACTGCTGATGAGTCTTAGTTATGGCATAGGAGATTGTGTCATTCCAGTATGAAAACCCTTAGGAGAGTCACCCAAAAGGACTTAGTTAGAGGTGTGCCCAAGCTTAAGTTCACTAAGGATCACCTGTGTGATGCCTGTCTATTGGGGAAGAAAGTCCAGTCCTCTTTTCACTCTGTTAAGGACATTAGCACCTCTAGACCTTTAGAAGTTCTTCACATGGACCTCTTTGGACCCATTAGCACTGCCAGCTTAGGGGGGAGAGTCTATGGTTTTGTGATTGTAGATGATTATTTGAGGTTCACTTGGGTTAAGTTTTTGTCACATAAATCTGAGTCATTTGATGAGTTTAGATCCTTCTCTACTTGGATTCAGAAGAAGTTAGGATGTGAGATTATTACCATCCATAGTGATCACGGAGGGGAGTTTGAAAATGAAAGATTTGAAAGTTTTTGTGAGGATCATGGGATTAGTCACAATATTTCAGCTCCTAGGACCCCTCAGCAGAACGGGGTAGCTGAAAGGAAGAACATGACCTTAGTGGAAGCCGCTAGAGCCATGCTTGCCGAGTATTCACTTCCAAAATACTTTTGGGCTGAAGCGGTGAACACTGCCTGTTATGTGCTGAATAGGGTGAATGTGAGAGTCAAACTGAGCAAGACACCTTATGAGATCATCAAGGGTAGAACTCCAAATTTGTCCCACCTCCATGTCTTTGGCTGTAAGGTTTTCATTCTGAACAACGGGAAGTCACCCTTAGGAAAATTTGACCCCAAATCTGATGAAGGAGTGTTCTTAGGATATTCAAGTGTGGGGAAATCCTTTAGGGTGTTCAATAGGAGGACTTTGGTGGTGGAAGAAACAACCCATGTAGTGTTTGATGAATCTGATCCTAAGGAGTCTAGATCTGAAGTAGAAGATGAAGAGATTATTGAGGTTACCCAAGGAGTTGGAAATACAAATTTGGAGGAAAGGGTAGAACCTCAAACAGAGTTGCCTAGAGATTGGAGATATTCTTCGAGTCATCCTAAAGAACTGATCTTAGGAGACCCTTCTAAAGGTGTTAGGACTAGGAATGGACTTAGAAAGGAAGCAAACCATTCTGCCTTTATCTCAATGACTGAACCCACCAACATCAATCAAGCCCTGTCGGATGAATTTTGGATTTTAGCTATGCAGGAAGAATTGAATCAATTTGTGAGGAATGATGTTTGGGAATTAGTAGAAAGACCTAAAAATCAAAGATTGTGGGAACCAAGTGGGTCTTTAAGAATAAGATGAATGATTCTGGTGTGGTGGTGAGAAATAAGGCAAGATTGGTGGCTAAGGGGTATAATCAGATAGAAGGGATTGATTTTGAGGAGACTTTTGCCCCTGTAGCTAGATTGGAAGCCATTAGAGTGCTACTAGCTTTTGCCTGTTATAAGGGATTTAAGCTGTTTCAAATGGATGTTAAGAGTGCCTTTTTAAATGGGGTAATTAAAGAAGATATTTTTGTAGAACAACCCCCAGGTTTTGAGAGTTCCCAATATCCAAGTCATGTCTATAAATTAAAAAAGGCCTTATATGGATTGAAACAGGCACCCAGAGCTTGGTATGAGAGGCTTAGCACATTCCTGTTAGAAAGAGAGTTTGTTAAGGGGAGCGTAGACACCACCCTTTTTCTGAGGAGATTAGGAGATGACTTACTCATTGTCCAGATCTATGTTGATGATATAATTTTTGGATCTTCTGATAAATACTTATGTGAAGAGTTTTCTAAAATAATGAGTAAAGAGTTTGAGATGAGTATGATGGGAGAATTGTCCTACTTTTTGGGGTTTAGCATAAGGCAAATGGATGATGGAACCTTTCTCAATCAATCAAAATACACTAAGGACATTTTGAAGAAATATGAAATGGACAAAGCCAAGCCAATCAATACTCCCATGCCCTCCTCTGTTCAGTTAGATAAGGATTCAAATGGAAAATCTGTTGATCAGAAGAAGTATAGAGGGATAATAGGTTCACTGCTTTACCTGACTGCTAGCCGACCTGATATCATGTTTAGTGTCTGTCTTTGTGCTAGGTTTCAGGCTGATCCTAAAGAGTCCCACCTGACTGCTGTTAAGAGAATTCTTAGATATCTTTTAGGAACCCCAAACCTAGGAATTTGGTACTGTAGGCACAGCACCTCTTTTGAGATCATTGGATATTTTGATTCTGATTTTACAGGGTGTAGGGTGGATAGGAAGAGTACTTCTGGGACTTGTCAGTTCATAGGACAGTCGTTAGTCTCCTGGTCCAGTAAAAAATAGAACTCAGTTGCACTTTCCACTACTGAAGCTGAGTACATTGCCTTAGGGAGTTGTGTGGCCCAAGTTCTTTGGTTGAAGCAGCAAGTCTTGGATTTAGGAGTACCTGTTGGCACAATTTTTGTTCTGTGTGATAATACTAGTGCCATCTGTATCTCTAAGAATCCAATCCAACATTCTAGGACCAAACACATTCACATTAGGCATCACTTCATTAGGGACCATGTTACAAAAGGGGACATTGAGCTACACCACGTAGCAACTGAAAATCAGCTGGCTGACATATTCACTAAATCACTGGCCTTTGATTCATTCAGCATTTTGAGAACCAGATTAGGAGTGATTGATATAAATGCTTGATTCTGATGACTGCTGATTTATGATTGTTATGATTGGTATTCTGATTTCTGTTAGTTAGTTTTCGTATTCTGTTTTCTGATTTCTGTTAGTTAGTCTTTGTATTCTGATTTCTGATTTCTGTTAGTTAGTTTTGGTTTGATTATTTACTTTCAGTTGATTTTATTTCTTCTGCTGATTTCTGTGTTACCCTTATTGTTAGTTTGATTTGAGTATTTACTTTGCTATGATTTTCTACCTGTTTTTATTTATTTATTGGTTCATATCTTGCACTTACTATTTTATGCTTTTCAAGATCTGATCACCGCTCACTATTTCTGGTGATCTGAATTTTTGACTAGGAGTTTTTACCTTGTTTTGGTTTGGAAGCTGATAAGCAGTGATTGACTTCGCTGAATCTGTTAAAGGGAAGAAATATTGATAATTATTTCTCTTCCTCTAACTCCTTTACTGGTGTGTAGTTTCTTTTGAATAAAAATCCTTTTCAAAATTAAAATGTTAGTTTTTGAAATAGAGATTATTTTATCTTCCTACAGTGATCTGCCTCATATCAATAGTGTTTTTCAAAGTCTTGAGTCATTAGTTTGATTTTCTAAACCAAGTGATTGCATTTATCATATGTTGTATGGCTTTTGTTTTGTGAATCGTTCTTCCTTACTGCGGAGAGTCATCTCCTATGTCTGGAAGATAATCTCACAGTTGAGACTCTTTAATGATTATGAAAAGGAGAAAGCTTATAAAAGATGCGCAGTGCGCCAGATAATTTGAAAAAGAGGCATAAAATGAGCCCAAAACTGAAAAGATGCGAAATTGCCAAATTGAATACACAAAGTGTATCAAAAATCAAAAGATGCGCAAAGCGCCAATCAATGTGAAAAAGAGGCACAAAATGAGCCCAAAACAAGCTTTCTTCCCTTTCAGATTGTTAAATGTCTTAGAGAAATCTGTGCGCCACTTAATATTTTCAAAAGCTTGAGTTTTAAAAATCCCGATTTCTGATTTTTTTTTTACTTTGTAACACTATTATATCAGATATTTTTCTGGAACGAGGCTTGAAAGGATCTCATTTTAAATCTAATGTCTTTTCTTTTGAATCAGATTTTTTTGTGTTGAAAGAGGTTTGCATCGATAAGGTGCCCGGGGTTGGAGTTACGAAAGTTGATTATTTCCAACCTTTTCTGAATTTCAGCGCTGTCAATCATCCTGTCATTGGTTCTTGAATCTAAAATCAAGGAAAAATTCTAATTTTCCTATTTTTAGTTGTTCTATTTATGTTTTATTTTATGTTTTTCTTACCGTGTTATGTTTTTCCTCCTCCTTTTTGTGATGTCAAAAGGGGGAGTCCGTTGTAGTCGTGTCTGTTTCTATTTTTTGAGTCATGTTTCCTGTATTGTTTTAGCTATTAAATGAAAATTTAAAAAATATCTGTTTTGGTTGATCTCCTAGTTACCTTTAGTTTCAGACTACTTTACAAATATTTGCCATCATCAAAAAGGGGGAGATTGTTGCAAATCTGGTTTTGATGATGACAAACATGTTTCCAGTGTGTTTTGCTTGGCTAATCTGTTTCAGGCACAAAAGACCGCGAGCCACTCAAGCCAACTCAAGATCGGGTCCAAGTGTGTTAAATGTATAATTTTTCTTTTTATTGAGTCAATTGTAATGTAACTGATTCCCTAGCTAAGTAACCTTGCACACACACACTCAGGGAGAGAGATTGAGTGAATTAGAGTTTCTGTTAAAAAATGTGTTCAGATCGTCCTGGACGATATCCACATCGTCTTGGACGATCCAGTTAAAACAGAAACCCTAATTAGGGCGACTAAGTTAAGAGGGTCTGATTGAGCCGATCGTCCTAGACGATCTCCGGATCGTACGGGATGATATGCCCAAATCAAAAATTCTCAGCCGCCAGATCAAGTTAGGCAAGTTCTTATTTTTAGATACTTGGTCTGATCATCCCGGACGATACGTGTATCGTCCTGGACGATCCAGTACAATCATGCCTAATTTAATCTGGTAATTAAGGAAAGCAATTTATTTTTGGTTGATACGATCATATCGTCCTGGACGATCGCAGGATCGTCCCAAATGATCTTGATCGTCTAGTGCATTTAAGCTGTACGTCCAGAACTATATACAGGATGATTTGGGGCCTTTTTGAACTAATCGTACCGGACGATGACCCTATCGTCTGGGACGATCAAGTCATTTTTTGGTCGTCCAGCACAGATTTCTCTGGACGACCCGAAATGTCTTCTGGACGATTTCCCTCTATTTGAACTAATCATCCCAGACGATCGCAGGATTGTACGGGATGATATGAACAACTTTTTCTACTGATCGTCCAGAAGAGCCTAATCGTCCAGGCTGAAACAGCTGAATTTGAACTGATCGTACAGGACGATCTACCGATCGTCCTGGACGATCTTGGCCGACCAGTTGAGATTTAGGGCAAATTTTAAGCCCTCCTTTAAAAGAACTTTTTCCAATTTTTGGAAAAATCTTTTGCTGCCTTCCTTCCCTGAGAAACCCTAGAGAGAGAGAGAGAGTTGAGAGAGAGAGAGAAGATCTTGTGAGGGGGAGTTAGTGAGGGATTCACTAAGGTTGCTCCGAGCACGGATCAGAGTCGTCTTCTCCGCTCGTCGTCTTTCGTCTAGTCGGTGTTCGTCGTGGGAGGATCGTTCGCAAGAAGATCCGGGGTTTTCTGCCCGCTTCAGGTTGAAGCAAAAGGAGTTCGTAGGTTCTCTGCCTGCTTCAGGAGGAAGCGAAAGGAGTTCATAGGTTCTCTGCCTGCTTCAGGAGGAAGCGAAAGGAGTTCGAAGGTTCTCTGCCTGCTTCAGGAGGAAGCGAAAGGAGGTCGGGTTCTCTGCCTCACCGTGTGGTGAAAAGGAGATTTTTGTACAGGCTTCTCCGCCTTGCTGTGGGAGCAAAAGGAGAGACACTTCTGTTTAGTGCAATACCCGGAGGGGAGGCTCCGGGGAGTGGACGTAGGTCAAGTTGACCGAACCACTATAAAATCTGGTTTGCTTTTTCTGATTCAAGTCTGCACTTTAATTTTTCCTGATATTAACTGCTTGGGTGAATATCTTTGGTTGATCTTTTTATCGTTGTTTTAATTCGTTTCCGCTGCACGTTATAAAAAGATTTTCATAGTTATCGTGAAATTTTTAAATAACCAATTCACCCCCCCTCTTGGTTAGCCTCGGGACTAGTTCACTAGGGCTTAACATCCCTATCGAACTTTCACCCCTTCGAGTAGGATTTCCTAGTCTTATCCCCTTGTGCCAATCCCAATTTGTGAAGAATAATATAGAATCCTTAATCGAGAGTTTTCTCAAGCTCCGGCTTGAGATGTAATTAACCACGGGGGCTTGCGCCCGTGGGAAACTGCATCCCACTCCCAAATAAACCCCACTCAAGCTAATGTATCAGGTGGGGGAAACCTGTTGTGATTAGATCGTACATATTGTTATCCATCGGGTTGTGCTAGTGAGAGCCACTATCCTCAATGGTTAATCGTATGCATGATCGAATCTGCCCTTCCATTGGCCCAATACCGCCTCCACCGTGGGGTGGTGTTCTGTGTCCTTTCGGAGGTCCACAGTGCAAGGATTAGAGACTTGATTATTCAAACCTATTTCATCACTAGTAACAATTAAGAACAATAATTAAGTATATATCTAGCCTACTTAGGAAAGTCATAGAAATTCATATACACACGCAATAGGGGTGAAACTTCAAACAATTACTTAGAGTCATTATATACCCTAGGAATTAAATGTACATTGATTTGACATTAATTGAAAATAAAACAAAATTAAATGTAGATCAACCCTTAATTTAGGGTTAATTCTTCCAAAAATCATAGTAATTTTAATCAAATTCATAAAAATACATAATAAATTTTAATCAAATCTAATTAAACACTATAATCAAACAAAAATAAAATCTAGGATCAATTTCTATTGAAATTTAATTAATAATTAATTAATTTTTAATTTAAAATTAATTAAATCAATTCATTAAAAATAAAATACCAACCCAATTAATCTAAAAATTTTAAGAATTGATGCATTGGTTATCCGTGACTAATGTTATCAATTTCATAAATTATGGAGTTAATTTGATATCAAAACAAAATAGCCCAAGTTATGTTAATAATTAGGCTTTTTAAATAATTCAATAAATAACCAATTTTTTATATAATTTAATAAGTATAATAAATATAATTCAAATATTCATAATTAAATAAATACATTAAAACAAAATTCAGAGATTAATAATTTGAATTTAAATAAAACTTTTAAATAAAGTTTAATAAAAAGTCATTAATCATTAGTTAAGAATTAATTAAATTATTTATAATTCAATAATTAATTAAAATAATTTAACAAAACTCATAAAAATATAACAAAAATTTAAAACACCAAAATAAAATTAATTTGATAATTAAATTGATTAAAATTAATTTTTAATCAAATAAATTTATGAATTAATATTAATTAAATAAAGGTTTTTCATGATTAATGCTTGATTTCTTTTTGGAGGGCATTTTAGCATTAAAAATTAAAGCCTCAATACACACTAAATCATTAATAATCCCTTTATGCGGTGCTTGATTCCTTTAGGAGGGCACACACATATTTGATTAAGGGACTTTAATAAACTTGAATAACCAATTGAGGGTTTTGTGCACTACGTTAGCCTCCACTTGTGGAAGGAATGGTTGTATAAAATTCATAACCCTTATTCAAACATTAATAAACCATTGACCTTATACATCATTCTTAATTCCACTTGGAGGATTTGTCTTTTGATTTAAAAGGTCATTTTTCTATCCCTTAATAAATCACCGATAAATCTTTGAAGGCTTTATGTAATCATCTATTGTATATGGGGTATGATTATATTTTGAGGGCAAGCCATAAGATTCGTAGGTTAGTAGCTCCTACTCCTAGAGTTATTAACTTAGAAATTCTTTAAACTTATATAATTAACATTAACCATTTAAAATCCAAATTCATACAAGGTAAACTTCAATTAAATAATCCCTTTTGGCCTTAATAAAAAAACACTTTAAACTCATGTAATTTAAACATTAAGCTCCTATAAGGTATATCAAAGCCACATAGCCTTTTTTACACACTTAGATGGATTGTTAGGACAACCAACTTTAGCCTAGGTTAGATGATATTATATTTGCTTGTTAGGTGCTTTACTTGGAGAGTACCCTATATATGTTTATTTATTATAGCAATATGAATGTCATACATTTTAAATTCATGTCATACTTAGGCTCTTTAAGGACCTCATTAGAAGCATTAGGTTTTTACGTGACTGCTCCTGCACATTTTTATATGTGCTAATGCCTTACATGTCCAATAAGAGTCAAAGTAGAATGTACCAAGGAATAATGTACATGTATGAATCCCTATAAATTGTAGAATTTTATAGATCGAGTTATATACCATCTTGAGTTATTAAGGAATAAAATACAATTGTTTATATATGCAAATAGGGTTCCAAAAGATGATATCCTCTCCTTTGGAGAATAATCTCTTATAGAATTCAATAGAAGATTTGGAGCTTGAAGATCTTAAGCAGATGTATTTGATTCTATATATAAGATAGGCTTAAAAGTCCAGGTTTATTATGGTGGTGCCTAGCCACCTTACTTTTCTATAGAGTTTGTTGTATATTTTAAATAAATTTAATAAATGAAAATTTTCTTACACAGTCTCTCTTATTTATATTACATCATACATTACATCATATGCATGGTAGCTATCATTAGTTGGTAGAAGTTTCCTAGCTTTTCCTCGATGTATATGTTCCAGACTTTGTTGGAACATATATGCTAGATCTAGGATGATATGGTACTAGGTACCTTTTACACGAATACCTTTACCCTGACATGCATAGAAACATGCATATTATTTTCTATAATATACATTAGCCCAACACCAATGGCAAGGTATGATGGGCATAAGCATCATGGCTGTTGTAGTTCTCATTAGCTAAGGTCATTAGAATTAGTTAGGATAAATAAATAAGATAAAATATAGAGTTCTTAGCGAGTGTCTTGCTAGTATTATCTTAACATAAAGTTAAAATTATTTATCTCAAGTCACTAATTCAGAGTCTGATTCATCCTTTGATCTTTTAGGATAGAGTTGATCTTGTCATGCATTTCATCAAAGGCAATTTCTTGTGTATTAGGTTATTAGCTAGCAACGCATTCCAAGAAGTGAAAGCCCAGAGGTATTTACACACCTCAAATTCCTTTTTTCAAAAAAAAAAAAGAATAAAGAATTAAAGGATAAATTCAAAGATATTTTTGAAAGAGTGATTGATATTTTCAAAATATGTAACGCAACTATTACATGTTTTAAATCAAGAACTATTCTAGTCTCCACTTTAATCAAACGTTTTTTCTTCAATATGTAACTGACTATAGGGGTTTGTTTCTATAGGAACCCAAGATCTCAGTATAAAACAAATCATGTCTAAGTTTGCTATGATATGAGAAAAATCTTTTAGACATCGACTAAAGATAATCCTGGGTTAGTTTCCTATTTGAAATGATTGTTATATGGTATACTTTTCTCCGGAATCAATTTCCTATCCCATATGCCAAATCTGAATACGAAAAAAAATATTTCTTTTCTCAAGTCAATTATGTGGTGTTTGTTTATCTTTTGAGGTAATTAATGCTAATTATACAGATTTATCTAAGGAAACACTAAGTCCCAAATCAGTGGTCATATCATTTTAATTTTCTACAAGGTTCACCTTTCATATTGATGTTCCTCCATCTTAAGATATACTCAACAAAACTTTAATCACATTTCTACTTTTCTGCCCTGCAATATGACATAGTGATGTGTTATAGTAAACTTTTTTTAATTTTTATTCAAATATGCAAAGGTGTGCATAGACCGATTGGGTATTTCAACATACCATTCAAATTCTATCCATGATAAGCTACGTAGAAATTATCGAAATAATAAAGCATCATTGCCTCCTATATTGCAGCAACTGGCCCTGAAAAGCAGTAAGTGCTATTTAGGATTTCTAGTTCCATCAAAGTATTTGAGAGTAGGTAGTATATATCCTTTAAGATAAGGAACTAAGTCATATTATTCTAGGTAAGGTCTACCCCTTAGAACAGATAAAGCACCCTTAGATTTTGCTAGAACCTATATAAATTATTACTCTATCATCTGCTTAATGTCTACTACCAAAGCAATAACATCAAGCCTTTATCCCACTACGTGGGGTCGGCTACAATGAATCCTTTTTCTCCCGCTTGATGTCTACTAATTGAACTTTTTTCTTTTTCTGGTTTAACAACCTCGAATTTGTTTTTTTTAACTACCTCCTTAGATTTACTGCAGTGTTGTATAGACTTAATTGGAACTAAATCTATTTGAGATTTAGCATAAGGGACCTCTTTACTTTATAGACCGGCTATAGCAGCTATTAACTCTTCCATTTTTAGATATATGTTCATCTTTTTGACTTAGCAATCTAAAAGATTATTTGTCAATTTGGTAACATATTCTTTATCTTCTTCTTCTTCTTCTTTCTCATTTTCAACATCTATCAAATTCACTTTTATTTTTCTCTTATCTTCCTGTATCGATGATCATGTATCCACTATGAACACACTCTCACTCATTTCTTTATCTAGACCTTTCAAAGTTGCAATATCATCAGCTTCTTCTTCATATTTTTTCTTTATAATTTTGTTCAAATAACTCATCATTTCTTCTATTGATTTCCCTGACACATTATGCCAGTCAACTGGGATATACTCCTTCTTAGATAATGACTCTACTTGATATTTACTCTTCTTTCTCCATTGTTCTACTACATTTTATTGATTGATGATAGGTGTAGTATAAGTGGCAACTATTTTAGGCTGCCAAATCTCTTCTCATTAAATAGTGAGTTTAACTGATTTATTGGTTTTAGTCTTGTCATATTGTGATGAGATGATGGATGACTACCTTTGAAATGATGCTGTTCAATTCTCAGTGAATAATGAGCCAAGGATTAACATAAAACTTTAGCTACATCACTTCTTATTTGTACAAATTTGGGAGAATTAATCGGACTATACCTTTGTTGATACACAGCTCTATATTTCTAATTATTGATAGAAATAAACTAGTGACTGACTTCAAAGAGCCCCCTTGATTCTTTTTGATGATGTACTACTGGTGATAACTTTATAGACTTCAGATCCCTTACTTGGATTCTTCTCTTTTTTGTCGGAGGCGATGCTGCTCTAATTTAGCTTGAATAGAGATTACCCCTTTCATCAATTTCAAAAGCTTTAGCATTATCCATAATCATTTCAACACTTATAAACTAATCCATCCAATAGGTTTTTAAATTTTCTCTTTTTCTCAAACAGAGAAACTATAGTTTGTGCTTTAGATATAATAGGAGGTGAAGAGTTTGCTATTTGAAGAATATTTTCTTCTTGAATAGCATGTGATAAAGGGTGGAATCTATATGGACTTGCTACTAGAGAGTTGAAAAGAATTTCGATCTCTTCAACTATTAGTGTAGATGACATCAATTTGGATGCCATAGCTAGAATATTGATTAGATTATTTTCTTCCAACTTTTTTACTTTCTCAGCTCAACGCCTAGGATGGTGATTCTCATTCCTTTGTTGATACATAGTCATCTCCATGGTGATGGAGTAAGACCCAATCTCATAAGAGAGTTCAGATACCATTGTGACTTTCCTTTCTAGCTAGTAGACAACCTTGGGAAAGTTAGATGAGAAAAAACTAAAGGTTTTACAGCCACAGGGGTAACTGCAGTTCCACCTTTATTTATGATTTTAGTAGGAAAATGTTTAGTCGACACAGTATGAATGTATTCAGCTTTAACCACCTCAAATTATGCCCACATAAGTTGAATTGAACATTACCAACATATCCAAATTGAATCAGTGTGCTCTCAAAAGATGAACCCTGGTTGACAGTCATGTTTAGGTTGTTGTTGAAAGAGAAGATCAGTTTTCAAGATATCTTTCTGTATTTATCTAGAATTGTGTATCAATCTCCAATGTTTACAGACCCATAGGCATTATATAAGTCTAAAGGATATATTGAGTAAAATTTATTGAATCCCTAAAGCATAATTAAACTGAGGTGGATCAGAACTTTTTTTAAATTTAGATTTTCTAATGATTTTGGATATGGACATAGTCTATGAAAACGTAAACTAGAGAAGTATTAGTAATGAAAATTTTAGTTTAATTTTAATGTTTTGATAATGACTCCAATCTAAGCGATGTTGAATTGGATGGTATGATTGAAGTTTGATTTTAGTTCAGATTAAGATTATAGATTTTGAAAGGATTTAGATTTAGATTTACACAATTGACTTAGTAAAAGCATTTTATTTGGAGTTAAAAAATAAATTTACTGATAAGACCTTATATAAGAGGGGAGATGACTTTAAGATTTATAATTTAAGGACTAAAATTTAGATACACATGTAAGTGTACACATGGGAAGAACCCCTACCTGACTAGGACCAATTCAGTATTATGGTTGGCCTAGTCCACTTAGTTTTTAGGATGAAACCAAGTAACCATGGGTTTAAATGTTTTATGAATAGCCATGGACATTCAAGACTAAGATTTTAATAAACAAGCAAATGCAAGACTATACACAAACAAAACCCCTACCTAACTGAGGATTGATTTAGTATTCTGATTGGCCTAGCCTTTTTAGGACATAATTAAGTAACCATGGGAAATATTAACATGAGTAAACATGGATAATGCAGAATTAAAATTTAAATAAACATATAAATGCAAGACTACACGAGCAAAACCCTTACCTGACCTAAGACATATTCAGTATTTCAGTTGGCCTAGCCAGCTTAGTTTTTAGGAAAAAAACAACTATCCATAAGTCATATATATGTGAGTAAACATGGATAATGAAAAATTATAATTTATATAAATATGCAAATTCAAGACTATATACAGGAAGAATCCTTACCTAACCCAGGGCTGATTTAGTATTTCATTTCACCTAGTCAACTTCATTTTTAGGATGAAACTAAATAACCATAGGATATGTTTACATGAGTAAACATGGACAATGCAAAACAGGAAATATAATAAACATGCAAATATTGAAATCTTAAATAAATATGCATATGTAAGACTAAAATTTAAATAAACATGCAGATACATAAAATCTGAAATTCTAATTATTTAATTAAATCTATATATATTTAAAAAGTTTTGTCTTAACTAAAGATGGAGAGAGAAGTTTATCTCTAATAATCTCTAGAAAAATCCTATGGACAAATCTTATGTTCATTGCCACATGATTTACTTTAAGTAATTTTTAGTCAAAACTGTATAGATTAATATTATTCCATCCTAAGAGAGAAACTTTTTTTCACTATTGATTTGAAAAGAAAAACTCTCTTTACTTTCATAATCAAACATAGCAAAAGAAATATTCAATTCATCTCATAAGATATAAAGAATATTCACTTATCATTTTAATTATGAAACTAAATTAATATATTTATTTTCATAATGAAATAGCAAAAAGAATATTCAATTCATCCCACATGATAAAAATAATATTTACTTATAGTTTTGATTATGAAACTAAACAAATGTTTAAAGCTAGGTCTACATCCATATATTTTTCCCCTACCTTATAAAAAACTAAGACTTATTTTAATTATGGGTTCTGGACTTTTTATAAGTGCAAGCTCTTATAGTTAATTACATCTTTAAAGAGAATACGCTCGATTAAAGTGAAGACTGAATATTTTTAAATTATTATAGACTTAAAGAAGGGCTTTGGCTATCAAGATTTTAGTGTACAAGCTTTAGGCTTTAAATCTTTATCTTGGATTTGAAGTTTAGATTTTGACTTCAAATTTTGGATTTTAGAATGATATAATAGAAGGAGTGTGTAGAGATCGAAGGGTATATAAAATATTGGCTTACACTTGCCTAGAGTGAGCTATCAACTAATAATCCTAATCAAAATCAATCACTGTATGAATGCAGGATTAGATGGCTCTATCCTAAGAATCAAAAAATTATAATTTAAAAAACATTAATCAATGGACTTTGTAATATATGCATGAACAAAAATGTAAAAATAAAAAGATTGTTGAAATCCAGGATCCCGAGCACTTAATTTTGATGGTGACAACTAATACTTACTGAGTACATATAGACTTCCGTTAGATTACAAATGTTTAATCTTTGTATATGAGCACTAACATTTCAGGTCAAATGCACACTACTAAAGATTGCTGGAGACTCAAATCGGGTAGAATAGGATGTTGAAGAGTCTGTAATTTTTATTTCTTTATTTTTTTCTTTTTGAGTCTGCCACAGAAGCATGCATGTGAAAGGAGCAACCATGCACACACACAGGGGGAGAATTTTCTTTTAAAATGATTAATTTTTTTTTAAACACACCGTACTGTACGATCTTGGATCGTACTATACGATTAATTAAAAATACTCAGGCTAACGGCTAATTTTCTAATGATTAAGTTTACAAACTTATTGTACTGTACGATCCATATCGTACTGTACGATAATATGTAATTGTGAAACCCTAGCCGCCAGAATAAGTTTGGTAAGTTTTTAAATTTGATTTTTTGAACTGATCGTACTGTATGATACTGTTCGTACTGTACGATTAATTAAAACTTGCCAAAATTATCTCCCTAATCAGGAAATAAATGTTGGTTTCTATTTTATATGTCGATCATACTGTACGATCATATATCATACTGTACGATAGTCAGAAACGATTTCATTCGTCCCAGAGATCGTACCAGATGAAACCAAGGTTTTTTTGTTCTGTTCGTCCTGGACGATATCAAGAAATGAACTGATCGTACTGTACGACTGGTGGAGTGCTGGACGATTGTCAGAGATGATTTCCTTCGTCCTAGCAATCGTACCAGACGATCCTAAGAAATTTTGAACTATTTGTCCTGGACGATATTCTCATCGTACAGGACGATATCATGAAAAACACTATTCATAATATACGATTAAATGAGTACTGGATGATTGTCAGAGATGAGTTCTTTTGTCCCGAGGTTTGTCCCACAGTTCATCCCGTACGAACAGTGCGAATCAACAGCATCGTACTGGACGATATACATATCGTACTGTACGATATGAATAAAATTCGATACCTGTTCGTCTGTACTCGTACTGGACGGAGCTGTAGTTGAACTGATCGTACTGTACGATTATAAATCGTACTGTACGAATAGAAACGCAAAAGTTGAAACTTTTAGGGTTTTCTGAAGCCTGATATAAAAACAACTTAAAATTTTCTTTAGGAAGTTGTTGATCAATCCTTTTACTGTGAGAGGCTTGGAGGAAAAAGAAGGGGATTCGTAGAGAGAAGTTTTTGGAGAGATCTAGAGCTTGAGAGAGGAAGGTGAAGGTGAGCTTGAGCGTGAGGGAGAAGTAGTGTGAGGGGATCACACGGTGGCTCCAAGCTAGCTGCATGCTTTGCTCCTCTTGTGGCTTTGGAAGCTTCAAGAAAGTTCTCGAGGGAAGAGTCACTTCAAGATCAACATCGCCAAGGTACTCTGCCATCTCCAGGAGGGAGAAAAAGGAGAAGGTCCGCTGCCGTCACCAGGAGGGTGACATAGCGTTTGGTATTCCGCCGCACCGAGGGAGGTGAAAGTGTGTATTGTAAAGGCTTCTCCGCCTTGCTGTGGGGGCAAAAGGAGAGTCAACTTTTACTAGTGCAAATCCCGTAGTAGAGGACTCCGGGGAGTGGACGTAGGTCAAGTGACCGAACCACTATAAAAATCTCTGGTATGTTTTTTCCTGTTTACCGTACTTTACTTTTCATGCTTTAAATTTGTGCGTTTTAAATTGCTTGGTGAAAAATCAGTATTTAAATATCGTAGTATAAAATCTAAATTGAATTATCAATTTCATCGTTGTGAACGTCGTATTTGCTTCCGCACATTAGTCGTTAAATTATATTTTGAAAATACAAAAAAAATTAGAACTCTTGTGTAGGGTTAAATTTTTAAAATACCAATTCACCCCCCCTCTTGGCGCATCTCGTACTTTCAAGTTGTATCAGAGTGGGGTTTCAAAATAGTGTTTTAGAAAACCTAGAAACGTAAGATCCATGGCTCAATTTGGTAACCGTAACACTACGGAGGGTTATTCCATAACTCGTCCACCTTTATTTGACAACATACCGTTTGATTTTTAGAAAATACGCATGTCTACATTTTTACAGTCTTTAGACTATCGCATGTGGATGTTAGTCCAAGAAGGTTATTCTGCACCATTTCGTATGTTGAATGGAGTTAAAACTGAACTGTCATTTAATGAATGGAGCATTGAGTATAGAGAATTTGCACAACTAAATGCTAAATGTCTAAACTGTTTCTTTTGCGCATTAAAATCAGAAGACTATATGCGAGTATCAACGTGTACTACTGGTAAACAAATTTGGGACAAACTGTGTATCACGTACGAAGGAACTAGTGAGGTCAAACAATCTAGGTTAAACATACTGTTACATGATTACGAACTATTCCGCATGAAACCTAGTGAAACTATATCTGACATGTACACTCGATTCACCCAGATTGTAACATCACTGCATGCTTTAGGAAGAGAGTTGTCTAACTCAGAAAAAGTAAACAAAATACTGCGATGTTTGCCTAGCTCATACGATGCTAAAATCACTGCAATAACTGAGTCAAAAGATCTAAATGTTTATTCTATTGATAATTTGCTTGGGTCACTCATTGCCTACGAGCAAGGAGTGAGTCAACGACAAAGTGATGCAGGTGAAAAGAAAAAGGAGCAAGCAGTGGCTTTAAAAGCAAACAATTCTGAAAGTGACAGCTCAGCAGCGGAGGAAGATGACGACATAGCTTTGATGACTCGTCAGTTCAAAAATTTTCTGAAAAGAAAGCAGCGCCATCATCAAAGCAATTGGAACAAAGGTAAGAACTCAAAGTATACTAAGGTTGCATCTGAAACAATTTGCTTTGAGTGCAGGAAACCCGGTCATCTCCGAGCTGATTGCCCCAACATCAAAACTCATCAAACCAAGGAGAAGGGTGAGGAAAGATCAAAGTTTAAGAAGGGCAAGTTTAAGACTCAGAAAGCATTTTGGGCCGACTCTGCCTCAGAATCATCAGAAGAAGAAGCAGAGGAGGAGGTAACGAATCTGTGTCTTATGACTAATGATAATCTTGATCAATCAGATCAAGATGAGGTATGTCAACTGTCTTACGATGAACTGCTTGTTATTTCTGAAAAAATCCATGACTCGTATAGAAAATTGAAGAAAAAGCATGTTAGTCTTAATACTGAGTTTAGTACTTTACAAAATGAGCATGCTGGTGTAGTAAAGAATTTTTCTGACTTAGATAAAGATCATATGTCTTTGCTTGATGAATACGATGCATTAAACAAGAAGCATATTGAGTTA
Organism: Dendrobium chrysotoxum; assembly: GCA_019925795.1. Classification (NCBI taxonomy): domain Eukaryota; kingdom Viridiplantae; phylum Streptophyta; class Magnoliopsida; order Asparagales; family Orchidaceae; genus Dendrobium; species Dendrobium chrysotoxum. The sequence continues at coordinate 16,055,472 of CM034301.1, read as the reverse complement.
ACCACTGCGCACGATACCTTGAAATCATCACATGTTGAATTAGATAATGCATTTAAGGAACTATAAGAACTATCAGGGGAACTTAGTAGTAGTGAGCATGCATTGAGATTCAAATATGCTAGTCTTAACCAAGAGAATAAATTTTTAAATGAAAAACTTCATGCATACGAGAATAACAAAAAACCTCCCACGTGTGCTGAATTCTTTCAGCCTCCACCATGTGAATCATCTCATTCAAAACCAGCACGGCATGCATCATCCAAACCCAGAAATAAGCACTACCACCCTCGTAGATTAATGAACCCATATCCAGGTGTTAGATGTTATTCTTGTGGCATGCTAGGTCACATAGCTCGCACGTGCTCAATTCACTATAGGACACATCTAGTGTGGAGACCAAAATCGCAATCATCACAGCATAACATGCATACATTTCATTCATATAAGCATGATGTGGAACCCAAACTCACTTGGGTTCCCAAAGCTAATCCATGATTGACATTGTAGGGATGCTCTCACAAAAACCTAGTGAGAGCATGTGGTACCTGGACAGTGGCTGCTCAAGACACATGACTGGAGACATGAAGCAGTTCGTGACACTGGAGGCCAGGTCAGGAGGTAAGGTAACTTTGGGAGACAACACCACCAGAAAAGTGGTGGGCTCAGGTAGCATTAGAAATACTAAAAATTTAATTATTGAGAATATACTTTTAGTGGATGGTTTAAAGCACAATCTGTTAAGTATAAGTCAACTATGTGACAAGGGCTTTGATATAAAATTTTTGTCTAACAAATGCATGATTAGTTTAAATGATTCACTTGTGTTAGAACGAAAACGTATAAATAATGTTTACATGTTAGACTTGAACTGCATTGAAACCTCAAATTCCTTGTGTCTGAAAACAATAGCAGATGACTCTTGGCTATGGCATAGGAGACTATGCCATGCTAGTATGAAAACACTTAGGAACATCACTCAGAAAGACTTAGTTAGAGGCATACCAAAGTTAGACTTTACTAAGGACCATCTTTGTGATGCTTGCCAATTAGGAAAATAAGTTAAATCTTCATTTCATGCAATCAAGGATATCAACACCACTAGGCCACTAGAAACTCTCCACATGGACCTGTTCGGACCTGTTAGTACAGCCAGCCTAGGAGGGAAGTTGTATGGGTTTGTAATAGTAGATGACTACTCTAGGTTTACTTGGGTGAAATTCCTAGCTCATAAGAGTGAGTCATTTGAAGAATTTAGAGTTTTCTCCACTTGGATTCAAAGGAAATTAGGATGTGTAATTTCAACAATTCATAGTGATCACGGTGGGGAATTTGAGAATGATAAGTTTGAATCGTTTTGTAAAGAGGTTGGAATAGAACATAATTTCTCTGCCCCTAGAACTCCTCAGCAAAATGGAATAGCAGAAAGAAAGAATAGAACTTTAGTTGAAGCTGCTAGGGCTATGTTAGCTGAATACACTCTCCCTAGATACTTTTGGGCAGAAGCAGTAGATACCGCATGCTATGTATTAAATAGGGTAAATGTTAGATCCAAACTTAATAAGACACCCTATGAGTTGCTTAAGGGCAGGACACCCAATCTTTCCCACTTACACATTTTCGGGTGTAAATGCTTCATCCTAATCAATGGCAAGTCACCCTTAAGAAAGTTCGATCCTAAATCTGATGAAGGGGTTTTCCTAGGCTACTCATCTGTAGGTAAAGCCTATAGAATATTCAATAAGAGAACCCTAGTAGTAGAAGAGTCCACTCATGTGGTATTTGATGAATCCAATAAGACATCTGAACCTAATCATGAAGAAGAAGAAGTTAAGGTTATACGGGGAGTAGAAACCATTACCATAGAGACTAGAGCGGAACCGCAAGAACATCTGCCTAAGGATTGGAAATTTTCTTCTAGTCATCCTAGAGAGCTGATCTTAGGAGACCCATCAGAAGGGGTAAAAACTAGGCATGGACTTAGGAAAGAGGTTAGCCATTCTGCATTCATATCTATGATTGAACCCACGAGTATAGATCAAGCCTTAGGAGATGAATTTTGGATCCTAGCAATGTAAGAAGAGTTGAACCAATTCGTTAGGAATGATGTATGGGAGTTAGTCAAAAGGCCTAAAGAGCAAAGTGTGGTTGGAACTAAGTGGGTCTTTAAAAATAAAATGAATGACTCAGGAATAGTAGTAAGAAATAAGGCTAGGTTAGTAGCGAAGGGGTATAACCAAATTGAAGGAATAGATTTTGAAGAAACCTTTGCTCCGGTAGCTAGACTAGAAGCCATCAGGGTACTATTAGCTTTTGCTTGTTTTAGGGATTTTAAGCTGTATCAAATGGATGTAAAGAGTGCCTTCCTGAATGGAGTAATCAAGGAAGATGTGTATGTGGAGCAACCTCCGGGGTTTGAAAACTCACAATTTCCAAACCACGTGTTCAAACTGAAAAAGGCACTGTACGGGTTAAAATAAGCACCTAGAGCCTGGTATGAAAGACTTAGTACGTTCCTACTAGATAGAGGCTTTGTAAAGGGTAGTGTGGACACCACCTTATTTTTGAAGAAGGTAGGAGTTGAAGTACTCATTGTTCAGATTTATGTAGATGGCATATTGTCCGGATCGACGGAGAAAAGCCTATGTAATGAATTTTCAAAAATAATGAGCGACGAGTTTGAAATGAGCATGATGGGCGAACTTAGTTACTTCCTTGGATTTAGTGTAAAACAAACGGAAAGTGGAACATTTCTTAGCCAGTCTAAGTACGTCAATGATATTTTGAAAAAATATGAAATGGACAATGCTAAGGCTATGAATACACCCATGAGCTCTAATATTCAATTGGATAAAGATCCCAGTGGGAAGTCTGTAGATCAAAAGAGGTATAGGGGAATAATTAGATCGCTTCTCTATCTGACTGCCAGTAGACCAGACATAATGTTTAGTGTGTGTCTCTGTGCCCGTTTTCAAGCTGACCCGAAAGAATCTCACATGACTGCTGTCAAAAGAATTCTTAGATATCTTCTAGGCACCCCGAACTTAGGAATTTGGTATCCTAGACACAACACTTCTTTTGAAATCTTAGGATACTCAGATTCAGACTTTGCAGGTTGTAAGGTAGATAGAAAAAGCACTTCTGGCACTTATCAATTCATTGGACAATCATTAGTTTCATGGTCCAGTAGGAAACAAAATACAGTAGCCCTATCCACCGCCGAAGCGGAATATATAGCAGTAGGTAGCTGTGTTGCACAAGTGTTGTGGTTAAAACAACAGCTTGTAGATCTAGGACTACCTGTAGGAACCATTCCGATCATGTGTGACAACACTAGTGCAATTTGCATATCCAAAAATCCAATTCAACACTCACGAACCAAACATATAGACATTAGACATCATTTCATTAGAGATCATGTAGCCAAAGGAGATATTGAACTGCACCACGTTGCTACTGAAGATCAATTGGCGGACATTTTCATAAAACCATTAGGTTATGACACATTTAACACTTTACGAACTAAATTAGGTGTCATAGACATTCACGCTTAATGTAACAAAAAAAAATAAAATAAAAAAAAAATTAGTTTGTGGTTGTTTTGTTTTTGTTAAAATTAAAAAAAAAAAAAAAACAAAAAAAAGACAAAAACAAAAAAATTGGATTCCTGATCCTCTTCCCATGTTGCTCACAAACCTTGATCTTCTCTGACAATCGTACTGTACGATACACTATCGTACTGTACGATAAGGTTCAAATCACTCCAATCTCAGCCGTCCATTCCCATTCACGGTCCAGATCTTTCATGTCTTATACCTATCGTACTGTATGATTCACCACTCGTACTGTACGATACTAATTATTGGTCATCGTACTGTACGAACATACCAATCGTACTGTACGATCCACGTGCCAAACGGATTATGACGAATTTAAATCGACCGGTACGAATATTATTGCCTATCATACTGTACGAACACCTGTTCGTACTGTACGAACACTTTTGGTCAAAAGTCGTTCAGACGACTCGTTGGGACGAACGCCTTACACTCACGTTCGTACAGTACGATACGGATCGTACTGTACGATTTGACTCACTTTTTTGAAAAGTCATCCAGACGACATTATTGCGCATATCGTACTGTACGATGCTCAATCGTACTGTACGATATCCCCCAAAGTGTATAAAACGGGAGGGATTCTTAGCCATTTCTCCTCACCTTCAATCCCTCTGAATTTCCTCATTCCTCCAATCCTTTCTTCCAAAATGTCTGGGTCCAGTAAGCGCGGTCGTATGATTGTCGGGAGCTCTTCCTCCTCTCGGTGCTTCGATGATCGTTTTCTCTCCGCTGTGGACGAGAAAGCGTATATCAAAATCAAGGAGGCAAAGTTCACTCCCTCTCGCATGCTCAATCAGGCCGCCCTAAGTTTTGAGGTGATGAATCTGTTCGCCTCCACTAGCCTTCAATTCCTTCTGACTCTTGCTTTTTCTTTTCACTCCGAACTCTTGTTTGAGTTTTTTGCAAATATCCGAGTCGACCTTGAAAACACTACCTTCACATCTTATGTCTGTAAACAGAATGTCGTTATCACCGTCAACGACATTGCTGAGCACATCGGGCTGTCCACTGACGGCCCTCGTCCCCAATCCATGATCTCCCACGACTATGATTGGACGTCGGTAAATATGACCCTTAGAGGTGTCCCCTCCAATCAACACCTACCCCTGGTCCAAACCTTAAATCAAAATGCCCGCGTTATCCAGCATGTCCTACACACATTTATTATACCTAAGGCTGGAGATCGCATCCATATTACTCCCCTACTTTCTGTCGTCACCTATCTCATTATGTCGGGCACAAAATTCAATGAAGCCCAAATGGTGTTTGACTACATTCATACCTTGTCTGCCTTCCGATATCCCGGTGCCCGTCGTAAACTGAACCTTGCCTTAGGGCATGTCATAGGCTATATTCTAGATGCAAAATACCAGCTTTATTATCCGCTCCCTCCTGATCACCTTCCTATCTTCTACTCGGATGCCTCCTTTCGTATCTTGTTCCATCGGGGGGCCGCTCCCGCCGATCCCGAGTTTGATGACGAGGAGGCTGCTGCTCCTGCTGACGCACCTCCGCCACCACCAATCCAACCACCTGGCCTTGCTCCTCCCGACTACCCTCACGATGACATTATTCAACGACTTGATCGTCTGGAGACTCGGTTGGATGCCCACATTGCTCAGCAACATCAGGAGCATGACACGGATATGAAATGGTTTAGGGAGCGCTTCACATCGATCGATCACCAGTTCGCCTCCCTTCATCAGTACCACCAGCTATTTCCCGACCCTCCACCACCACCTCCGGATAAGGATCTAGATTTTTAGGTTGTTGTAGATGTTTCTGTTTTCTGTTTGTTATCAATGTACTTGTTTTTTCTTTTTTCTTCCCTTTTTGGTGCTGTCAAAAGGGGGAGACTTTTCTGTGTGTTTTGTATTATGTTTTTGCTTACTATTAAATGCTATTGGTTGTTTATGTTCTCACTACATTTGTTTTTTTTATATTGTTATTTTATTTATGTTATAATAAAAAAAAAATTGTTTCTTCTCCTCCTATTTAAAAATTAATAAGCTACTCTTCTGAGGGGGAGCTAAAGAAGTCAGAACATCTGTCCATCAGAAAATATTATTTGACACCATCAAAAAGGGGGAGATTGTTGAAATCCAGGATCCCGAGCACTTAATTTTGATGGTGACAACTAATACTTACTGAGTACATATAGACTTCCGTTAGATTACAAATGTTTAATCTTTGTATATGAGCACTAACATTTCAGGTCAGATGCACACTGCTAAAGATTGCTGGAGACTCAAATCGGGTAGAATAGGATGTTGAAGAGTCTGTAATTTTTATTTCTTTTTTTTTTTCTTTTTGAGTCTGCCACAGAAGCATGCATGTGAAAGGAGCAACCATGCACACACACAGGGGGAGAATTTTCTTTTAAAGTGATTAATTTTCTGAACTATCTTGGATCATACTGTACGATTAATTAAAAATACTCAGGCTAACGGCTAATTTTCTAATGATTAAGTTTACAAACTTATCGTACTGTACGATCCATATCGTACTGTACGATAATATGTAATTGTGAAACCCTAGCCGCCAGAATAAGTTTGGTAAGTTTTTAAATTTGATTTTCTGAACTGATCATACTGTACGATACTGTTCGTACTGTATGATTAATTAAAACTTGCCAAAATTATCTCCCTAATAAGGAAATAAATGTTGGTTTCTATTTTATATGTCGATCGTACTGTACGATCGTATATCGTACTGTACGATAGTCAGAGACGATTTCATTCGTCCCAGAGATCGTACCAGATGAAACAAAGGTTTTTTTTGTTCTGTTCGTCCTGGACGATATTCATATCATACAGGACGATATCAAGAAATGAACTGATCGTTCTGTACGACTGGTGGAGTGCTGGACGATTGTCAGAGATGATTTCCTTCGTCCCAGCAATCGTACCAGACGATCCCAAGAAATTTTGAACTATTCGTCCTGGACGATATTCTCATCGTACAGGACGATATCATGAAAAACACTATTCGTACTGTACGATTAAATGAGTGCTGGACGATTGTCAGAGATGAGTTCTTTCATCCCGAGGTTCGTCCCACAGTTTGTCCCGTACGAACAGTACGAATCAACAGTATCGTACTGGATGATATACATATCGTACTGTATGATATGAATAAAATTCGATACCTGTTCATCTGTACTCATACTGGACGGAGCTGTAGTTGAACTGATCGTACTGTACGATTATAAATCGTACTGTACGAACAGAAACGCAAAAGTTGAAACTTTTAGGGTTTTCTGAAGCCTGATATAAAAATAACTTAAAATTTTCTTTAGGAAGTTGTTGATCAATACTTTTGCTGTGAGAGGCTTGGAGGAAAAAGAAGGGGATTCGTAGAGAGAAGTTTTTGGAGAGATCTAGAGCTTGAGAGAGGAAGGTGAAGGTGAGCTTGAGCGTGAGGGAGAAGTAGTGTGAGGGGATCACACGGTGGCTCCAAGCTAGCTGCATGCTTTGCTCCTCTTGTGGCTTTGGAAGCTTCAAGAAAGTTCTCGAGGGAAGAGTCACTTTAAGATCAACATCGCCAAGGTACTCTGCCATCTCCAGGAGGGAGAAAAAGAAGAAGGTCCACTGCCGTCACCAGGAGGGTGACATAGCGTTTGGTATTCCGTCGCACCGAGGGAGGTGAAAGTGAGTACTGTAAAGGCTTCTCCGCCTTGCTGTGGGGGCAAAAGAAGAGTCAACTTTTACTAGTGCAAATCCCGGAGTAGAGGACTCCGTGGAGTGGACGTAGGTCAAGTGACCGAACCACTATAAAAATCTCTGGTGTGTTTTTTCCTGTTTACCGTACTTTACTTTTCATGCTTTAAATTTGTGCGTTTTAAATTGCTTGGTGAAAAATTAGTATTTAAATATCGTAGTGTAAAATCTAAATTGAATTATCAATTTCATCGTTGTGAACGTCGTATTTTCTTCCGCACATTAGTCGTTAAATTATATTTTGAAAATATAAAAAAAATTAGAACTCTTGTGTAGGGTTAAATTTTAAAATACCAATTCACCCCCCCTCTTGGCGTATCTCGTACTTTCAAAGATTTCATTCATTGAAAATTTCTCAGAGTACAATCCAAGGTCGGCAATAAAGTAAATGTGGTCAAGCTCCACCAACAATAAGCATGGATTTATATTCCTATACAATGTAGATTTAAATATTATTATTTGTCATTTCTTAGAATCTTCTAGCTTCTAGATCTTCTATAGAATTTTAAAAGATAATGATCTTCAAAGGAAGAAGAATCATTTTTTTAGAACTTATAAGTGTAAACAAATAATCATTTTTAAAATTTTTATAATTCTTGATATTGTATAACTCAATCTAGTTATACAAGTATCTAAAATATATACATTAACATCATTTCCTTTACATTTATATCATTGCCTAGGAATATTCTACTTTGTAAGAATTTAAAAGAACAGTATATAAAAATGCATATATGAAGTATTATGTGAGTATATACAAGTAAATATTAAATGCTCTAATTGCCTACTCAAAATGTGCACCATTAAAAATGCAAATAAGGCATCCTTAGTAAATAATCCAAACATGTGTACCCTCTAGGAAAGGTACTCCAAATAAAATAAACCAAACTGTTGGCCTAACCTAGACTAGATTTGGATGTTATAGCAAACCAATGTGTGTGTACAAGGCTATGTGGCCAGGATAGATCCTAGGCTTTACTATTTGTAGTTGTCTATAAATGATTTATTTATTTAAGGTTATTGAAGGTTGGTTTGAGTTCAAGTTTTAGTGTTTTAAAAGTTTTGGTTTATTTTAGGGGTGCTTTGATTGTTGGAATTAGTTAGTTCTAAGTTTTAAAGAACATATTGCTCAATAACTTCTAAGTGCTAGAAGTTATCGATTAATAAGTGCTAGGCTTATATTTATAATGCTACCAATCCTTCAAAATTGGGCCAGCTAGGTTGCATAGAGTTTTAATCCTTAAAATCTTTCTATCCAATACATATTTGCCTTCATAAAAGGAGTCAAGCACAATAGTATGAAAGCTTTAATGTTAAGTGTTTTACTACTAATTTATTAATGATTATTTAGGTTGAATAGAGATAATCTTTTTTAAATCAGGCTATAAGATTTATTTCACCCTTCTTAGAGCTAAATTGATAACCATGTAAGCCCAGGCTACCCAACAATTACTTATTTATTTAAGTTTCATTTTTGGTTGCTAATTTTTATTTTATTTAATTTATTAATTACTATTTATAATATTTATAATTTATTATTTACATTACATGAATTCATGCATGTCAATGTCATAATGGTCATGAGGACTAAGGCCTCAGGACTCGTAAGACTGCATCTTGAGGTATTTAAAAGTTCAATAGAGGGTGTTAAGCCTTGTTAAACTATCATTAAGCACACTAAGAGGAGGGTGAATTAGTTATTTAAAAATATCTTTAACACAAAATGATCTTTTTAATATTTTTAATAACTTGAATCAAATAATTTGATCACCCTATGTGAAAGCTAATAAACATAACAACAATCACAATGTTGATAATAATTTATTCAAATATCAACAATAATATTTTCAACATGCATTTTTTTAAGAAAATAAATTACAAAAAAGTAAAGTGTAAAAAAATATGAAAATAAAAGTAGAATGAGCACACTAGAATTTTATAGCGGTTTGGTCAATCTTGACCTACAGCCACTCCTTGGAGTCCTCTCCAGGTATTGCATTAAACCTTTAGAGACTCTCCTTTAGCCCCTACAGCTAAGCAGAAAACCCCTTACCCCTTACAAAATCTCTTCTACCAACCCGGTGTGACAGAGGACTAGAATCTTTACCCTCATGGTGAGGCAAAGGACCTTTAATACTTTTTCACCAATAATGGCAGAGAACATAGAATCTTTTTTCACCCTCTTGGTCATGGCAGAGTACATGAAATCTTTTTTCACTCTCTTGCTGAAGGCTGAGAATCTCGAATCACTTTCTCCTTCCCCTGTGTGACAGAGTAACTAGGTCATTTGACATAAAAGAGGTCTTCTTCCTAAACTTCCCTCAAGATAAATCTTGATGCATGGAGGAACTCTAGTGTAAGTCACTACAAGAAAATACATATTACCGGCATATCAAATTCATCGGTGACAATAGAAATACATCAAAAAATCCCTTTTTTTATTAGATTTCATGCGAAAAATGATCCGAAAGTAATTCACGCATCAGAAAATATGTAAACCAGCAAAATTTTTCTGCAAGAAACATTTCCAGCAGAGTTTTTGGTGAACTTCTGGCTGAAAAATGATTGAAAAAAACCATCTTTTCTTTAACGGATTCTGATATTTAATCCGTCGGTATTTCTAGTGGAACAAGTATGCCTAAATTCTCGGTGTATAATCTGCTGCATTAGTCCATTACATTATTATCGATGATTATTACCGGTGAAGTTTTTGCTGAAAATTCTAGTGTAAATGTACATCGAAAATGCCACTTTATTTTTGTTGTATCGTCTTGCCGATGATGTTTCCTGTAAAAAATCCTTTAGAAACCTATAACATAAACAAAAAAAAACCTTCTGGCCTTTGTAATAGATTTCTACAACACAACCTCCATACAAAAAGATTTAATACTATATACATTCAAACATCCACCTCCAATCAAGAACATCACCAAATATTGAACATAAATATATAAACCATAACAAAAGCAAGAAGAATATCATCAAATCATCAATAAATATCCAATAATAAACAAGTGCAGATGTCCAAAAAATAAATAAGTACATATGTTCAAAAACACCTAATTGCAGATATCCAAAAAAATATAAAGAACATCTACTATGAATCAGTCTCCTCCTCTACTCATGATGTACTCTTCCTACTGAATTGATCCCCCATCCTTTGCATTTCCTCTAAAAATTAAGTTTGCTACATCTGCATCTGCTGTTGCATCTGCATCTGTTGCTGCATCTGCATCTGTATCTGTTAATTAGCTTGTGCTTTCCTGACCTATTCTAGCTTGCTGTAAGGGTAGCTACCTGTTGGATATATAAAGACTCATGGATATTTGCTGAGAAGCTAGAGCCAGTATATGTCTTCCCGACATATGCATAGGCTTGCGAGCCTAAACCATATACTCTGCCTTGTTGCATTCCTCTATAACAAAAGTAAAAAGAATACACCAACGTACCTTCTCTTACCAAAGGTAATGAGCTTCTCTTACCGGAGGCGGCAAGTTTAGGAACTTGACGGTGGCAAATGGTGCAAGTTTAGCGATGAACATCAGTGAGGAACTGGTCATGTTTAGGGCAGATCTTAGATGCAAGCGGAGCTAACCAAAATTAAGAGGGAAAGAAATGAGAGGAAGATGGCGTATCAGTCGAAATAGGGCCCTTTTCATCATATTTTTTGGCGGATTATCCATCAATCTTATTATCGATAGATAATATATCGGTAACTATTTATTAAGTTTAAGTTAGCCAATTTATGCTGGTGATTCTGTCGGTAATAACCAGCAAAAATTATGCCATAATATTATAAATACCGATAAACAAACTGACAAAATATGCGTCGGTTATCTACCGGTGGCAATTACACTGGAAATACTGCCGTTAACTTACCGGCGCATATTCTGTCAGTTAGGCAACCAATTTTTCTGGCGTATGTTTATCTACCAAAAGTCTAATGGTAATGGCAGATTTTCTAGTAGTAAGTTTGTCAGAGCAACCGTGTGAAACTCTCTCTCACACTCCCTTAAAATCCATAAGGATCTCCTCCCTCTCTAATAAACTCCACCCTTTCTCTCCTAAGCTTTAGCTATCTCTTCAAGCTTTGTTCTGAAGAAATAACTCAATGAAAGACAAAAAGACTCTCACAAAGTCTATTAAGAAAGACTAAGTAGAGGGCCCACAAAAAAAATTTTAAAAATTCGATTCAGCCATCATAGTTCATAGAGTATGATCGCAAGATCGTATAGTATGATACCAAGAATTTGACTTGTAAGAACTGTATGATCACTAGTTAGCACAATACTATCAGTTCAAATTTTCACTTTTTGTACTTTAAGATTTATAATTAGTACATTATGATCAATTCAATTTTTCATGTTAGAACTATACAATTAGCATTTAGTATAGGATAATATATTCAGATCATATTGTAGGAATGAGCAGTAGTTCAATATGATTAGTTTAATCAAATTTCAATTCATTCAACATGAATCCTTGGATGACCAAATATCATATGTACCGATCGTACAATATGATCCAGTTAGTATAATACAATTAAAAAATCAAAATTAAGTAGATTTAATTGATTAATCACATGATTAAATTAGGTGATATTTTAAACATCAATAGAACAAAAATTATAATTTAAAATTTTGCTTAATTTAATGAACATTAGGTCTTCTTATGACATAATAATCTTATACGATTAGGTGGTTGTACTATATGATTTTTTATAATTTATTTCAATTTAATTCTTAATTAATTAAAAATTTTAAGTAATTTCTGATTACATAGATTGTGTAGCATTATCAAAAGATCATCTAGTATGATATTTAAAAAAATTAAAATATTTAATTTCACTCCATCGCGCTCGCGTGTGTTTATGGTTGCTAAGCTAATATATACCCTTATAGGAATTAACTCAAGAAATAAAAAATAAAAATTTCAGACTCTTTTAACACCCCCTATTCTACTCATTCTTGAGCCCTAAATCTTTATTGAATGTTGCATGATGTACTTGAAATGTTATTACACACAAACAAATATGCACTATAAATTCTTGGAGGAATAAAGAGACAATCAATATTGTTTGAAATCATTAAAATCACATACTTGGGAGCCTGAGTTATAACAATCTCCCCCTTTTTTTTGATGGAAAATATGTTTGGTTATATTTGAAAACTAATATTATTTTCCCTACTCTCCCCCCACTAAGTGAATTATGTTAAAAAATTGTAGAAAATATTTATTAAGAAAGCTAAACCCACCCAATCAATTTTAACCCAAAATATTTGATCTTACTAGAAGTCAGTAGTTAAGGCTAATATTTAATTAGAAATTTGGGACCAATATCTAAAATTCCTAAGTATTACTGGACTTATGAAAGGTATTTCATGCTCTTAATTCCAAATGCAACTAAATTTTTTTTTATTACTTATTAATTCAATGCATGTTATCATATATAAAAATTTATATAATTTTGAATTTCTAAAAAATATTAAAAAATAAATTTTATCCTAAGGAGTGGGCCTCTCCTAAATAGAGGTGTGCCCTCATAGGTCAAGTTTTTTATCCAACTAAGTAGGGTAGGGGGTGCCTAAATAAGGAATAAAGATAAAAATATGCTATAGAGATGAGATGCCTTTTTCATCTTTGTAAGCATTTATCTTTCTTATGTTTAGAATAATTTTAATGGTCATAAATAGAAAAAAAAAATTTCAAATGGCCTATCAAAGTTATTCTAGTAAAAGCACAGACAAAAAGAAAGCCGAAAAAAAATATATTTTTAATGCACCAATAAAGTAAATAAATTATTCACCCAACTGAATGAAATAAATGAATACAATAAAGATAAAAGCCCAATCTATTGTAGCAATTTCCACTTAATTACAATATATTTTATAGAAAAAAGAAACCAAGTAATGCCTTTAAATAATACCTCAGATTTTACTCCAAGCAAGTGTTATAACTAGATTTTATGAATATTTCAATGGCAATAATCTTCCAAAAGGTTTTTAAAAGAAACAACCTTTAGAAATTTCCTTCTTTTAATCCCTTCTTTTTCTAATGAAATGTGTCATAGGACTTTCACATTTAATTTGAATTACATTTGAAAATAGAAAAAAGACGGACACACACACACACACACACACACACACACACACACATATATATATAAAATCATTCATACATCACAAAAAATGCCTAACACTTACTTAACTATTAAGTAACATATTATTGGCTATGCTTTTAAAAGGCTTAGGGGGGCTAAGTAATTTCATTTATTAACACCTACAAACAATTTTATTAGTGACAAGATTAAGTGAATTTTAGCACCTTTTAGGCCCTACGTAAGTATGGCCACCTACAAAAAAATGTTTAACAATAAACAGTAAGAGCACTCCTAATTACTAAGTATTTAATTTTTTATCATAGATGGCATCATAACATCCACAGTAAAATCAATCATTATAAAAATTATACACGTCCACCAAAATAATTCAATCATCTCATTATAAATGAAATTAGCATGTAAATCACTTTAAATCACAGCAATGCTCCTAACCTAAACTAGGATTAATTGTCCTAAAAAGTATACTAGTATATGGTAGGCTGTGTTGGTGTTAACTTGTTATGCTTTAGATTTCATTTTCTAAATATTTATTTGTTTAATATTAATAAGTTGTTTGAATTAAAAAATTATTAATTTGGAATTTAATTATATTTTATGATTTATTATTTGAGTTTTGAATTTATTTTTTAAAAGAAAAAATAGAAAATAGAGTCTAATATGTAGAGATTCTACTCACAAATTAGTACTAACACACCAAAGATCCAATTATTTCATTGACAAAGTGAAATAAAGGCATAGCTTAATTTTACTATTGTTAAAGATTACAGGTTTTTATTTAAGATGTGTTAGAAATGTTTTAAGAAATTATTTTAAATTAAGTTGATAACAACTTCAAAAATTATTTCATGACCTTTAAGAATTTTATTATTATTAATAGTTAAATTTCCTAATTTATGGGTTATTAGATAATAATCATGAATTAGATACTTAAGGTTTGAGTCTCTCAGAATAAATTTGACGTTCAAGACAGATAATTAAGCATGCATATTATATAAATAACTATATAAAAGGATTAATTAATTCACTTCATATCTAAATAACCACATATTTGATCCATTTTCCATATAATGAAATCATAGCCACTGAATCAATTTTCTCAAAATGGAGGGGTATATTTTGTCTTAAACCTACAACTTTAACAATAATTGAATGTGGAAAATTTGAAGATCGGAGAGATCACATGGGTGAATCACAACCAAACTGATCCTTGAGGATTAAGGGATCATGGGAGTGCATTCCAATGGCTAGATTATTATGGGTTACACATCCATTTCATAATGATCCATACACTAAAATCTTATAGGTTAGGTTTGAGAAATACCAAGATTTAATGGGGATTTGATGGGGCTATTGCTACCAATAAAGTCAGTTGGGATTAATGCATAGGTTTGCTAAAGATAGTAAAACTCAAGGATTAATGATACAAAAATATGTCTTTAGCCATGAAGCTTCATTGGAGCTCATTTAATCTTATTCATATAGGCTCTAGAGGTTAAGGGAAAGATTCACTTGTTACAACATAAAGAAGGCTAGCAAATCCTAAATTAGGAAAGGCTGGAAATAAGACTATTTATAGAATTTCAGCATAAGCACCTGAGTAGGAATCAATCTTTCAAAGGCTTCTCATGCAATTAGGGCTATGTGGAGAATGTTTTTTAAATGCTTAATGTGGTTATCCACTGATTTGCTATTAAATATATTTAGTAGTTTCTTTTATTCAAATTTGCACAGCTTAACATTATACCAGTTCGGAGGGTAGACTAATGTTTTACTATCGATTTAAAAAGAGAAACTATGATTTATTTTCCTAATTAGACACAACAGGGAATATGTAATCCATCCAGATGGATGAGTATAATATTCTTCTATCGCTATAAAAATAAATTATAAAATTCATTCCTATAATCAAATACATAAAAGATATTTGATTCACCACAAAGACAAATATAATATCTATTTATGTTTTGATTATGAGATTAAATATAATATTTAAATCAAAAGTTCACATTCATAGATTTTCCCCCAACCTTAGAAAGAATCTAAGATAAATTTTATTTTATTTTTGGTTCTACACTTCCTATAGGGGTAAGCCCCTATAGTTAATTACATCTCCTGAGAGAATACTCTCAATTAAAGTGAGTACTAAATATTTTTAAAATTCATCTAGAATTAAAGAAATGATTTAGTAAATTTTTATTTCAATGCACAGGCTTTAGATTATAAATTTTAGAATTGAGTTTAGAAATTTAGATTTGAATTTGATGAGGAAAGATATGGAAAGAGAGAGGTGTATACAATTTGAACTTACACTTTCTTAGAGTGAGTTACCAGCCAATAATCCTAAACACAACAATCGCCATATGTATGCAAGATTTGGTAACCTCTATCCTAAGAATCAAGGAGTTGTTATACAAAGACTTTAAATCAAATGTTATAAAATATGCTTACAAAAAATTAAAACTACTTGTATGATGCAAATGATGCATGAACAACAATGCATAAAAGAGCTTGTTTTATTGATTTATAAAATTATAAAGTACAACCCAGGGTTTACAGAGAAGTAATGGTGGCTAGGCTCCACTAATCACAAACCTGGCTTTCTAAGCTTACCATATATATATAGAACCAAATACAGTTGCTTAAGATCTTGGAGTTCTAATCCCTATGTGGAATTCCAAAAGAGAATATCCTCTTAGGGAGAGGGCATTATTTTTTGGAGCCCCACTTGAATATATATAAGTAGTTATATTTGACCCTTTATAACTCGTGACTCTGTATGACTCGATCTATGTACAAAAATTTAAAACATTTACATTTGCATCTCTTTCTCATATACGTCATCCTTAGGTACATTCTACTTTATAGAAATATAAAGAACATAACATTAAAATGTAGATATAGTGGTGAAATGTGAGCAGTTATATTAAATATAAGGAAATTGCATAGACCTGAATTCATTCACTCCACTCTTTGGTGCACCAATAGAAGATAAATATGACATCCAAATTTGCTGAAAGTAAGAAAATACACATGGGTACCCACTAGGAAAAGGTACCCTCAATCAAACCAAACAAATCCACCATCCAAGCTTTGGCTAAGGTTGGTTGTCCCAGCAAACTATCAAAGTATGTGAGAGAGGTTATGTGGCTTTGATATGTCTTGTAGGAGTTTAATGTTTAGATTGCATATATTTTTAATGTTTATTCATTAAAGGCCAAAAAGGAATATAATTGAAATTCAAATGATATGTGATTGTATTTTATTATTTGAGCTTTAGATGTTAAAGTTGTTTATTTAATTTTACAGAATTTATATATTAATAATCCTATAGTGTAAGGGATATTAATATATAAATAATGAAACACCCATCCTCTATATACAAGACAGATGATCATATAGAAATCTTTAAAGATTTATTAAAGATTGAGAAGGGACCTTACAAACTAAATACACATGCCTTCCTAATAGAAGCAAGCATAGTGTATAAGGTCGTTGTATTATTAAAGTTTAATGGCCCCCCATATCCAATGTATTAACACCTTCCTAAAAGGAGTCATGGGGGCCTTTGGGTAATTTAAAGTGGATTAAAGGCCATAAAATAAAATGCTAAAATGCTCTTCAAATGGAATTAAGCATAAAGCATAAAGGCCTAAATTCATTTATTCCAATTTAATTATAAAATTTAATTGATTAAAATGAATTTTAATTAGTTAAATTATCAAATTGATTTAGTTTAAATGAATTAAAATCAAATTAAATATTTTTTTATTTTATTGAATTATTTGAAATTCTTAATGAATTATTAAATTTTTAATTAATTATTAATGAATTTATTATTATATTTTATTCAAAAATTATATTTAAATTAGAATAATTAATCTCTGAATTTTATTTAAATCTCTATGTGTTTTTGAATTTTCTTTATTACATTTAATTAGTTATATTGTAAAATTAATTATTTAATGAATTAAAATTAAATTATAATTGAAAATTTTTATTTAAATTAAAATTATAGTTTTTTTATTTTATTTTATTTGTATTTAAAGTTGACTTATATTTTTTGGAAATTGTTTTTATTTATAATGAATTTATTTAATTAATAGGTAATTAAAGGTAATTAATTATTTATTAAATTTAAATAAAAATTAATTTTGGATTTTAATTTTTAATTATTGTTGGTTTGATTTAAAGTTGTTTGAAGAGGGTTTGGTACTTTTATGAATTTTGGTTGATTTATTGGAATTTATTAAAATTTAACCCTTAATGAAGCGTTGAATTAATTAATTATTATTATAGGATAAATTAATTACAAATGAATGTATATTTAATCCTATGATGTGTAATGTCAATAAGTTTTCTAGGTTTAATGTCTCATCACAATGGGTTGTCTAAATGAATCCTAGGATTTACCTAAGTTCACTAAACACAAACATTAATTATTGTCCTTAAACTATCTCTAATGTTGAATTGGTTTAGCAATCATTGTTACTAATCCTTGCAAATACATGTAAACAATCAAATCACAAAAAAAGAATGTGCTTAATATAGGTGCATGCAAATGATGGATTTCCAAGCATTTGGGTCGAATCATCACTAAAATGTTTGGGAATCCCAATCATAATATAATCCTTCATTCAACTATCTCTCAATGATATGCCAAATCAGAGATATATCATAGCATTTATCAACCAAATTTGAATCCAGATTGTTAAACATTTGAAGTATAATCATACAAAAAGTGAAAGAACAATAATCATGCAATTACACAAACAGGTATCAAACTTGGTTGATTCTATTTACCCATGGTTAAGCTCTATTTAAAGATTTCATAAGATTCTTGAATGCATAAAATGGTTTTAAAATGCAATTATAATAAAATTTTAAAATTCAAGGTAAAATCAAGACCTTTATATTTAGAAAAATATTTATAATTTAAATATAGCCTAAATGAGATTGAGAAAATTAGGAGATGTCCAAAACATGCTTAAAAACTATCCCACAAAATTTTAATTTAAATATATGGATATTAAATAAATTATTAAAAAATGACAAATAAAATAATTAAAATTACCCATTATATAATTATTGTATTTATCCAAATTTAATTTTATACAAAAATATAGATTATTCTGAATCTAGTGTATTTTAAATCACTAAAATCCATTAAAATTAATTTTCTTCAAAATTTTGAAGTTAAAAAAATTTTTATATTTTAAAAAATTCGTTTTATACTTATAATAAGCCTACAGCTGGCCATGTGTTAGTGTATGGTTGTTGGATCAAAATTGCGATGGCGGTGGACATTTAATGCTAATGATTGTGCATGGATAATCATTGGCATTAATGGTATTACGACAGCTGTGATGGATGCATTTTCATTAACCATATCAACTTAGCCTTTGAATCATCTGATCATGCATTAATTGAAAGGATGGCTCTGATGCCGTCGGATGGTGATCCTAATAGTTAAAGACAACATATGGTTTGAACTTAACATAGAACAATGAGATCACAGCCGTTGATCGGGAGATCAATAACCATATTATGTATATTTAAAATGAAGAACGAGTTAAACTTAAAAATAACTAAACTAAAACTTTTGAGACTTTAGACAGAGGTTAATTAGGTTTTATAGAAGAGTGGGGAAGTGATTTTTGGTTCTAAATGCAGTTTTCACAAAGTTATTAATTAGGTTGGTCCTAGACTAGGTTTTCTGATTTACCTTGATAGAATGAACCTTTGGAGTTATTTTAGGACTCATTTTGTTTATTTGGAGAAGCCCAAAAAATATTCAAAAGACTATGAAGCTAGAGGAGCAATGGCTGATGAGTTTGAAGCAGTTGAAAGGAAAAGCCCTTCCCTCACTATGAATCCCACTGCCCGTGTCATGGAAATAATGAAGAATCACTTTACGCTTATAGATGGAGTTGTTAAGAGCTAAAATGAAACAAGGGTCAGATCTTGGAGGTAGTGAGAGAGTGTCATACTTGTAATGAGCCATTTTATTCACTTAGGCCAATTCAAACCCTAGCATGCTTGTGGACTGCTAAGATTATTTAGGAAAAATATTAAAATTCTAGAATTTAACTTTAAATAAAAGGTTAAATTTTGACCCCTTAATTTAATAGATTAAATAATTAGGAAAATTCTAAAATATAATAATTAATTAAAATCCCAGAAAACCTCAACTCAATCATTAAAACCCGCTATCAATCAATTTAGTAAAAATTGTCAATTATTAAGTTCCAATCGATTAAATCAATTAATCGATACTGGTTACTATTGGTAACCCGGGCCTATGAGGCTATTAACTTAGCCCCAAGGAAGGTGAAATAAACTTCACGGCCCTAGTGTAAACAGAGGTAGTGATTACTCAAAACTTAAAATACATTTCAAAATCAATATCAAAATATTAATACTTATACTCAAACTAAAATCCCTTAAACCTATAATAAATATCAAAATACTAGACAACTTTAACAACTATCAAGCATAGGATATATCCAAGCCCCACTACCCGATGCACACACTTTGGATGATTTGTTAGGACAATCAACCCAATTCATTTTGATTATTGATTTAATTGATGTGTTTAATTTTGAGCAGTAGAAGTTTCTTAATATTTCTAAGTTTCTTACTCTTGAATGCTATTTTTGATTTTGCCTCAAATCTTTTAAGCTCTTTAAGGACAAAAAATTTTCTACTTGCAATTGAAATAAAATTTTTTGGCCAACATAGAAACATAATAATTTTTAAGAAGTAAGATTGGGCTCGCTAAGGGTTCTCATATATACATATTAAAATTTTCTCCTCCTTATTAGACACCTTCCCACTTACGAGTTCTGGCAGACCATCTAGCCTATTAGGGTGCAATTTTATAAAGGGGATGTTGTGGAATTTTTAGAAAAAAATTTATTTTTAAGCCCTTTTAAAATTACTTCATATCGTTTAAGTATTCAAGGTAAATAAATCAAATTAATAAAATTTTCATTATATTTCCAACATTAATCACCTTACATACTTGAAGGGGCCAATTCAGACATTCTCTAGATGTAGGCCCTAATTTTTCAAAAATCTTAAATAACAATTATACCCATCTTTCATAAAAGATTGGATTCATTATTTTAAAGTTGGCTCCCGAATCTTGGCCAGAATAAGTCCAAATTTGTATTGCATTAGCTAGGTTTGGACCACTATTATTTAGTGCCCAAATTAGACTTAGGATCCAGGGTGACTCAAAATTATAAGACCCCAACCTCAGGAATATAGTCCCAACTTTCTAACAAATTGAAAACTTAAATCAAAACTTACTTCAGACGAAAATTTAAAGCCAAAGATATAGGATAGGCTGAGCCATTTTGTAATTATTTTAGAATCCCAAAGTACCTCTTACTCTTTTTCCATTGGCTTCCAATAATAAGGGCTCAAATTTGATCCAATCCCGGTTGAAAATTCCAGCCTCACTCCCTTTGATATCACACCTTGAGAATTCAAAAATTATATTTCTACCATTATTTTAATCCAAAGTTTTCATATGAAACTTAAGTTTCTTACTATGTACTTAACTATGAAGGCTTTTGCTCATAAGAGATTTAAAGACCCTAGACCATTTTTTTAAAATCAATTAATTCTCTTCAAAAAAATCAAAATTAAAGATGATCATCATCGTCATATTCAAATGATTGACAATAAATAATATTTTCTTTCCATGGGAAGATATTTCATTTATTATCATGACTTTGAATATGAAATTAATGATACTTCATCTAAACTACCATAGCCAAATACTCGATCAAACAATATTTTGACCTTTCGGGGTCATATATAGTTCATCCCTGAATTTGACTATGATAATCAAAATGAACTTCCAATTTTGTTATTTGAACCCATTAGGGAATAATACATTCACCTCTCAAGGCGATATATTATTCATAATGATGTGTTCGACATCAAAACTGAAATTTCAAAAATCAAAATTTCCCAAAGAAATTTAATTTCAATTTTTTTTGCATCTTTCCAAAGCAAAGCAAAGCTTTTTTTCAATAAATAAGGGTTTATTTTATTCTGGGTTCTAGACTCCATATAGGGGCTAGCCACTATAGTTAATTACATCTCCTAAGAGAATGCTCTTGATTAAAATAAAGAAATAAATATTTTAAAATTTATATTTATTTAAAGAAATGATTGGCAATTTTTATTTCAATGCACAGGCTTTAGATTATAAATTTTAGAATTGAGTTTGGAAATTTAGATTTAAAAATGATAAGGAAAGAAGTGGAATGAGAGAGGTGTATACAATCTTGATTTACACTTACCTAAAGTTAGTTGCCAGCTAATAGTCTTAAACACAATAATCATCGTATGAATGTAAGATTTGGTAAGCTCTATCCTAAGAATCAAAGAGTTATTATTTCAAGATTTTAAATCAAGTACTACACAACATGCTTACAAAAAATTAAAAATACACATATGATACAAATGATGCATGATTGACATTGTATAAAAGAGCTTATTTTATTAATTTATAAATTTGTAAAGTA
The DNA here is from genome assembly GCA_019925795.1 of Dendrobium chrysotoxum. Classification (NCBI taxonomy): domain Eukaryota; kingdom Viridiplantae; phylum Streptophyta; class Magnoliopsida; order Asparagales; family Orchidaceae; genus Dendrobium; species Dendrobium chrysotoxum. The sequence continues at coordinate 16,033,475 of CM034301.1, read as the reverse complement.
CAACCTAGGGTCTATAGATATGAAATGGTGGCTAGGCTCCATTAACAACAAACTTGGGTTTCTAAGCCTACCATATACATATAAAACCAAATACAACTACTTATGATCTTTGAGTTCCAAGTCTTCTTTGGAATTCTAGAAGAGTATATCCTCTCAGGGAGAGGACCTTATTTTTTGGAGCCCCATTTGCATATAAATTAGCAGTTATATTTGACCCTTTTACGACCAATGACTCTGTACAACTCAATCTTTATACAAAAATCTAGAACATTTACATTTAGATCTTTTTATCATATACACTATCCTTAGGTACATTTAACTTTATAGAAATATAAAGAACATATTATAAAAATATAGATATAATGGTGCAATGTAAGCAATTATATATATATATATATATATATATATATATATATATATATATATATATATATATATATATATATATATATATATACATATACAAAAAAAAGTAAGTAAATTGCATGGCTCTGAATTCATTCACTCCACTCATTTACGCACTAACAAAAAATCAATATGACATCCAAAATTTGTAAAAAGTAAGCAAACACACATGGGTACCCTTTAGGCAAAGGTACCCGTAATCAAACTAAATCAATCCACCAGTCTAGCCTAGGCTAGAGTTGGTTGTTCTAATAAACCATCTAAGTGGGTTTGAGAGGTTGTGTGGCTTTGATATGTCCTACATGGGTTTAATGATTAGATTGCAAATATTTATAATGTTTATTCATTAAAATCTAATAGGGAATTTAATTAAAATTCAAATGATATGTATCAGTATTATATTATTTGAGTTTTAGATGTTGAAGATATTTATTTAATTTTAAAGAATTTATAGATTAATAAACCCAAAGTGAAAGGGTTATTAATTTATAAATCCTAAGGCATTCAAATGAAATACTCATCCTCTATGCTGGACAAATGATTATATGGAAACTTTTGAAGATTTACTAAAGATAGAGAAGGGACCTTATAAATTAAATACACATGCCCTCTAGATGGAAGCAAGCATAGTGTATAAGGTCAATATATTATTAAAGTTTAAAGATCCCACGAATCTATTATATTATGGCCTTCCTGAGAGGAGTCATACATAACACATGGGGGTCTTTGAGTAATTTAAAGTGTATTAAAGGCCTTGAAATCAAATGCTAAAATGTCACTAAAATGGAATTAAGCACAAAGCATAAAGGCCTAAATTCATTTATTCCAAATTATTTATAATATTTAATTAATTAAATTAAATTTTAATCTAAAATTAATTTAGTTTAAATGAATCAAAATTTAATTAAAATTTTCTAATTTTAATTGAATTATTTGGAATTTTTAATGAATTATTAAAATTTTAATTAATTTAATTAATTTAATTAGTTTTTCATTAATTATTATCAAATTTTATTCAAAAATATTATTTAAATTTGAATAATTAATCTCGAAAGTTTATTTAATTTTATTTAATTTTCTATGTATTTTTGAAATTTATTTATTTTATTTATAAATTAAATTTAGAAATTAATTGTTTAATGAATTAAAATTAAATTTTAATTGAAAATTTTTATTTAAATTAAAATTAAAATTCTCAAAATTTATTTTTATTTTTTTTAAATTTGTTTTATATTTTTTTCAACTAAATTTTTAGTTTTAATGAATTTATTTAATTAATATTTAATTAAGTGTAATTAATTATTAATTGAATTTAAATGAAAATTAATTTTGGATTTTAATTTTTAATGATTGTAGGTTTGTTTTAAAGTTGATTAAAGAGGGTTTGGTATTTTTATGAATTTTAGTTGATTTATTAGAATTTATAGAAATTTAACTCATAATGAAGGGTTAAATTAATTAATCATTTTTTTGGATCAATTAATGACAAATAAATGTATATTTAATCGTATGAAGTGTAATGTCAATAAGTTTTCTAGGTATAATGTTTCATCCTCAAAGGATGTGTAAATGAATCCTAGGATTTGCCTAAGTTTACTAGGCCCAAACCTTAATTATTGTCCTTAAAAATATCTTTAATATTGAATAGGTTTAGCAATAAATGTTAGTAACCCTTGCTACATGTAAACAATCAAATCACAACAAATAAATGTGCTAAATTTGATTATTAGAAATGATGAATTTCTAAGTATTTCGGTCAAATCATCACCCAAATGTTTGGGAATCCCAATCCCAAAAGATAATCCCTATTTCAACTATTTCTAAATGTTATGCTAAAATAGATATGTATAATAATATTTATCTACGAAATTTGAATCCAAGCTGTAAAACATTTGAAGTATAATCATGAATAAATTGAAGTAACAATAATCATGCAATTACTAGACACACATGTATCAAACTTGGTTGATTCTATTTATCCATGGTTAAGCTCTATTTAAAGATTTCATAAGATAGTTAAATGCATAAAATGGTTTTAAAAGAAAGAGATAAGGGCTTAAGGATGATCCATGACTCTAAGGTTGACCTCCATAATTCGAGTTTACCTTCAAGTCCCTCTCTAGTATTTTCAACAAGAAAAATATCATCAGTAAAAAGTGTCCACCAGGGTACATCCTCTTGCAAATGTCTAGTAAGAACATCCATGACTAAAGCAAAGAGATAAGGGCTTAAGGTTGATCCTTGATGTTATCCAAGTAAAATAGGAAAATACTTGGTTAAACCACCTTGTGTTTGAAAACAAGTAATAGCACATGCATACATATCCCTAAAATAAAAAAATAAAAAATAAAAAATAATAAAAAAAATCTTTATCATCTTCATAATTTTCTTCCTCCTGCTGCTCTTTTAATATTGCTGGAGCTGATGATGATCCTATAAAAATTTAAAGGGGGTGGGTCAGAGAATACATTTCATGTTGCAACTCGGGCTCACGAGTTCTTATTTTGATGATAACAAATATTATGGTTCATCTACTAGTATTTGGAATATATATTTATTTGTGTGTACTAACATTTCAGGAATAGTATGCATCAATCCAAGAAAGATTCAAGACTCAAGAATGAGTATAATAGGCTTTGTTGTATTTCTCATTGATGTACTTTTTGATTTCTTGAGTCAAGTCCTGTAAGGGTGTATGCTTATTTGTGACTATGTGTACACATACTCAGGGGGAGTGAGATCCTGTCAAAACCAGAAGTTTAACCTTTGAACAAATCGTACTGGATGATTTCTGATCATCTAGGTCGATCTGTTCATTGAACTAATCGTCCTGGATGATCCAATATGATCTCAAAACCCTAGCCACCATGATAATTTAAGCAAGGATTTAAGAGTTAAAATTTATTTTAATCGTCCTGGACGATATGTATATCGTACTGGACGATTTGTGCAAAATTTGTACTGATCGTCCTGGACTATCCCAAGATCGTACGGGACTATCAGGTCAAATTCTGCACATCGTCCAGGATGATCCTACGATCGTCCGGGATGATGTTTGGCGACAGAATTGAGTTTTTAGGGTTTTTTGAAGCCGTCTTTTGGAGCACATCATCCTGGATGATCCGGAGATCATCCTGGACGATCTTTGCCGCCAGAATTAATTTGGAAGGGTTTTTGTAGCTCTTTATTTAAGCTTTCTCAAGGCACTTGATAGGTGTCTTTGGCAGCCATTGAGTATTCGTTCTTTTGGAGAAAACTTAAAGAGAGAGCTTGAAAGGGAGAGAGGAAAGGGTGGAGTTTGAGTGGGAAAAGAGCCTGGGAAGGGGGATTCTCGAGGGAGTGTGAGGGGGTTCACACGGTTACTCCGGCAAGCTTGCACCTAAGTACCATCAGATTCAAGGGTCATCTCGAGGGAAGTTTTGGGAAGAAGAAGATCTCTTCGTTGTCGAAGGACCCGGCTACTCCGCCGCACCGGGGAAGGTGGAAGTTATTTTGTAAGGGCTTCTCCGCCTAGCTATGGGGGCTAAAGGAGAGACACTTTTGGTTTAGTGCAATACTTGGAGGGTGCCTCCGAGGAGTGGACGTAGGTCAAGTTGGACCTAACCACTATAAATCTGGTGTGTTCTTTCTTATTATTTTTCGCACTTTATTTTGTTGTGATTATCTGCTTGGGTGAAATCTATGATTGATCTTTTTATCGTTGCTTTAATTCATTTCCGCTGCAAGTTATAAAAAGATTTTGTTTTGTTTTAAATAACCAATTCACCCCCCTCTTGGTTAGCCTCGGGACTACTTCACAAGGGCTTAACATCCCTATCGAACTTTCAAGTGGTATCAGAGTGGGATTCTTAAAATCAAGTTTTTAAAAACTTTTGAATTCGATCCATGGCTAATTTTTGTAATCGTAATATTACGGAAGTTTATTCAATCACCCGGCCACCACTTTTTAAAAATATTACTTTTGATTTTTGGAAAATTCGCATGTCTACTTTGTTGCAATCTAATGATTATCGCATGTGGCATATGATTCAAGTTGGTTATTCTGTACCGTCACGTATTATAAATGAAATTAAAGTTGATATTCCTTTTTTTAAATGGAGTAGATCAGATCAGATCAATGCTCAATTGAATGCTAAATGTTTGAGCTATTTTTTCTGTGCTTTGAATTCTGATGATTATATGTTAATATCCGCATGCACTTCTGGAAAAGAAATTTAGGATAAATTATGCACTGCATATGAAGGTACTTATGAAATCAAGCAATCTAGGCTAAATATTTTAATGCATGATTATAAACTTTTTAGCATGAAACCTCATGAAACGATCTTGGACATGTTTACTAAGTTTTCTCAAATTGTGACATCATTACATGCTTTAGGTAAAGACCTTTCAAATTTTGAAAAAGTTAATAAAATTCTACGTTCTCTACTTGATAAATTTGATGCCAAAGTTATTATAATTTTTGAATCTAAAAATTTGAATGAATATTCTATTGATAATCTGATTGGCTCACTCATTGCCTACGAGCAAGGTTTGGGTCAAAAGCTTTTGGATGCAGGTGAAACTATAGTGCTGAAAATTGAAGACATTGGAAAAAGAGACTCAGAAGATGATGAAAGTAAGGAGTTAGCATCAATAATAAACAAAGTGAAAAGTCTACTAAAGCACAAACATCAACATCAACAAAAGTGGAACAAAGGTAAAAAAGGTAAGAATGTTAAGATTTCTTCTGACATTGTTTGTTTTGGATGTAGGAAGCCTGGACATATGAAAAATCAATGCCCAAACTTAAGAACCCTTCCTAAAAAGGAAAAGGGTAAAGCTAAGCAAATTATAATAAGGGCTGATAATGCAAAATGAAAAATGTCCTGGGCAGACCAAGCTTCTGAATCATCAGATCAGGAGAAAGTTGATGTGAACTAATGTTTTTCTTGTGTGTTTGTGTTTGTGTTTTTATTTTTTGTTTTCTGTTACTAATTTTTATTCGTTGTGTTTTGTGTGTTTTATTTTATTTTTTGTTTTCATTCTAATTTAAAAAAAAATAATTTTTATGTTATTTTTTGTTATTTCTTTGATCAAGCACACACATATCACCTCTTATTTTAAAAATTAAAATTATTTTTCAAAGATCATATTTTCTAAAAATAAAAAATTTACCTCCTAATTTTCTTAAAATTCTATATAAGTTGTGGTTGATTTCTAAAAAATCAAGCAAAGGAAGGAAACTCATGATTTTATCTCTCCATCTTATTTCTTTATGTTAGGCTATTTCACTTTTGATTCAAAATCTATTTCAAATTACAAATTAGTTTTTGAAATTGAAACTTTTTCATCTCCCGATATTTTGTTTATCTCATAGGAATCTTTTGCAAATTATTGAGCAACTTCAAGATTATCTTATTCAGGTTGTTCGTCTTTATCAAAAGAATAAGGTTTGCTGATTTTAAAGATTTAGAAAGGAGGGAAATTACAAAAATTAAAAGAAGCACAATGTTGCCAAAAATGAAAGGATACATAAAGTGTATCAAAAAGTAAAAGATGCACAATGTCACCAAAAATAAATGGATACATAAAGTGTATCAAAAATTGAAAGATGCGGAAAGAGCGCCAAAATGAAAAGAGGCACAAAATGAGCCCACAAAAAGTTAGCTTCCCTTCTTGTAAATCACTAAAGTTTAGAAAACCCATGTCTTTTTGATAAATTCGTTACTTGAGCTTGAAAATTAAGATTTTTGATTCATTACTTTGCATTAATCTTCTATTAGATATATTTCATGAAAGGAGTTTTGAAAGATTTTTGTTTACTTATCTAATTTGTTCATTGATTTAGATATTACCTTAAAAAGTTTTTTAGCCTTTTTAAAACCTGAGCTTGATTTAACAATTTTTGAATTTCTAACCTTTTTGGGTTATGAGTAGTCAATTCATGCCTTACTTAGCTTTTTGAATAAAATCAAGGGGTAGCTTTCTCATTATAAGAAAATTCTTGATGTTATAAAAATTTCACAAGATCAGAGACTGTTTTTGATCTTTTAGTTTATTTTTGTTTTACTTTTGTTTTTTCTGCTCCTCTTCTTTTTGAAAATGTCTAAGGGGGAGAATGTACTGTTGTATTTGTTGTATTTATGAAGTTTATTTGTATTGTAATTGTACTGTTTTATTTGTGACATTTATTTGTATTGTGTAGTTTTTTTAAATAAAAAAAAATTAAAAAAAATTTGTTTCTCCCTATTTTTAAAAGTCTTTTCTTAGTGAGGGGGAGATTAGGAGAAAATACTTTTATTTGCAAATCAAACCAGAAATATTTGCCATCATAAAAAAGGGGGAGATTATTGCAACTCGGGCTCACGAGTTCTTATTTTGATGATAACAAAAATTATCGTTCATCTCCTAGTATTTGGAATATATATTTATTTGTATGTACTAACATTTCAGGAACAACATGCATCAATCCAAGAAAGATTCAAGACTCAAGAATGAGTATAATAGGCTTTGTCTTATTTCTCATTGATGTACTTTTTGATTTCTTGAGTCAAGTCCTATAAGGGTGTATGCTTATTTGTGACTATATGTACACATACTCAGGGGGAGTGAGATCCTATCAAAACCAGAAGTTCAACCTTTGAACAAATCGTACTGGACGATTTCTGATCGTCCAGGCTGATCTGTTCATTGAACTAATCATCCTGGATGATATTTATGTCATCCTGGGCGATCCAATATGATCTTAAAACCCTAGCCACCATGATAATTTAGAAAAGGATTCAAGAGTTAAAATTTGTTCTAATCATCCTGGTCGATATGCATATCATACTGGATGATTTGTGCAAAATTTGTACTAATCGTCCTGGACTATCCCAGGATCCTACGGAACTATCAGGTCAAATTCTACACATCATCCAAGATGATCCTACGATTATCTAGGATGATGTTTGGCAGCAGAATTGAGTTTTTAGGGTTTTCTGAAGCCGTCTTTTGGAGCACATCATCCTGGACGATCCTGCGATCATCCTGGATGATCTTTGGCGGCAGAATTGAGTTTTTAGGGTTTTTTGAAGCCGTCTTTTGGAGCACATCATCCTGGATGATCCGGAGATCATCCTAGATGATCTTTGTCACCAGAACTAATTTGGAAGGTTTTTTGGAGCTGTTTATTTAAGCTTTCTCAAGGCACCTGATAGGTGTCTTTGGCAGCCATTGAGTCTTCATTCTTTTGGAGAAAACTTAAAGAGAGAGCTTGAAAGGGAGAGAGAAAAGGGTGGAGTTTGAGTGGGAGAAGAACCATAGAAGGGGATTCTCGAGGGAGTGTGAGGGGGTTCAAACGGTTGCTCCGGCAAGCTTGCATCTAAGTACCATCGGATTCCAGGGTCGTCTCGAGGGATGTTTTGGGAAGAAGAAGATCTCTTCGTTGCCGAAGGACCTGGCTACTCCGCTGCATCGGGGAAGGTGAAAGTGAGTTTGTAAGGGCTTTTCTGCCTAGCTATGGGGGCTAAAGGAGAGACACTTTTGGTTTAGTGCAATACTTGGAGGGTGCCTCCGAGGAGTGGACGTAGGTCAGGTTGGACCAAACCACTATAAATCTGGTGTGTTCTTTCATATTATTTTCCGCATTTTATTTTTTTTCGATTATCTGCTTGGGTGAAATCTATGATTGATCTTTTTATCTTTGCTTTAATTCATTTCTACTGCAAGTTATAAAAGATTTTATTTTATTTTAAATAACCAATTCACCCCCCCTCTTGGTTAGCCTCGTGACTACTTCACAAGGGCTTAACATCCCTATTGAACTTTCATTTCATTGACCATAGGAGTCCATATCCCAGCTCTTGAATATATTGACCACAGCTACATTATAGTCAGTCTGGTTCTAATACTCATGTTGATGTTGGAGCATCATATAATCATACCTATGTTATATTCCATGCTGGACTCTTGTAAGTTAATACCCAAAGTTTTCAACAAAAACCTCAATCTAATCGACTCTATCGTTGAGGTCTTCCACTTAATCTCTTATAATTTTAGGATATCTACCTTATTATTGTCTAGGTTGGGTTAGTTGGCCAGATCCTCTCCTCTTTCTACAAAGGAGATTTTGAAGGAATGATCTTAGACCACGTTAAGGCAGAAGTAGGAAGAATTTACTCCTCCCCTAGATTTCCTATAACCTTAGAGGCATCACATAACTTAGAAATAATGTAAGGATGACCTAAACTCATTGAAGTTGAACCCCTAAGCATATATTAAATAGATTGAAAAATGATCTTACTAAAATCAATTGTAAACTCCTTCTGGATATAGTAATTAAGGACCACCCTACCCTTTGTCAATTAACTAATATTTCTTTAAGGTATAAGCCTCACATAAATAAAATAATGTCAGTCTTTTGACTCTTGGAAGAGGGCGTAGGAAAGAAAGTTAATAATTCTATCCTCTCTCTTCTTCCATTTGGTGTTAAGGTTCCTCTAGGTTAAAAATCTAATAATCTCATCATAAATAATACGAAGGTATAAAATTTTAAATACTCGTCCCTATCAAAGAGAATATTAGGAGTTTGAAAGACCTTAAAAAAAAACCCATTTTGGGGCTCCTTCGTGTTAGCAAAGAAATTTTAGACATTAGGTACTATGGCATGTCTGGGTTGATAATTTAGGAAATCCCAATTCTTCTCTAGGATTAAGGTTTCTACTCCCCACCCCCCCCCCCCCCCCCCCCCCCCCTCCCTCTCCCCCATGCCCACTAAAATATTTACAAACTCGCACTAAAGGAAGATCATCTTTTTAACTAGGTTATTATAATGCTCCTCCACAAACACACTAATAAACTTTTGGGCACCATAAGAAGTATACCTTTACTGCTTCTTACAAACTGTCATTTGAGGAACCATTAATAGTGATTAGGATGAGATGACTAGCTTGGAATATGCAAACTTAAGGATCTTGAATGCAAGTGAAATCAAATGACAACCTAGTTCCTATTTATAAACTAGTTAGCACAATGATGCTAGCATTTTTTTTATAGCACTAACGTGCTAAGTTAATTTGTTCAAAGATGGCGTGCATTATGGTGATCAAGATAAGTAGAGCTGAGTTGTTGGCTTGCAAAATTATGACCACGGCTTTTTGAACTGGAGACTGCCACCACAGTTCATCAACTACCCTATTCATGTTTTGATTGAGCATAATAGTGATAAAAATAAGGTGCTATTAAGCTATATAAGTTCTAAAAATTTGGAAGATCAATGCTACAATGCTACTTTATCATCGAAGCAGCACCATGTTCCCTCATCACTAGGCTAAAATTTTTTATTACTGACCAATATACCAAAAAAGTCTAACACACTCATAGCTTCTAAAGGACATAAATCAAACCTAACCAAATGGATTTCTAAACACCAACATTCTCACAATCTCTTAATAGCAAGAAAAGAACATATATTAGATTGCCTCCCAAATAATGCTTAATTTATAGTCTTCAGGTAGACAATCTCAAACTCTTATCCAAGATGTGTCAACTCCACTAAACTCTTATGGAAATCTACTTCTCCTCCTAAGTATGGTTTCATCCTCTAACCATTAACTTTGAAGATTTTGAATGTCTTACTAATCTTTCATATCTACATTTCTATAAGGATACACCTTAATAATAGTGAATGGTCCTAACCACGTGGACTTAAGCTTTCTTGAAAATAATTTCAAACCTTGAATTATACAATAGCACGTCTTTTACAGCCTCAAATTCTTTCTTATTGAGCTTACAATCATGCCACTTTTAATTTTCTGATTATATAATTTGGCATTCTTCTAGGCATTTTTGCTAAGTTCTTCTGACTTATTCAACTATATATGCATTTTCTCTTTAGCAACCTTAAGTTGGTAATTTAATTATCCCACAAGGAAATAAGCTTTGTGCTCTAATTTTAAAGGCAAGTGGAAAGCTTTTAAAAAAAAATTAACTTATAGGGAGGCATTCTAAAGAGTGCATTATCCAATCTTAATGCCCACTCCTTCCTATTTGTACTCACCATTTTCTCAAAAATTTCCCTTTTACTTGTTCAAGATTGACCATTCATTTGGGGATGATAATTAGTTGCTACCCTATTTTTAATTCCATATTTCAAAATTAATTTCTCCACTCACATTTTATAAAAATAACTATCCCTATCATGTATCATTACTCTAGGCATTCTAAATTTATAAATGATATTTTTCTTTAAAAATTTAATTAGTAACTAAGCTTTAGTTTAGGGTGTTACTATTCCTTCTATACACTTGGAGACATTATCAACTACTATTAAAATATATTGACTTCCATAAGTTACAACAAAAGAGCCCATAAAATCTAATCCCAAAACATGTAAAATTTGTACATCTTTTAATGTAATCTTTCACATCCTTCAATATTTTAGGCCAATAAAATTTTGATTGAAGGTTCTTGTAAGCAGTTTTAAACCCTCCAAAATGTCCTCCAAACATAGAATCATGGCATTAACTAATAATGAATTCAATCTCATCTTTTTGGGACACACCATCCATTGATTTGATATTTATACATTCTAAATAAATAAAGCTCATTCCAGAAATAAAATTTGGCATTTTTCATAAATTTGCACCTTTAAGTCGAGGACATGTCAACTAGGATTACTCAATTAATAATGAAGTTCACAATATTTGCATACGAAGGCACACATAATGTAAGATTGCAAATGTCAAAAGTAAGATCTTTATGTCTGATAATGGAGTTGCAGTTAAATTGCATTGTGATAACGAAAATTCTAACATCCATAGACTTCGCAATTCTATGGTTATTAAAGTATTTGGTGAATCTATTCCCTTCTCTATTATTAGTGTCGAACTAAGAAAACAGTGGAAGCATTTGGGGTCATTCTACCTAACCAATTTAGGTAAAGATTGGTTTATGTGTTCTTTTTACTTTTCTGAAGTTAAAGATGTTGTTCTTAGTGGATGACCATGGTATGTGGGGGGGGGGCCATATTGTTGGTATGGAAAATTAGAGTCTTGAAATCTCTTCTTTAACTATGAAGAATTTGTTTTCACCTGTTTGGATCAGACTTCCTTTTCTGCCATTATTCTGTTGGGATGATACTAGCATTACAAGAATAGCTTCAAGGGTGGGTACTCCTATGTATCTGGATGGCAACATGTTTAATTTGGAGAGAAGAGAATTTGAAAGGGTTTGCATTCGTATAAATCTTGATGAGAAACTTCTTCAAGGTGTTTGGGTGGATGGAATTTCTGGGAGATTCTTTCAAAAAATATAATATGAAAAGATTTCCCCATCTGTTACAAATGTGGAAAAGTTGGCCATGAACTTGAAATGTGCAGTAACATTAAAATTTCCAAAATAAATGACCCCTCTATACCTGGTGGAAAGATGGTGAATGAAATTATCAATAATCAAGGCAGTGGAGCAAATTCTATTAATGGAGTTGGAATAATAAAGATTATTTCTAATAATAATGTTGTGAAGGAATCTGAAGAGTATGGACCCTGGATACATGTTAGTTATGGAAGGAAAAAACCTTTTAAAGGTTTTAGACAAAGGAATCTGGGAGAATCAAATGTGGGAAGATATGTTAGTAGGACCAATATGAGGCTTAGTTCTGTTAATGAAGCTTCTGTTGTTGTTCTGGTGACCAGTGATAACAAATTAACAAATCCTAAAAATATTGATGCTATTCCTGAAGGTGGTGTTACAAAGGTAATTAAGGTATTGAGGACCGAAGTACCACAAGTTGATAATACTGATATTATTGCTGAAGAAGTATGTGAGATTACTGTGAATGAAGTAAATATTGGTGTATCTAATAATACTGTTATGTTAGATGATGCCAGTATATCTTCAAAAAATATAAAAGAGGTTGGGATAAGTTTTATTAACATTCTAAGTGCAGGTGGCAATGCAATAGAGAATATGTGTGCAAAAGATGTTAAGTAAAAGGAGTTCTCTGATATTCAATCGAAGCAGGTTGTAGAAGATAAAGCTCCATCATGTTTGAATTCAAGGATGGAAGTTGATGTTGATAATCATCATATCAAAGTGAAGAATAAAATTCTGAAGAGTTCGACCTCTAACCAACAAAATAAATTTAAAAAGGAAGTTAATAGGTTTGGCCCTATTAAAGATAGCCTTAGAGGTAAAAGAGGTGATGAAAGGATTGATAGTGCTGGGGGCTCTTCCCCATTGGCCTCCTAATGTCTTCATTACTTTTTTGGAATTGTAGGGGAGCCAAGAAAAATGAGGCCTCCCATTGCTTGAGGAGTGTTGTGGTTGATAATGGGGTTTTCTTTATTGGTCTTATGAAAACTAAATTAAAGTCTATGGATAGCAATGAGGTAAAAAGAATTATTGGAAATGATTAGGATTACTATCATGTTAATGCCAAAGGGACTTCGGGTGGCATTATTGAAATGTGGAGAAGAATAATATCCTTATTTTCTATCTTTAAATAATCCAATCAATGTATCATTGGTTGTTTGAAAGCACCTAATGGTTTTTGTTGGATTGTAGCCATTGCATATTGTAATATGGATAAGTACGAGAGAAGAAAATTATGGGAGATGATTAAAATGTATATGTCTGATGGCAAGCCTTATATAATAGGGGGTGATTACAATTGCATTGATTCTAAGGAAGATAAAAAAGGCGTAATAAGGTTTTCATTTTCTCTTGGGCCTCAAGAAATGAAAGATTTCTTATCTAGGAATGATTACCATGATATTGGTTTTATTGGGCCAAAATATATGTGGTGTAACAATAAAGATGGTCTTTCTCGTATTTGGGAAAGATTAGATAGAATTTATCTTAATTCCAAGTCTTTAAATCAGATTACTTTTACAGTTATCAATCATTTGCCTAGAGTTGCTTCTGACCATTATCCTCTTCTTCTTAATCTTAATAAGTCTGTTTCTTTCACTCAGAGATCTTTTAAATTTGAGAATGTTTGGTGTTCGTATGAAGCTTCTAGGGGGGTGGTCAAAAATGTGTGGAGCAAAAATGATTATGGAGAAGCATAAGATATTCTTCAAAGGAAGGTTAGGAGGTCACTTGAAAACTTATTTTATTGGAGTAAGAATAAACTTAAAGAACTTAATGTTTTGAAAGAAGCATTGCGAAAAAGAGATTTTGTCTTTACAAGTAGAGGAGATTCTTTTTGGTTTGAACTCAAACAAGCTGTTGGAACTTAGAAGGAAAATCCATGAGCTGAAGGTTACTCTTGCAAGATTATCTACATGGTGGAAGCAATGTTCAAAGACACAATGGGTGGAGGAGGGAGATTGGAATTCTGGTTTCTTTCATGCATATGCTTCAGCTAGGAGAAATGTCAATAGGATTAATCAATTGACTGATGCAAATGGTAGATGCATCATTGACCCGGATGCTATACATTCAGCTATTGAAAGTTTTTTTGTATGTAAATGGAAGTGTAGGCTTTTTTCTTATTCTAATTGGCCGAATTTTAGTTCTGAAATGAAGTTGGATGATGTTCAGAAAAATGTAATAAATGTAGTTTTAACAAAGCAAGAGTTGTATGCCACAGTTATGAAGATGAACAACAATAAATCTTTGGGAAAAGATGGGGCCAATTCATATTTCTTCAAATTTTTTTGGATATTATCAATATTGATTTATAGAATGCGGTGAAGAATTTCTTTTTTAATGGTAAAATGCTTGATGTTTGGAGAGAAACAATGGTGATTTTGATCCCTAAAGTTCCTGATGCGATGAAAGTGAAGAAGTTTAGACCAATAAGCTTATGTCAAACATTATACAAGATGGTGGCCGGTATGATGTTGAATAGATGAAAGGTATGCCTACCTAAATTATTTTTGATCATCAAGGTGCTTTTCTTCTTGGAAGAACAATTTCAGATAATTTCTTTTTGGCTCATAAGTTAGCAAGCGTATGATAGTATGAGTTGGGTAACATTATACAAAATTCTTATTGAAATGAAATTTCCAAGGAAGTTCATAAATTTTATCATTGAATGTGTTAGCAATCTAAAGTTTTCCATTTTTATTAATGGGAATAGAAGTAAATGGATAGATGCTGAATGTGGATTTAGATAAGGATGCCCATTATCTCCAAGTTTTTCATTCTCTATTCAGAATTAATTTCAAAAGCCTTCGATTAAAGAGGAAGTAAGCTTGGTATGAAGATTGCCCCAAATACCCCAAAAATTATTCATATGTTGTTTGCAGATTACGTGATGGTGGCGGCTGAAGCTAACCGGCATAATGCAATGAGGATTATTAAAATTTTGGAAGACTACTGCAGATGGAATGGTTAAAGAATTAATAATGATAAATCTATGGTCTTTTTTGGTAAATCTGTATCGCATGGAAGAAGAAGAAAATTAATCAGAATAATTGGGTACAAAGTGGTGGAGGAATTCAATTACCTTGGTATCAAGATGGCACTTAGAAGACTTAAAATTGCTGATTACAACTTCATTCTGAATAAGGCTATGGACAATCTTAACTCTTGGGGCTCTCGATTATTGCCTTTGGTAGGGAAGATTTTGTTAATTAAAATAGTTTATTCTTTATTTCCTTCTTATTGTATGGCTCACTCGTTGGTTTCGAAGAGTGTTCTTAATGAGTTGGATAAGTTATGTAGGAACATTTTGTGGCAAAAAGATCAAGGAAGAAGAGTATTTCATTATATTTTATGGAATTTGATGTGTACAGATATTAACTATGGAGGTATCGGGATTCAAGGTGCTTTGAATAGACAAGGACCTTTAAGTGCTCGTATTTCTAGAAATTCATATATAATCCAAATAGTCTTCTTAATAAAATTGTGGCTATAAAATATGGAGTTGATATTTAGAATAATGAAGCTAGAAGACATTCCTCTCCATCTTGGCATATTATTAAGGATGGATCTCGCTTCTTAAAGCAATTGCTAGGTGGAAAGTTTCAAATGGGGTTAGTATTGATATTTTTAGTGATAACTGGATTCTTGACAAAAATTTGGATAAATGGCCTACTTTGGGTAATATAAGTGAATTGGAAAATAAAAAAGTTTCTTTCCTTCTGGATGGTAATAGCAAATGGAATAAAACTCTATTATAGAACTTGTTTTCGGAGGGATTAGTTAACAAAATTTATGATATTCCAATTTGTCATGATATTGGTGTAGATACGATGGAATGCTGGAATGTAAATAAGGAAAATCAATAACTGCTATGTCTTTTTAGGCTTCTTATGATAAGAATCCTGAAGGTATACCAATAAAATGGATTAGGAAGTTAAATTTAACTCCTAAAGAATATCTATTTTGGTGGTGATTGATTAATAATGCTATTCCAACTCAAGTTTGGTTACAATATAGATGACTTTTGGAATCTTCTTTGTGTTTGAGAGGACGTCTAAAACTGGAAGATAGAGTCATATTGATGTTCATTGTATAATGATTTTTGAGATTTTTGAAACATTGAATAAGTGGGGTATCTACTTGCCTAAGTTTAATAATTTTCTTCATTGTTTGAATAAATTGGAGGAGATGGCAGTGACCAATCTGGGAGCTGTCAGAATATACGTAGCTACTGTTTACCCAAATTGGAAGGAAAGAAACTACTTTACTCATGGTATCAATTTGCCCTAGTTCAGCTTCCATTGCTTCTCAGGTTTTATCTGATTTTGTTCATCTATTTGTTCTTCCAATCAGCAACAACTGGGAAACTTACCAGCAATCTATGCTATAAAAAATTGGGCGCTTCTATGTTGAATTCTAATGAAGGTAGTATAGCAGGTGTTTTAAGAGACCACAAAGGCAAGTTTTTACTTGCATATGGAAAGAAGTTCATACATTGGGATGTATCTCTTATGGAGCTTATTGTTGTTTCCAACTTTCAAGAAGTTATTAAAGAATGGATGAAAGAGAAGCAAGGGATTATTATTGAAGGGGATAATATCAATGTGGTAAAGCTTTTGCAAAAATCAGTGGTGAAGACCAATCGGAGGAATAATGTTCATGGCTTTGATTTTTCTTTTCTTGATGTTTTAATAATGTAATTTTTCATTTTGTTTCCAGGGAGAGCAATAGGGTGGCGGATGCTTGTGCTCACTATTCTTTTAAGGGGTATTTTCATTGGGATTTTTTTTTCTGTTTGGTTATCTTCCATCAAGTGTTTGTGACTTGATCAGGAAGGATTATGATAGATTAGATATTACTTAGTCTTTTGTATTCTCTTTTTTTATGCTTTTATGCAAATTACATTTCCGCAAAAAAAAAGTCACACATAATGAACGCAATGTAAACAACTTCTCATCAGGGAATAATTCATTAATTTAGCATCATTATAAACAAATTATTCCCTTTCTAACCTATATAAATGACCATCTAATTTTCAAATCCCATTCTATCAAATATCTCCACATCAAACTCTTATAGTAATAAAATACATCTAATTAGTCTAGGTTTAACTTCTTTTTAAGTTAGTGGGCTTTTGATGGTGGAGTGATTAGTAAAAATATTAACTTTAATGTCAATTAAATATAATCTAAATTTATAAAAGATAAAAACTATCACTAACAGTTCTTTCTTAGTAGTTGATTAATTAATTTGAGCATTATTTAATGCTCTGCTAAGAAATAAATATCATGAAATTTCTTATCTAGGCTTTATCCTGAAAGTTCGATAGGGATGTTAAGCCCTAGTGAATTAGTCCTGAGGCTAACCAAGAGGGGGGGGGGGGTGCGGTGAATTGGTTATTTAAAAATTTCACGAGGAACAGAAAAAATCTTTTCGATACTTTGCAGCGAAAACAAGTAAACAAGAACGAAAAGATCAATCATAGATATTCACCCTAGCAGTTAATATCAGAAAAGTAAAGTACAGAACAGAATCAGAAAATTAAACCATATTTTATAGTGGTTCGGTCAATTTGACCTACGTCCACTCCCCGGAGCCTCCCCTCCGGGTATTGCACTAAACAAAAAGTGACTCTCCTTTTGATCCCACAGCAAGGCCGAGAAGCCTGTACAAGAAACCTCCTTTCCACCACCCGGTGAGGCAGAGAACCTAACCTCCTTTTGCTTCCACCTGAAGCGGGCAGAGAACCCAACATCCTTTTGCTTCCTCCTGAAGCAGGCAGAGAACCTTGGATCTTCTTGCCGACGATCCTCTCCCAAAGAACACCGACACTACGAAAGACGATGAGCGGAGAAGAAGACTCTGATCCTTGCTTGGAGCAACCTTTGTGAACCCCTCACGAACTCCCCCTCATAGGATCCTATCTCTCTCTCCCAAACTCTCTCTCTCTCTAGGGTTTCTCTGGAAAGGAAAGTGGCAAAAGATTTTTCTTGTTGAAAGAAAAAGATCTTTTTTAGGAGGGCTTAAAGTTTGCCCTAAATCTCAATTAGTCGACCAAGATCATCCAGGATGATCGATAGATCATCCTGTACGATCAGTTCAAAATCAACTGCATCAGCTTGGACGATATGGCTCTTCTGGATGATCAGTAGAAAAAATTGTTCATATCATCCCGTACGATCCTGTAATTGTCTGGTACGATTAGTGTAAATCGAGGAATATCATCCATAAGACAGTTCGGGTCGTCCAGAGCAAACTGGGCTGGACGACCAAAAAATGACTTGATCGTCCAAGACGATACAGGAATCGTCCTGTACGATTAGTTCAAAAAGTACCCAAATCATCCTATATACAGTTCAGGTCGTACAGCTGAAATGCACTAGACGATCATGATCGTCCGGGACGATCCTGTGATCGTCCAGGACGGTTTGATCGTATCAATCAAATATAAATTGCTTTCCTTAATTACCAGATTAATTTAGGCATGATTGTATTGGATCGTCCGGGACGATACACGTATCGTCCTTGAGATTAGACTAAATATCTTAAAATAAAAACTTACCTAACTTGATCTGGCGGTTGAGAATTTCTGATTTGAGCATATCAGCCCGTACGATCCAAAGATCGTCCAGGACGATCTGCTTAATCAGACCCTTTTAACTTGGTCACCCTAATTAGGGTTTCTATTTTTACTTGATCGTCCAGGACGATGTGACTATCGTCCAGGATGATCTGAATAAAAATTTGAACAGAAACTCTAATTCACTCAAGCTCTCCCCCTAAGTGTGTGTGTGCAAGGTTACTTAGCTAGGGGATCAGGTACATTACTATTGACTCAAGAAAAAGAAAAATAGTACAATTAGAGACACTTGGACCCGATCTTGAGTTGTCTTGAGTTGCTCGTGATCTTTTCTGCCTAAAATGGGTTAGCCAAGCAAATCACAATAGAGACATGTTTGTCATCATCAAAACAGATTTGTAACAATCTCCACCTTTTTGATGATGACAAACATTTTTACAGTAGTTTGAAAAATAACTAGAAGATCGATAGAAAATTTTCCTTAAATTTTTATTTAACAACCAAATTAATGTAGGAAACTTAACACATAAAAAAAATAGAAACGACTACAACTGACTCCCCCTTTTGACAACACAAAAAGGAGGAGGGTAAACAGAAACACTGAAACATCAGTACAAAATAGAAAAGAAAACAACTACAAAATGGAACACTAAAATTGAGGCGGATCCTGATCAGAAGGAGGAGGTGGCGGTGAAGAAAAAATAGAAAGGGATGGAGGATGGAGATGACATATCAGGATCCCAAAGACACTACCATGAAAACTAAAAAATAAAAACAAACACGAATAAAATTCGAAGCGAAAACACATAAAATCACCGGGTTTTTTTTTTGGATCAAACTGCTCTAGTAAATCAGAATTTTTCGTCAATTTTAGATTCAAAAACCAATAAGGAAAAGATTGACAGCACTGAAAACCAAAAAAAGCTAGAAAAATCGACCTTCGTAACTCCCACCTCGGGCACCTTATCGATGTAAATCTCTTTTAAAATAAAAATCAAATTCAGAAGAAAAGAAATTAGATTTGAAAAGAGATCATTTCAAGCTTCATTCCAGAAAAATATTTGATATAAAAGTGTTACAAAGTAATAAATCAGAAATCAGGATTTTCAAACACAAGCTTTTCAAAGTATTAAGTGGCGCACGGATTTTTCTAAGACATTTAACGATCGGAAAGGAAAGAAAGCTTGGTTGGGCTCATTTTGTGCCTCTTTTTCAATTTATTTGGTGCTTTGCGCTTCTTTTCATTTTTGATACACTTTGTGAATCTTGTAGTTGGCGAAATTTCACATCTTTTCAGCTTTGGGCTCATTTTATGCATCTTTTTCAATTGATTTGGCGCACTGCGCATCTTTTGTAAGCTTTCTTCTATTCATAATCGTTAAAGAGTCTCAGCTATGAAATTATCTTCCAGATATAGGAGACGCTCTCCACAATAAGGAAGAGTAATTCATAAAATAAAAGCCATATGTCTTATGATAAGTGCAATCACTTGCTTTAGAAAATCATAACAATGAGTCAAGACTTTGAAAATACTATACATATAAGGTAGATTACTGCAGGAAGATAAAATAAATCTCTATTTCAAAAACTAATATTTTAATTTTGAAGAAGATTTTTATCCAAAAGAAATAATACACCAGTAAAGGAGTTAGAGGAAGGGAAACAATCATCAATGTTTCTTCCCTTTAACAGACTCAGTGGAATCAATCACTGCTTACCAGCTTTCAAATAAAAATAAGGTAAAACTCTTAGTTAGAAATTCAGTTTAGCAGAAGTAGTGAGCAGTGATCTAATTTTGAAAAGAATAAAACAGTAAATAAAAGAGATGAACCAGTGAATAAAAAATAGGTAGAAAATCACATCAAAGTAAATATTCAAATCAAACTAACAGCAAGGCTAAAATAGAAATTAGCAGACGAAGAAAAAATAAAAATAACTGAATGCAAATAAGCAAATCAAAAAGCTAACTAACAGAAACAGAATAACAATCAGAAATAATCAGAAATCAGCAGTCATCAGAATCAAGCATTTATATCAATCACTCCTAATCTGATCCTCAAAATGCTGAATGAGTTAAAGGCCAGTGGTTTAGTGAATATGTCAGCCAGTTGATTTTCAGTTGCTACATGATGTAGCTCAATGTCCCCTTTTATAACATGGTCCCTAATGAAGTGATGCCTTATATCAATGTGTTTGGTCCTAGATTGTTGGATTGGATTCTTAGAGTTACAAATGGCACTAGTATTATCACACATAATAGAAATTGTGCCAACAGGTAAACCTAAATCCAAAACTTATTGCTTTAACCAAAGAACTTGGGCCACACAACTTCCTAAGGAAATATACTCAGCTTCAGCAGTGGAAAGTGCAACTGTGTTCTATTTTCTACTGGACCAGGAGACTAGAGACTGTCCTATGAATTGACAAGTTCCAGAAGTGCTCTTTCTATCCACCCTACACCCCGTAAAGCCAGAATCAGAATATCCAATGATCTCAAAAGAGGTGCTGTGCCTAAGGTACCAGATTCCTAGGTTTGGGGTCCCTAAAAGGTATCTAAGAATTCTCTTAACAGCAGTCAGGTGGGACTCTTTAGGATCAGCCTGAAACCTAGCACAAAGACAAACACTAAACATGATATCAGGTCAGCTAGCAGTCAGGTAAAGCAGTGATCCTATTATTCCTCTATACTTCTTCTGATCAACAGATTTTCCACTTGAATCCTTATCTAACAAAACAGAGGAGCTCATGGGAGTATTGATTGGCTTGGCTTTATCCATTTCATATTTCTTCAAAATGTCCTTAGTGTATTTAGATTGATTGAGAAAGGTTCCATCATCCGTTTGCCTTATGCTAAACCCCAAAAAGTAGGACAATTCTCCAATCATACTCATCTCAAACTCCTTACTCATTATTTTAGAAAACTCATCACATAAACATTTATCAGAAGATCCAAAAATTATATCATCAACATAGATTTCGACAATGAGTAAGTCATCCCTTATTCTCCTCAGAAAAAGGGTGGTGTCTACGCTCCCCTTAACAAACTCTCTTTCTAACAAGAATGTGCTAAGCCTCTCATACCAAGCTCTGGGAGCCTGTTTCAATCCATACAAGGCCTTTTTTAATTTATAAACATGATTTGGATATTGGAATCTCTCAAAACCTGGGGGTTGTTCTATAAAAATATCCTCTTTTATTACCCTATTTAAGAAGGCACTCTTGACATCCATTTGAAACAGCTTAAATCCCTTATAACAGGCAAAGGCTAGTAGCACTCTAATGGCTTCCAATCTAGTTACAGGGGCAAAAGTCTCCTCAAAATCAATCTCTTCTATCTGATTATACCCCTTAGCCACCAATCTTGCCTTATTCCTAACCACCACACCAGAATCATTCATCTTATTCTTAAAGACCCACTTGGTTCCCACAATACTTTGATTTCTAGGTCTTTCTACTAACTCCCAAACATCATTCCTTACAAATTGATTCAATTCTTCCTGCATAGCTAAGATCCAAAACTCATCCGAAAGGGCTTGATTGATGTTGGTGGGTTCAGTCACTGAGATAAAGGAAGAATGGTTTACTTCCTTCCTAAGTCCATGCCTAGTCCTAACACCTTCAGAAGGGTCTCCTAAGATCAGTTCTTTAGGATGACTCGAAGAATATCTCCAATCTATAGACAATGTGATTTGAGGTTCTACCCTCTCCTCCAGATTTGAATTTCCAACCCCTTGGGTAATTTCCTCTACCTCTTCTTCTTCCTCAATTCTATTCACTTTAGGATCAGATTCATCAAACACCACATGGGTTGTCTCTTCCACCACCAAAATCCTTTTATTGAACACCCTAAAGGATTTTCCCATGCTAGAATAGCCTAAGAACACTCCTTCATCAGATTTGGGGTCAAACTTTCCTAAGGATGATTTCCCGTTGTTCAGAATGAAAACCTTACAGCCAAAGATATGGAGGTGAGACAGGTTTGGAGTTCTACCCTTAATGATCTTATAAGGTGTTTTGTTCAGTTTTGATCTCACATTCACCCTATTCAGCACATAACAGGCAGTGTTCACCGCTTCAGCCCAAAAGTATTTTGGAAGTGAATACTCAGCAAGCATGGCTCTAGCGGCTTCCACTAAGGTCATGTTCTATCTTTCAGCTACCCCGTTCTGCTGAGGGGTCCTAGGTGCTAAAAAATTGTGACTAATCCCTTTCTCCTCACAAACTTCCAAACTTCACATTTTCAAACTCTCCACCATGATCACTATGAATAGTCAAGATCTCACAGCCTAACTTCCTCTAAATCCAAGTGGAGAAGGACTTAAACTCATCAAATAACTCAGATTTATGTGATAAGAATGTAATCCAAGTGAACCTCGAGTAGTCATCTACAATCATAAAACCATATACTCTCCCCCTTAAGCTGGCAGTGCTAATGGGTCCAAAGAGGTCTATGTGAAGAACTTCTAAAGGTCTAGAGGTGCTAATGTCTTTAACAGAGTGAAAAGGGGACTGGACTTGCTTCCCTAACTGACAGGCATCACACAGGTGATCCTTAGTGAACTTAAGCTTGGCACACCTCTAACTAAGTCCTTTTAGGTGACTCTCCTAAGGGTTTTCATACTGGCATGACACAATCTCCTATGCCATAACCAAGACTCATCAGTAGCAATTTTTAAGCAAATTGAATTCTCAGATTTAATGCAACTTACATCCAGCTTGTAGACATTATTGATCCTTTGTCCCTGCAAAACAATTTTATCATTTAAGCTTAAAATGTAGCCAGTAGGCAGGAGTTTGATGTTGTATCCTTTGTCACAAAGTTGACTAATGCTCAGCAAGTTATGTTTTAGTCCATCTACAAGCAAAATATTATCAATCATAAAATTCTTTGAATCACCAATTATACCTGTGCCTACCACCTTCCTGGTGGTGTTATCTCCAAATGTAACCTTGCCTCTAGCCCTGGCCTCCAGTGAAATGAACTGATTTGTATCTCCAGTCATGTATCTAGAACATCCGCTGTCCAGGTACCATATACTCTCTTGAGGTCTTGTGTGAGAGCACACCTACAAAAATATCAAACGTCAGTCTTAGGAACCCAAACAGGTTTGGGTTCTTTCTTATGAAAAGAAGAATGCAATGCATGCATGCTGTGCTGTGAAACAGTTAGTTTGGGCCTCCACACCCAATGTGTACTACGGTGAACAGTGCAGGTGTGGAAAATGTGTCCTAACATGCCACATGACAAGCATCGAACACCAGGAAAAGGGTTAACTAATCTAAGTGGGTAATAGTGCCTCTTCCTAGATGTATATGAAATATGCTTTGATGAACTTGCAATAGATTTTTCAAAAGGTGTCGGTGCTTAAAACTTTTCAAAAGTGGGTGGTTTTTTGTTTTTCTCAAACGCACTGATCTTAACTTTCAAAAATTCATTCTCTTTATTTAAACTTGCAATTTCAAATTTTAAAGCACCATTGTTACTTTCTACTTCACATGCCATGGTATCTAATTCTTTAAAAGCTCGCTCCAAATCAACATGAGTGGTTTTCAATGGATCATACACAGTAACTAAATCAGAATATTTCTTATTCAATTCATCAAACTCATCAAGTAAAGACATGTGATTGCTATCAACAGTGGAATGATCCTTAATCAAAACATCATGCTCTTTTTGCAAAGTCAAATAATCCAGTTTCAAGTTAGCATGAGTTTTCTTAAGCTTCCTATATGATGCATGAATTTTTTCAGATACTTCAAGTAATTAATCGTAAGTAAGCTCACATACCTCTTCCTGGTCTAACTGACCAGGGTGATCATCAGCCATCAGACATAGATTTGTTTCCTCCTCTTCAGCTTTAGTCTCAGAAGAGTCGGATGCAGAGTCTGCCCAGAACGCCTTCTGAATCTGCTTCTTGTCCTTTCTGAATTTTGGTTTCTCCTCACCCTTCTCCTTGCTTGGGTGAGCCTTGAGTGTAGGACAATCCGCCTTTATGTGTCCAGGCTTCCTGCATTCAAAACAAATAGATTCAGATGAACCTTTAAAGTTTCTACTGGTCTTACCTTTGTTCCACTTTTGAAAGTTCTTATTCTTCTTCCTTAGAAAGCTCTTGAATTGCCTTGTGATTAAGGCAACATCATCGCTATCAGACCCGAAAGTGCTAGCATCTGAATCTTTGGCCTTTAGCGCCACTATCTTCTCCTTCTTTCGTTCACCTGCATCAAGTTGTCTTTGGTTCACCCCTTGCTCGTAAGCAATGAGTGATCCAAGTAAGCTGTCAATAGAGTAAGTATTTAAATCTTTAGATTCCGTAATCGTAGTAATCTTAGCATCGTATGAAGAAGGCAAACATCTAAGAATTTTGTTCACTCTTTCGTAATTAGTTAGTTCTCTTCCTAGAGCATGTAAAGAGGTAACGATTTGAGTGAACCTTGTATATATTTTTGAAATTGTCTCACTAGGTTTCATGCGAAAGATTTCGTAATCATGTAACAAGATGTTTAACCTAGACTGTTTGACTTTAGTTGTACCTTCATATGTTATACACAATCTATCCCAGATTTCTTTACCCGTTGTATAAGTAGAAACACGCATATAGTCTTCAGATTTTAAAGCACAAAAGAAACAGTTCAAACATTTTGCATTTAACTGTGCTAAATCATGATCATCAAAAGTCCAATCTGTAAATGGAGTTTAGTTTTAATACCGTTAACAAGTCTATGTGGTGCTTCATAACCATCTTTAACTAACATCCACATACGATAATTGATTGATTGAAGAAAAGTAGACATGAGTGTTTTTCAAAAATCAAAAGGAATGTTATCAAAAAATGGTGATCTTTTAATAGAATAACCTTCAGCAGTATTACGATTGTTATAGTTAGCCATGGATCAAATTTAAATGTTTTTAAACTTAAATTTTGAATCCCTCTCTGATACCACTTGAAAGTTTGATAGGGATGTTAAGCCCTAGTGAACTAGTCCCGAGGCTAACCAAGAGGGGGGGTGAATTGGTTATTTAAAAATTTCACGAGGAATAGAAAAAAATCTTTTCGATACTTTGCAGGAAACAGGTAAACAAGAACGAAAAGATTAATCACAGATATTCACCCAAGCAGTTAATATCAGAAAAGTAAAGTGCAGAACAAAATTAGAAAAGCAAACCAGATTTTATAGTGGTTCAGTCAACTTGACCTACGTCCCCTCCCCGGAGCCTCCCCTCCGGGTATTGCACTAAACAAAAAGTGACTGTCCTTTTGCTCCCACAGCAAGGCGGAGAAGCCTGTACAAGAAACCTCCTTTCCACCACCCGGTGAGGCAGAGAACCTAACCTCCTTTTGCTTCCACCTGAAGCGGGCAGAGAACCCAACGTCCTTTTGCTTCCTCCTGAAGCAGGCAGAGAACCTCGAATCTTCTTGCCGACGATCCCCTCCCAAAGACCACCGACACGATGAAAGATAACGAGCGGAGAAGAAGACTCTGATCCTTGCTTGGAGTAACCTTCGTGAACCCCTCACGAACTCCCCCTCATAAGATCCACTCTCTCTCCCAAACTCTCTCTCTCTCTAGGGTTTCTCTGGAAAGGAAAGTGGTAAAAGATTTTTCTTGTTGAAAGAAAAATATCTTTTATAGGAGGGCTTAAAATTTTTCCTAAATCTCAACTGGTCGGCCAAGATCATCCAGGACGATCGATAGATTGTCCTGTACGATCAGTTCAAAATCAGCTGCATCAGCCTAGACGATCTGGCTCTTCTGGACGATCAGCAGAAAAAATTGTTCATATCGTCCCGTACGATCCTGCGATCGTCCGGGACGATTAGTGTAAATCGAGGAAAATCGTCCAGAAGATAGTTCGGGTCGTCAAGAGAAAACTGGGCTGGACGACCAAAAAATGACTTGATCATCCAGGATGATACAGGTATCGTCCTGTACGATTAGTTCAAAAAGTGCCCAAATCATCTTGTACACAGTTTGGGTCGTACAGCTGAAATGCACTAGACGATCATGATCGTCTGGGACGATCTTGTGATCATCCAGGACGATATGATCATATCAATCAAATATAAATTATTTTCCTTAATTATAAGATTAATTTAGGCTTGATTGTACTGGATCGTCCGGGACGATACACGTATCGTCCTGGACGATCAGACCAAATATCTTAAAATAAAAACTTGCCTAACTTGATCTGGCGGTTGAGAATTTTTGATTTGAGCATATCATCCCGTACGATCCAAAGATCATCCAGGGCGATCTGCTTAATCAGACCCTCTTAACTTGGTCGCCCTAATTAGGGTTTCTAATTTTACTTGATCGTCCAGGACAATGTGACTATCGTCCAGGATGATCTGAACAAAAATTTGAACAGAAACCCTAATTCACTCAAGCTCTCCCCCTGAGTGTGTGTGTGCAAGGTTACTTAGCTAGGGGATCAGTTACATTACAATTGACTCAAGAAAAAGAAAAATAGTACACTTAGACACACTTGGACCCAATTTTGAGTTGGCTTGTGTTGCTCGTGATCTTTTCTGCCTGAAATGGGTTAGCCAAGTAAAACACAATAGAGACATGTATGTCATCATCAAAACAGATTTGTAACATATCCTAAAATTGCTCTAATGGCATGGTCACTAGCATCACACATCAATTCAAAATTTAGAGACCAATAAGGTGAAATGATGACAGAATTAGTAATTAAGCACTTCTTAAGTTGTTTAAATATAGCTGTGCATTTTGAATTAAATTTTCACCAAGCTATTATCACAGAAATAAATCTATCATATAATCTTAGCCAATCAAAAAGTGTAGAAAAGTACAATACAAATAATAAGAAATCAGAACAAACATACCAGAATTTTATAGTGGTTGGATCAAATAATGACCTATGTCCACTCACAAGAGTCCTCCTCTCTGGGTATTACACTATCACTACAGTGTCTCTCCTTTACCCCCTATAGCTAGGTGGAGAAGAACTTACAAAATCTCTTTCACCAACTTGGTGTGGTAAAGGACCCTAATCCTTTTCACCCTCCTGGTGAAGCAGAGAACTAGGAATCCTTTTTACCCTAAGGGTGAGGTAGAGAACATGGAATCCTTTTTTACCTTCCTAGCGAAGGTACAGAATCTAGAATCCTTTTTCACCCTCCTATTGAAGGTAGAGAACCTAAAATCTTTTTAACCCCCCTAGTGAGGCAGAGAACTTAGAATCACTTGCACCTCCCCTGGTGCGATGGAGTAGCCGGGTCCTTTGACACCAAAGAGGTCATCTTCCCAAAGCTTCCCTCAAGATAAACCTTAACACATGGACAAACTCAGGTGCAAGTTCAGCGGAGCAACCTTGTGGAACTCCCTCTCACACTCCCATGCAACCCACAATGATCTTCTTCCTCTCTCAAAAACTCCACCCTTTCTCTCACAAGTTCTAAGCTCTCTCTTCAAGCTTTCTTCAAAGTAAAACACTCAATGAATTCCAAAAAGACTCATACAAAATCTTATGGGAAAGCTTAAATACAGGGCTTCATGAAACCCTGAAAACTTAGTTCTGTCGAGTCTGATCATATGGTATGATCTTAGATCATACAATACGATTAGTTCACTATATCCATATTAGTACTATACAAATAGTAAGACGTTGTACAATCAGTTCAAGTGTTTGAGCTGATCATCCAGTACGATTGGTATAATCAAATTGGATTATTATCTCATGCGATTAATGATGATAAATTATCATCCCACACAAAGATCAGGTTATATAGTATAATTTATCCAATCCTACATTACGATCTTTCTAGACTAATTAATCCAAATTTGATCCCTAATTATAAGATTAATTTATGCAAGATTTAATTATATCTTACAGTACGGTACCTATTGTACATTATGATTTGTACATAATTTGTATTTCAAAATATTGCTTAAATTATGGTTGGAAACTAAGAGCATGATTTCAACTGATTGTCCTATATGATCTTGATCATCCAGTATGATTAGCTCAAATATCTTTAATTATATAGTTAACTATTTTAATGATTTTCTAATAAGCTGGTCATACGGTATGATACCTATTATATAGTACAATTAGTTTAAAAAATTACTATTCTAATTTTTCTCACTATCTCACTCCCCTGAGTGTGTGTGTACATGATCACCAAGCTTGCATACACCTTTATAGGACTTGACTCAAGAAATTGAAAAATACATAAATGATTTTTTTAGACTCTTTCAGCATATCCTATTTTACCCAATCTTTAGCCCTAAATCTTCATTGAGTGGTGCATTATGTATTTCATTAGTACACACAACAGCAAATATGCACCACAAATACTAAGAGACATAAAGATGCAATCAGTAATATTTGTTATCATAAAAAATCATAAACTCAGAAGCCTGAGTTACAAGAATCTCCTCCTTTTTGATGTTGACAAACATTGTTGGTTGAATTTATAAACTAAAATCATTTTCTCCTAATCTCCCCCTCACTAGTAGAATTATATTAAAAATAGGGGAAAATATTTTTTTAATTATTAAATATATACTTTTTAATATTATTTAAGAAAAATTTTGAAACTAAATAATAGACAAATAAATGTAAAATTTTGAAAATAAATGACAGATGAACAAATGTAACCAAATATCTTCTCCCCCTTTTGACATCACCAAAAGGGAGAGAGAGTATAACACCTAGAATTGAACTACATATAGAAGAAAATGACAACATATAATCATACATAAAACATTATTATAAAAAATGAAAAATAGAATAAATAAACAAACACACAAAACTTATACCTAATTGGAATTAATAATTAAATTTTGGACTATTCAATATAGGTTTGCTACCTCATCATCTTGCTCATATTTTGTTGAGTCAAAAGCTAAGTTTTCCTAGAAGATTTTTTGCTTCTTTTTAATTCCCCTTTTTACATTTAGCTTATTCTCACCCTTCTCTTTTACAGGGTGGTTCTTCAAATTGGGTCATTCATATTTAAAATATCTAGTTTTCCTATACCTTAAGCAAATAATGTCAAAAAAAAAAACTTTTCATTTTTCTCATTTTTACTTTCACTCCACTTTAGTTGGTGCTTGTGCTTGCACTTCAAGAAAATTTTTAATTGGCTTATTATTAACATTGTCTCCTTTCTCTCATCATCTCTTAAGGCATTTTTATCCATGTCTTCGACCTTTAGCTCTATAATCTTCCTATCACCTGCATTCAAAAATCTTTGACTCACACTTTGCTCGTAGGCAATGAGTGAGCCAAGCAGATTATTAGTAGAATAAGCATTTAAGTCTTTTGATTCACATATAGCAGTGACTTTATCATCAAACGTATCAGGTAGAAAATATAGAATTTTATTGACATTCTCTGAGTTTAAAAGTTCTCTACCTAAAGCTTGCAATGATGTCACTATTTGAGTAAATCTAGTGTATATGTCTAAGATAGTCTCACAAGGTTTCATGCAAAAAACTTTATAATCATGAAATAATACATTTAACCTAGATTGTTTGACTCACTGGTACCTTCATATGTAATATATAGTCTATCCCAAATATCCATGTTAGTGGTACATGTAGAAACTATCATATAATCTTCAGACTTAAGTGCACAAAAAAATAGTTTAAGCATTTAGCATTCAATTGTGCAAAATTTTGTTCTTCTTTTCTCCATTTAGTAAAAGGAATGTTAGTTTTGACTCATTTAATAATTCGTGATAGTATAAAATAAGCAGTTTGAATCATATGCCACATTCAAAAATTAATTGATTACAAAATAATAGATATAAGAATTTTCTAAAAATTAAATAGAATATTATCAAATAACGGTGGATGAATTATAGAATAGCCCTCCATGGTGTTTTTATTTCCAAAATGGGCCATGGATCAGTTTCCTCTAGGTTTTCTAAAACTCTCTTTTTAAGTACCTCTTTGATACTAATAGAAAGTTTGATATAAGATGTTAAACCTAAGTGAATTTTTCTCTAGGCACACTAATGTGAAAGCAATACTATCTCTTAATGTGGAGTCTAATAAAATTTTCAAGAATTATAATAATGTTGATGATGATTTAATCAACTTAACATACTATCAACCATAGATTTTTGCCTAGTAATTATCACAGAAATAAATCTATCATGTAATCTTAGAAAATCAAAAAGTGCAGAAAAGTAAAATAAAAAAAATAAGAAATTAGAACAAGCACACTAGAATTTTATAGTTGTTCGGTCATGACCTATATCCACTCCCTACCTCCTCTCCGGGTACTGCACTATCACTATAGTGTCTCTCCTTTAGCCCCCACAGCTAGGCAGAGAAGCCCTTACAAAATCTCTTCATCAACCTCAGTGTAGTAGAGGACTGTACCTTCTAGTGAGACAGAGAACCTAAAATCTTTTTCACTGTCCTAGTGAGGCAGAAAATTCGAAATCCTTTTCACCTTCCTAGTAAAGGCAAAGAACATAAAATTCTTTTTCACTCTCTTGATGAAGGCAAAGAACCTGGAATCCTTTCCACCCTCCTTGTGAGGCAGATAACCTAGAATCACTTTCACCTCCCCTGATACGATGGAGTAGCCAGGTCCTTTAATACCAAAGAGGTCTTCTTTCCAAAGATTCCCTTAAGATAAATGTTGAAACATGGAGAAACTCAGGTGCAAGTTTGCTAGAGGAATTGTTTGAAACTCCTTCTCACACTCCTTTACAACCCATAAGGATCTTGTCCCTCTCTCAAAAACTCCACCCTTTCCCTCCCAAGTTCTAGGCTCTCTCTTCAAGCTTTCTTCAAAGGAAAATAATCAATGAATGCCAAAAAGACTCATACAAAGTCAGAAAGCTTAAATAGTGGGCTTCAAGAAACCCTAAAAACTTAATTCTATCCACTCTAATTATATAGTATGATCCCAGATCACACAGTATGATTAGTTCACTATATCCCTGTTAGTACTATATGAAGAGTAAGGCGTTAAACAATCAGTTCAAGTATTTGAGCTGATCGCCCAATATGATATGATCATTATCCAGTATGATTAATATAATGAAATTGGATTATCATCCTGTATGATTGGCGATGATAAATTATCATCTCATGTAAAGATTGGGTCGTGCAGTACAATTTGTCCAATCATACAGTATGATCTTACTTGACCAATTAATCTAAATTTAATACCTAATTATAGGATTAATTTAGGCAAGATTTAATTACATTATATAGTATGATACTTATCGTATAGTACGATTAATATATATTTGTATTTTAAAATTGCCTAAATTATGATTGGTAAGTAAGAGCATGATTTTAACTAATAATCCTGTTCGATCTTGATCGTCCAGTATTATTAGTTCAAATAGCTTTAATTACACTATTAGCCATTTTAATGGTTTTTTGATAAGCTCATCGTACAATATGATACCTATCGTACATTATAATTAGTTAAGAAAATTACTCTTCTAATTTTTCTCACTATCTCACTCTCCTGAGTGTGTGAGTGTACAATCACCAAGCTATCATACAACTTTATGGGACTTGACTTAAGAAATTGAAAAATGTATAAATGAATTTTACATACTCTTTTAGTATATCCTATTCTACCCAAACTTTAGCCATGAATCTTCATTGAGTGGTGCATGATGTACCTGAAATATTAGTGCATACAAAAGCAAATATATACTACAAATACTAGGAGACAAAGATTTAATCAATAATATTTATTATCATAAAAAACCATAAACTTAGAAGATCGAGTTACAATAATCTTCCCATTTTTTTATGATGACAAATATTATTGGTTGAATTACAAACTAATATCATTTTCTCTTAATCTCCCCCTCACTAATAGAATTATATTAGAAATATGGGAAATATATATATATATATATATATATATATATATATATATATAATAATTTTATTTAATAAAAAAATTAAGACTAAATAATAGATAAATAAATGCAAAATTTAAAAAAAAAAGGATGAACAAATGTAACCATGCAAAATTTTGAAATAAATGACAAATGAACAAATGCAACAAAATATCTTCTCCCCTTTTTGACATCACCAAAAAGGAGAGAGAATACAACACCTAGAATAGAACTATATTTAGAAAAAAAATGATAACATATAATCATATGTAAAACATAATTATTAAAAAAAGTTAAATAGAATAAATAAACAAACACATAAAACTTGTACCTAATCAAAATTAACAATTAAATTTTTGACTGTTCAGTATAGGTTTGTTACCTCATCATCGTGCTCTTAATCTAATGATTTAGAAGCTAAGTTTGCCTGGGAAATTTTTTGCTTCTTTTCATTTCCCCTTTTTATACTTGGCTTATTCTCACCCTTTTTCTTTATAGGGTGGTTCTTTAAATAGGGGCATTCATATTTAAAATGTTCAGGTTTTCTACACCTAAAGCAAATAATGTTAGAAGAAAACTTATCATTTTTCTCATTTTTACCTTCGCTCCAATTTAGTTGACACTTGTGCTTACGCTTCAGGAAAGTTTTGAATTGGCTTATTATTAACCTTATCTCCTCACTCTCATCATCTCTTATACCACTTTTATCCATGTCTTTAGCTTTTAGCACTATAGTCTTCTTATCACCTACATCCAAAAGTCTTTGACTCACAATAGAATAAGCTTTCAAGTTTTTCGATTCATATATAATAGTGACTTTGGCATTGGTAGAATACATAGAATTTTGTTGACCTTCTTTGAATTTGAAAGTTCTCTACCTAAAGCATGCAATGATGTCACTATCTGAGTAAATCTAGTTTACATTTCTAAGTCTCATAAGGTTTCATGGGAAAAAGTTTGTAATTATGCTATAATACATTTAACCTAGATTGTTTGACTTCACCAATACCTCCATATATAATACATAGTGTATCCTAAATATCCCTGCCAGTAGTACATGTCAAAACTCTTATATAATCTTCATATTTAAGTGTACAGAAAAAATAATTTAAGCATTTAGCATTCAATTATGCTAAAATTTGTTCTTCTCTACTCCATTCAGTATATGGAATATTTATTTTGACTCCTTTTATAATTCATAATGGTATAGAATAACCAATTTGAATCATATGCCACATTCAAAAATTAATTAATTGCAAGAAAGTAGACATGCATATTGTTCTAAAAATTAAATGGAATATTATCAAATAATGATGGATGAATTATAGGATAACCCTTCACGGTGTTTTTAATTCTAAAAAATGCCATGGATTATTTTCCTCTAATTTTTTTAAAATAGTTTTTTAAAGTGTCTCTCTGATTCCAATTGAAAGTTTGATATAGGATATAAAGACTAAGTAAACTTGTCCCTAGGCAGACCAATGGGGAAGCAATACTATCTCTTACCCCGACCTAGATTGGGGAGCCAACTAATAACCTAAGCACTTTAATATAATACATCCAGTCTTTTTATGAAAGAGTGATAGGCTGTAAATTAAGTTTTAAAGAATTGGGGCCAACATCTAGAGCAGAATCTAATTGGCCCCTTGACTTTTTGTAGGGTAATTATGCTTAAACAAAATGCAATTAAAAAATTTAGACTCTTTTAATTTGTTTCTAATGCAATGCATGCTAATCAACTCAATCCATAAATTAGAATGAAGTAGTTTTAAAGTCAGGCTTAAAAATAATTTTATCCTAGAGATTATACAACATCCCCATTACAGAACTGCACCATAATAAGCTAGTTGGTCTACCAAAAATCATAGATAGGGAGGTGCCTAACAAGGAGGAGAAGATATAAAATGCATATATTCAAACTCTCAGCGATCTCAAGCTTACTTCTTAAATCATTAGAGTTACTATGTGAGCCTAAAATGTTGTTTAATTTTGAGTAAAAAAAGTTTTATTTATACCCTCACAGGCCTTAGAACATATCCAGGCTAAATCAAACACAACAATCAATAAACAAACCTAAAAAAATAGGTAAGTTCTAAGTACAATCAATGTAAATAATTTAATTAATTAATATAATTAAATAAATTAAATATGCGTTGGTAAATTCAATTTAATTATAACCCAGGGTCTGGAGAAATTAAAAGTGGCTGGGTACCACTGACAACAACCCAAACTCTAATCCTAAGACTAACGTAAGTGACTTTGAGTGGAATATTTCTTTCTCTTCACTTCTCCATCCTTCAGCAAGCACCTTGGGTTTGTCGGGTTTGGATATCCAAATGAAAAGAAACTCCTCCTCGAAGGGGCATTTTGTTTTCTCTTTAGGTATTAATGTCATCCTAACTTGGATCTCCAAATGGAAGGGAATTCTTCCCTAAGGGATGTTCCCTCCTCTTTGGATTACAAGTTAGATGGTGATTTCCCACCTCAAAGGTCGACTCTCATAATATTTGGCTCAAATTAAATCACATTACATTAAATATATAAAGAAAAATTCTAGACACCCTGCATAGTTAACCTAAGTAATTATAATTAAAATGTCTCAAGATATTATATATATACATTATATTAAAATAGAACCATGCTTAGTCATGCTCTTTTATTTTTAAGGGGGACTTAGCATTTTGTACCTGCATAAAATATGTCAGTTTAAAGCTTTATTTTTTCCCCCTTAATTTAGCCCTATATGAGCATTGACACCTGCAGAAAACTCCATGAGCATCGAAATTGTTCCTAACCAAGTAGTAAATAATGATCATCAAATCAATTGATAGATCGTATAAGTCAATAGACAATCACATCAATCAAATCATTATAACCAGCTTATAGTGAAAAACATAAAAACCTCAGCACACAACAATAGAAAAGTAAATACAGGCCTAGCCTAGATCTAGAGTCAATTTTCCTAGTAAATCATTTAAAGTGTATGCAAAAGGCTATATGGCTTGGATATGTTCTAGATTGGGTAAATTGTAAAGGTAATCTACTATTTAAAGTTGTTGAAGGCTTAAGGAATTTTTGAGTTAAGTTTAAGTATTGGTGTATTAAGGTTAATTTTAAATTATATTTTAAGTGTTTGTTGACTACTACCTTTGTTTACACGAGGTCCATGAAGTTTATTTCTCCTTCCTTAGGGCTAAGCTAATATCCTCATAGGCTCGGGTTACCTAATAGTAACTGGTAGGGAATAATTAATTTGATTTATTTGAACTCAAGAGGTTAATTATTTTTAATTAAATTAAAGTTTTTTAGAATTTAAGTTAATTATTAAATTTTAGAATTTTTTGGATTATTTAAATGCATTAAATAAGGGGTCAAAAGTTGACTTTTCAAATTAAAGTAAATTTTAGAGTTTTAATATTTTCTCTAAATACTAGACTTTAAGAGGAGTAATTAGACTCTAAGCTTATTGGATTTGAAATTTTCTATATTAAGTTATAAATTTTTTGAAATTTTGACATATTTTGAAACTACTATTGACCAAAATGTTGAATTTTTTACTTCAACTTATTTGTAGTGGTTTTATATTTTTATTAATTACTAGACTTTGAATAGAGTTCAATTGATTTGAGTTTGGTTAATTTGGAGTTTTCTGGAATTAGTTATAAATTTTCAAAGTTTGGTTAATTAATTGAATTTTTAAATTACTTAATTAAGAGGCTTTTAATGATCTTAATCGAAACTGATTCCAAACTTCTTGAAATCACTCCCAGATGTTAGGAATGGGGAGTGTTCTCAAGTCCTTGAGAATTTATTAGAATTTGTAATTATTTTTAATTAATTAAATTAAAATAATTATTAATTTATGCTAAAAATTAAATTAAACCTAAAATTGAAGTCAACTAATAGGGGTTCTAATTTTCATAGGTTAGGGATTTAATTATAAGCTTTTTGATATTTTATCTAAATTTTTAAGATTTAATTTAATTACTGGTGAATTAATTAGATTTTTAGGTTAATTTTAAGTGTCAATTTTTGGTTGCCTAAATGGTGAACAAAATGGATCCCAATTTTAGTAAAACTTAGGCCATGAGTTCACCTGATCTCAAGTCCCAATTCCACTAAAATAGGACCCATGGTGGACCTTCTAGAGTGGTTAAACAAACCACTATACGTAATCATAAGGTTACCTTCAAAATTTTGACATAGGCTACCTAAGTCAGGGTGTAGGGATAAAATTAATGGCTATCTACTCCCTAAACTAAGCATAAAGAGAACACAATCAATCAAACCCTAAACCTCATTGGATAGATAATTAAATTAACTTGAACTTAAGGGTCAATTAATGATCCTTAAGTTTAAGCTAAATAGAACATGACCTAAATCAAATCAAACAGAAGGGAGGAATTTTTGGCATGTTATAAACATGCCCAAGATTGATCTCCCAAAGTTCAAGGCCATGGTCAATTCACCCCTAAGAGAAATTATAATAATACCCCTAGGATAATAACTAGAATTGACTAAATTTCATGCATGTTCATGGCTTGGAACCATAGGGCTTTTATAGGTCTCCTCAAGTCCTTTCTAATGAGCCTAAGAACACCTAACTTGGCTAAGTGATAGAGGAAATATGATTTTTCAAAGCTTCCTATAATTATTTGGAATTAATAAAGTTAGATTTACACAGTCAGCTAACAGTTTCCATGTAAGTTTCATCTGATTAGCCAACCAATCATAGACGACTGACTGTATAAACACGTGGTTAGCCATAACCATCAAATGCAAGATTGGACAGTTATGATTAAACCATCTTTGAAATCATGAGATATAATACATGCCGTTGATTATTAACGGCCACAATTCTGTCTTTAACCTCCCATAGTTATCAGAGTTCGTAGACCTTCTTCGACATAATCTGAGTGTTCCAATTGGTGAACTCATACCAAACTTCATAAGAAGGATTAGGGACATACAAATTGTCAATCCAACTATCAAAATTTGAGGGATTAATGATTTATTTCACACTTAACCAGAGCTAACTAACTAGGAGCTCAATTTAGAATTTATACCTTGGAGAAAGTCCAAATGAATGAGTTTTTCTCATAGGAAGCTTGGGAGGATGATGACAAATGTACTTCCTTTAGGCGTCATAGTTGGAGGATTTTTGGAAGTATGAGCTCGAGTAAAGGGCGGAGGGATTCTGTCAGAGCTCACTCGAAATGCTAGCTAGAAGATTGAGGAAAGTATTGGGAATGCTCAGAGAGCACTATGGAAGTTCTTGAAGACATTGGATAAAAATGAGGGCTTTTGGATTAGGTTGCCCTATTTAAGGCATACTTGAAGCCTTGGATGCCTGAGATTGCTCAGGCAAGCTGTTAGATGGCTACCAACTAGATGGGGGCAAACTATCTGAGACTCGTGAGCTCAATGCTAATGATTTCAGGGTCTAGAAATCTTTGGCTGAGGCCTAAGAAGGAGGGGACCATCAGAGCTATAATCCATTTGTTCTGGCTTCTTGCAGCCACATGTCAGTTTGGGATTAGGTGGAAATCTTTCTAGAGGTTAGATGAGCTCGACTAAAGGGTTTATTTTCCATGGTGAAGCCTAATTCACCATCTGGGCTTGAGTTGACCCAAACCTATATGATTTGGGTCAGTTTGGGTGAATCCCTGGTCAAGCCTAGTGGTGGAATGATGTGGGAGGTGTGTTGAGTTAAGGGCTACCCAATGTAAGTGGGAGTTGAGCTTAATTTGGTCTATGGGGGATATGGTCTAATGTCAAAGTGGTTTTGACCACTTTGGGTTTCCTTAAGTCATAACCAAAGTCAATCCGGGGGCTGGGATGACTAGGGTAAGTGTATTGGACAATGGGGGACCTAATGCAACCCTTGGTTTGAATTGATTTGGCTTGGGTTGAGATTTGGCTTATGGAAAGCCCTCTTTTAAAACTTGGATCAAGCTGTATGGCTAACCCAAGTGGGCCCAAGGCTTGGGCCTTCAAAGGTAGTCTCCTAAGGATCTATTAGGTTAATCTATGAGTTTGAATTGGCTTTAAAATGGCCTTGTCAAATGGTTTGAAGTGTATAAAGGTGTGTGTGTAATTTGGTCAAACTTGGTTGACTAGATCAGCCAGGTTGACCAAGGGTCAAGGGCTTAGTCCATTAAGTTTAGATTGATGATTTGAATCTAATGGAAGTGGTCCCAAGTGATAAGAGGACTATTTAGATTGAAATACATGTTTAAAAGCTTAAAGGGTACTTTAGTCAACCATAGTTCACTTGATCAACTAGGTTAAACCAAAGCTTGGGTTTGGGTCCAATACATTCCTAATAATGTTTAGGATTCATTGGAGGAGGTTTCAAGGATTAAATTAACTGTGTTATGTTGAGTTTTGGGGAGAAGTCCAAATTTTCCCTTAGAGGACATTTTGGTCATTTTGACTCCTGGTGAATTATAAGTCAAACTGGGTATAAAAAAATGTAGTTTACTTGTCAACATGTCGTAACAAAGGCTATGGGAATGGTCTAGGGTCTTGGGGAGGGTCCAAAAGTAAAATTCCATAAAGTGGCAAGTCAAGTGGTATATGCTGTAAATATTTAAAGGTTTTATAGGCTTTGAAAATCAATTCAATTTTTTGGTATAGAAGTGTCAGATTGAGCTCAAGTTTGGAGGGCTAATCCTAGGAAAATGTCTAATCAATATACAACTAATAGACCATGAATCAAAGGTCATTTGATTATATTTTGAGGTGATTGAAAAATCACCCAAAAAGGGTTTTAGGACCTGGGCCCTTAACCCTGAATTTTGGTCTGGAATTCTGGATTTGGACTGGATTTTGGTTTTAAATGATTGACTTTGGATTGCCACATCTATCACAATCAAAAGAATGATTGAGATTTATTAGATATGATTTGAAGTTTGATTGAGGGTCTAAATTGAGAGTTGATTAAAGATTGAATTGATATGTGGTTGGAAAATAGATGATTAACAACTGGCTAATTGTCAACTATCAGTTCAACACGTAGAGATTTGAATGGATCATGATAACCTCATATAAAAATGAGGTCAACAGTATCATACTATATAATTATTTCAGCAAGCCCTAATAATATTATATAATGAGGGATGCATAGTATAATCAGTTTAAATAATTCGATCTGATAGTCTTGTAAGATGTAATGTCATATCATACGATTAGTTCAATCGGATCTTACATTTATATTGGATAAACCCAGGGTGATTAATTATCATCCTAGCATCTTCTCAGTTCATACAATATGATTCTAAGTTATGCAGTATGATTAGTTCAAATACATATCTATTCATACATGATGAACCCTAGGCAATTAATTATCATCCTAATATCTTCTCGATTCGCATTGTACAAAATATCCATTGTGCTGTACAATCACTGATCACCATTAATTATGGATTAAATTTGCTAAATCTCAGGGATTAATTTATGTAAAATTTTTAAATATTATATAGTACGAACCATCTCATACCGTATGAGTAATATAAATTATAATTTAAAAAAATTATCTAAATATTTTTGTTGACTATGGTTTGTGATTTGATCTAATCACCTTGTACGATTTGGTTCATATAGTATAATTTCTTTGAAAACATTAATTACTCAATTTTCCATTCTAATTTATTTTATGAATAATAATTCATATAATTCGATCTATATTGTATAGTACAAACTTCAAAAAATCTAAAATTCAAGTTCTCACTCCTTGTGTGTGCACGGCTACCAAGTTAGCATACACCTTTACAAGACTTTAACTTAAGTAATATAATAATAAAGAAATTAAAATTATCAACTCTTACAAACATCATCCTATTCTACCCATTCTTGAGCCCTTAATCTGCATTGCATAATGTATTATATTCCTGAAATATTAGTACACACAAAAGAAGATATGAAATACTAATACTAAGAGAAATAAAGTAATAATTAATAATAGTTATTATCGTCAAAATTATAAGCCGGGATCCCAGAAAATAATTTTCTGCCACTCCAAAAAATGCCACTACGGTGTTTGAGTTTTTGATCTACCGTAATACTGTTGCAAATCTGGTTTTGATGATGACAAACATGTTTCCAGTGTGTTTTTCTTGGCTAATCAGTTTCAGGCACAAAAGACCGCAAGCTACTCAAGCCAACTCAAGATCGGGTCCAAGTGTGTCAAATGTATGATTTTTTCTTTTATTGAGTCAATTGTAATGTAACTGATTCCCTAGCTAAGTAACCTTGCACACACACACTCAGGGAGAGAGATTGAGTGAATTAGAGTTTCTGTTAAAATTTTGTTCAGATCGTCCTGGACGATAGTATCATCGTCCTGGACGATCCAGTTAAAACAGAAACCCTAATTAGGGCGACTAAGTTAAGAAGGACTGATTGAGCCGATCGTCCTGGACGATATATGGATCGTACGGGACGATATGCCCAAATCAGAAATTCTCAGCCGCCAGATTAAGTTAGGCAAGTTTTATTTTAAGTATTTTGGTCTGATCGTCCCGGACGATACGTGTATCGTCCTGGACGATTTACTACAATCATGCCTAAATTAGTCTGGTAATTAAGGAAAGCAATTAATGTTTAATTGATACGATCACATCGTCCTGGACGATCGCAGGATCGTCCCGGACGATCGCGATCGTCTTGTGCATTTCAGCTGTACGTCCAGAACTATGTACAGGACGATTTGGGGCCTTTTTGAACTAATCGTACCGGACGATTACCCTATCGTACGGGACGATCAAGTCATTTTTTGGTCGTCCAGCACAGATTTCTCTGGACGACCCGAACTGTCTTCTGGATGATTTCCTTCAATTTGAACTAATCGTCCTGGACGATCGCAGGATCGTACGGGACGATATGAACAACTTTTTCTACTGATCGTCCAGAAGGGCCAGATCGTCCAGGCTGAAACAGCTGAATTTGAACTGATCGTACAGGACGATCTACCGATCGTCCTGGACGATCTTGGCCGACAAGTTGAGATTTAGGGCAAGTTTTAAGCCCTCCTTTAAAAGAACTTTTTCCTAGATTTGGAAAAATCTTTTGCTGCCTTCCTTCCCTGAGAAATCCTAGAGAGAGAGAGAGTTGGGAGAGAGAGAAGAGATCTTGTGAGGGGGAGTTAGTGAGGGATTCACTAAGGTTGCTCCAAGCACGGATCAGAGTCGTCTTCTCCGCTCGTCGTCTGTCGTCTAGTCGGTGTTCTTCGTGGGAGGATCGTTCGCAAGAAGATCCGGGTTCTCTGCCCGCTTCAGGAGGAAGCGAAAGGAGTTCGTGGGTTCTCTGCCCGCTTCAGGAGGAAGCGAAAGGAGTTCGTGGGTTCTCTGCCCGCTTCAGGAGGAAGCGAAAGGAGGTCGGGTTCTCTGCCTCACCGTGTGGTGAAAAGGAGGTGTTTTGTACAGGCTTCTCCGCCTTGCTGTGGGAGCAAAAGGAGAGTCACTTTCGTTTAGTGCAATACCCGGAGGGGAGGCTCCGGGGAGTGGACGTAGGTCAAGTTGACCGAACCACTATAAAATCTGGTTTGCTTTTCTGATTCAGTTTTGCATTTTACTTTTCAATATAAACTGCTTGGGTGAATATCGTTGGTTGATCTTTTCGTTATTGTTTACTTGTTTCCGCTGCTAAGTATCGAAAAGATTTTTGTAGTTATCGTGAAATTTTTAAATAACCAATTCACCCCCCCTCTTGGTTAGCCTCGGGACTAGTTCACTAGGGCTTAACATCCCTTTCGAACTTTCAAGTGGTATAAGAGCGGGATTCAAAATTTCTGTTTAAAAACTTTTGAATTTGATCCAATGGCTAACTGTAACAATCGTAATACTGCTGAAGGTTATTCTATAACTAGACCACCGTTGTTTGATAACATTCCATTTGATTTTTGGAAAACACGCATGTCTACTTTTCTTCAGTCTATCGATTATCGTATGTGGATGTTAGTTAAGGACGGATACGAACCACCTTTTCGAATGGTTAACAATGTGAAAACTGAATTGCCGTTTGCTGATTGGACGTTTGATGATCGTGATTTAGCACAGTTAAATGCCAAATGTTTGAACTGTTTCTTTTGTGCTTTAAAATCTGAGGACTATATGCGTGTTTCTACTTGTACAACGGGAAAAGAGATTTGGGATAGATTATGTATAACATATGAAGGTACAACTGAAGTCAAACAGTCTAGGTTAAACATCTTGTTACATGATTACGAACTTTTTCGCATGAAACCTAGTGAGACTATTTCAGAAATGTACACAAGGTTCACTCAGATTGTTACCTCTTTGCATGCTTTAGGTAGAGAACTTACCAACTACGAAAGAGTGAACAAGATTCTTAGATGTTTGCCTGCTTCTTATGATGCTAAGATTACTGCTATTACTGAATCCAAAGATTTAAACACTTACTCTATTGACAGCTTACTTGGATCACTCATTGCTTACGAGCAAGGGGTGAACCAAAGGCAACTTGATGCAGGTGAACGCAAGAAAGAGAAGACAGTGGCACTAAAGGCCAAAGATTCAGATGCTAGCACTTCCGGGTCTGATAGCGATGATGTTGCCTTAATCACAAGGCAATTCAAAAGCTTTCTAAGGAAGAAACATAAGAACCATCAGAAGTGGAACAAGGGTAAGTTCAATAAAAACTTTAAGGGTTCATCTGAATCGGTTTGTTTTGAATGCAGGAAGCCCAGACACATTAAGGCTGATTGTCCAACACTTAAAGCTCATCCAAGCAAGGAGAAGGGTGAGGAGAAACCAAAGTACAGAAAGGACAAGAAGCGGATTCAGAAGGCGTTCTGGGCAGACTCTGCATCCGACTCTTCTGAGACTGAAGCTGAAGAGGAGGAAACAAACTTGTGTTTGATGGCTGATGATCACCCTGGTCAGTCCGACCAGGAAGAGGTATGTGAGCTTACTTACGATCAGTTATTTGAAGTTTCTGAAAAGATTCATACATCGTATAGGAAGCTTAAGAAAACCCATGCTAGTTTGAAACTAGATTATCTGACTTTGCAAAAAGAGCATGAAGTGTTGATTAAGGATCATTCCACCATTGATAGCAATCACATGTCTTTACTAGATGAGTTTGATGAACTGAATAAAAAGCATTCTGATTTAATTGTTGAGCATAACTTGTTAAAAACAGCGCATGTTGAATTAGAACTTGCTTTTAAGAAAGTGAATGATTTGGCATCTGAGTTAGAAAGTACTGAAAGTGCAAAAACGTTTGAAATTGGAAGTTTAAACA
Source organism: Dendrobium chrysotoxum (assembly GCA_019925795.1). NCBI lineage: Eukaryota > Viridiplantae > Streptophyta > Magnoliopsida > Asparagales > Orchidaceae > Dendrobium > Dendrobium chrysotoxum. The sequence continues at coordinate 15,990,035 of CM034301.1, read as the reverse complement.
AACACATTGAGTTTTTGAAAGTAAAAATCAGTTCTTTTGAAAATAACAAAACACCGCCTACTTTTGAACAATTTTATGCACCGCCACCTTTTAAAAATTCTGTTGCAAGTTCTTCAAAGCATGTTTCATACACTACTAGGAAGAGGCACTATCACTCACGACGTTTAGTTAATCCTTTTCCTGGTGTTAGATGTTTTTCATGTGGCATGTTAGGACACATATCACACACTTGTACTGTTCACCGTAGTACACATTGGGTGTGGAGACCCAAACTGTCTGTTGCACAGCACAGCACACATGCATCGCATTCTTCTTTTCATAAGAAGGAACCCAAACCTGTTTGGGTTCCTAAGACTGACATTTGATGATTTTGTAGGTGTGCTCTCACACAAGACCTCGTGAGAGCATGTGGTACCTGGACAGCGGATGTTCTAGACATATGACTGGAGATGCAAATCAGTTCATTTCGCTGGAGGCCAGAGCTGGAGGCAAGGTTACACTTGGAGATAACACCACTAGGAAGGTGGTAGGCACAGGTATGATTGGTGATTCAAAGAATTTTGTGATTGATAATGTTTTGCTTGTAGATGGACTGAAACACAACCTGCTGAGCATCAGTCAACTCTGCGACAAGGGATACAGCATCAAATTCCTGCCCACTGGCTGCATTTTAAGCTTAAATGATGAAGTTGTTTTGCAGGGGCAAAGGATCAACAACGTCTACAAGCTGGATGTAAGTAGCATCAAATCTGATAATTCAATTTGCTTAAAAACTGCTGCTGATGAGTCTTGGTTATGGCATAGGAGATTGTGTCATGCCAGTATGAAAACCCTTAGGAGAGTCACCCAAAAGGACTTAGTTAGAGGTGTGCCCAAGCTTAAGTTCACTAAGGATCACCTGTGTGGTGCCTGTCAGTTGGGGAAGCAAGTCCAGTCCTCTTTTCACTCAGTTAAGGACATTAGCACCTCTAGACCTTTAGAAGTTATTCACATGGACCTCTTTGGACCCATTAGCACTGCCAGCTTAGGGGGGAGAGTCTATGGTTTTGTGATTGTTGATGATTATTCAAGGTTCACTTGGGTTAAGTTTTTGTCACACAAATCTGAGTCATTTGATGAGTTTAGATCTTTCTCTACTTGGATTCAGAAGAAGTTAGGATGTGAGATTATTACCATCCATAGTGATCACGGAGGGGAGTTTGAAAATGAAAGATTTGGAAGTTTTTGTGAGAATCATGGGATTAGTCACAATTTTTCAGCTCCTAGGACCCCTCAGCAGAACGGGGTAGCTGAAAGGAAGAACAGGACCTTGGTGGAAGCCGCTAGAGCCATGCTTGCCGAGTATTCACTTCCTAAATACTTTTGGGCTGAAGCGGTGAACACTGCCTGTTATGTGCTGAATAGGGTAAATGTGAGAGTCAAGCTGAACAAGACACCTTATGAGATCATTAAGGGTAGAACTCCAAATCTGTCCCACCTCCATGTCTTTGGCTGTAAGGTTTTCATTCTAAACAACGGGAAGTCACCCTTAGGAAAATTTGACCCCAAATCTGATGAAGGAGTGTTCTTAGGATATTCAAGTGTGGGGAAATCCTTTAGGGTGTTCAATAGGAGGACTTTGGTGGTGGAAGAAACAACCCATGTAGTGTTTGATGAATCTGATCCTAAGGAGTCTAGATCTGAAGTAGAAGATGAAGAGATTGTTGAGGTTACCCAAGGAGTGAGAAATACAAATTTGGAGGAAAGGGTAGAACCTCAAACCCCATTGCCTAGAGATTGGAGATATTCTTCGAGTCATCTTAAAGAACTGATCTTAGGAGACCCTTCTGAAGGTGTTAGGACTAGGCATGGACTTAGGAAGGAAGTAAACCATTCTGCCTTTATCTCAATGACTGAACCCACCAACATCAATCAAGCCCTATCGGATGAATTTTGGATTTTAGCTATGCAGGAAGAATTGAATCAATTTGTAAGGAATGATGTTTGGGAGTTAGTAGAAAGACCTAAAAATCAAAGTATTGTGGGAACCAAGTGGGTCTTTAAGAATAAGATGAATGATTCTGGTGTGGTGGTGAGAAATAAGGCAAGATTGGTGGCTAAGGGGTATAATCAGATAGAAGGGATAGATTTTGTGGAAACTTTTGCCCCTGTAGCTCGATTGGAAGCCATTAGAGTGCTACTAGCCTTTGCCTGTTATAAGGGATTTAAGCTGTTTCAAATGGATGTCAAGAGTGCCTTTTTAAATGGGGTAGTTAAAGAAGATGTTTTTGTAGAACAACCCCCAGGTTTTGAGAGTTCCCAATATCCAAGTCATGTCTATAAATTAAAAAAGGCCTTATATGGATTGAAACAGGCACCAAGAGCTTGGTATGAGAGGCTTAGCACATTCCTGTTAGAAAGAGAGTTTGTTAAGGGGAGCGTAGACACCACCCTTTTTCTGAGGAGAATAGGAGATGACTTACTCATTGTCCAGATTTATGTTGATGATATAATTTTTGGATCTTCTGATAAATATTTATGTGATGAGTTTTCCAAAACAATGAGTAAGGAGTTTGAGATGAGTATGATGGGAGAATTGTCCTACTTTTTGGGGTTTAGCATAAGGCAAACAGATGATGGAACTTTTCTCAATCAATCAAAATACACTAAGGACATTTTGAAGAAATATGAAATGGACAAAGCCAAGCCAATCAATACTCCCATGCCCTCCTCAGTTCAGTTAGATAAGGATTCAAATGGAAAATCTGTTGATCAGAAGAAGTATAGAGGGATAATAGGTTCACTGCTTTACCTGACTGCTAGCCGACCCGATATCATGTTTAGTGTCTGTCTTTGTGCTAGGTTTCAGGCTGATCCTAAAGAGTCCCACCTGACTGCTGTTAAGAGAATTCTTAGATATCTTTTAGGGACCCCAAACCTAGGAATTTGGTACCCTAGGCACAGCACCTCTTTTGAGATCATTGGATATTCTGACTCTGACTTTGCGGGGTGTAGGGTGGATAGGAAGAGTACCTCTGGGACTTGTCAATTCATAGGACAGTCGTTAGTCTCCTGGTCCAGTAGAAAACAGAACTCAGTTGCACTTTCCACTGCTGAAGCTGAGTACATTGCCTTAGGAAGTTGTGTGGCCCAAGTTCTTTGGTTGAAGCAGCAAGTCTTGGATTTAGGAGTACCTGTTGGCACAATTTCTGTTCTGTGTGATAATACTAGTGCCATCTGTATCTCTAAGAATCCAATCCAACATTCTAGGACCAAACACATTGACATTAGGCATCACTTCATTAGGGACCATGTTACAAAAGGGGACATTGAGCTACATCATGTAGCAACTGAAAATCAGCTGGCTGACATATTCACTAAACCACTGGCCTTTGACTCATTCAGCATTTTGAGAACCAGATTAGGAGTGATTGATATAAATGCTTGATTCTGATGACGGCTGATTTATGATTGTTATGATTGGTATTCTGATTTCTGCTAGTTAGTTTTTTTTGTATTCTGTTTTCTGATTTATGTTTGTTAGTTTTTGTATTGTGATTTCTGATTCCTGTTAGTTAGTTTTTGCCTTGATTATTCTATTTTCAGTTGATTTTATTTCTTCTGCTAATTTCTGTTTTAGCCTTATTGTTAGTTTGATTTGAGTATTTACTTTGCTATGATTTTCTACCTGTTTTTTTTATGTTTTTCAAAATCTGATCACCGCTCACTACTTCTGATAATCTGAATTTCTGACTGGGAGTTTTTACCTTGTTTTGATTTGGAAGCTGGTAAGCAGTGATTGATTCCACTGAACCTGTTAAAGGGAAGAAACATTGATGATTGTTTCTCTTCCTCTAACTCCTTTACTGGTGTATGGTTTCTTTTGGATAAAAATCTTCTTCAAAATTAAAATGTTAGTTTTTTGAAATAGAGATTATTTTATCTTCCTACAGTAATCTGCCTCATATCAATAGTGTTTTTCAAAGTCTTGAGTCATTAGTTTGATTTTCTAAAACCAAGTGATTGCATTTATCATATGATGTGTGGTTTTTTGTTTTGTGAATCATTCTTCCCTACTGTGGAGAGTCATCTCCTATGTCTGGAAGATGGATTCACAGCTGAGACTCTTTAATGATTATGAAAAGGAGAAAGCTTACAAAAGATGCGCAGTGCGCCAACCAAATTGAAAAAGAGGCATAAAATGAGCTCAAAACTGAAAAGATGCGAAAAATGCCAAATACACAAAGTGTATCAAAAAATCAAAAGATGCGCAGTGCGCCAAATAAATTGAAAAAAAAAAAAAAGAGGCACAAAATGAGCCCAACCTAAGCTTTCTTCTCTTTCAGATCTTTAAATGTCTTAGAAAAAAACTCGTGTGTCACTTAATACGTTCAAAAAAACTTGAGTTTGAAAATCTTGATTTCTGATTTTTTACTTTGTAACACTATTATATCAGATATTTTTCTGGAACGAGGCTTGAAAGGATCTCTTTTCAAATCTAATGTCTTTTCTTCTGAATCGGATTTTTGTTTTGAAAGAGGCTTACATCGATAAGGTGCCCGGGGTCAGAGTTACGAAAGTTGATTGTTTCCAACCTTTTTGGATTTCAGCGCTGTCAATCGTCCTCTCATTGGTTTTTGAATCTAAAATCAAGGAAAAATTCTGATTTTCCTGTTTTGTTGTTGTTCTGTGTATGTTTTATTTTATATTTTATTTCCGTGTTATGTTTTTCCCTCCTCCTTTTTGTGATGTCAAAAGGGGGAGTCAGTTGTAGTCGTGTCTGTTTCTATTTTCTGAGTCATGTTTTCTGTATTGTTGAAAATTTAAAAAATGTGTGTTTTGTTTGATTTCTTAGTTTCATTTTATTTTCATCTTAGTTTCATTTTATTTTCAGACTACTTTACAAATGTTTGCCATCATCAAAAAGGGGGAGATTGTTGCAAATCTGGTTTTGATGATGACAAACATGTTTCCAGTGTGTTTTTCTTGGCTAATCAGTTTCAGGCACAAAAGACCGCAAGCTACTCAAGCCAACTCAAGATCGGGTCCAAGTGTGTCAAATGTATGATTTTTTCTTTTATTGAGTCAATTGTAATGTAACTGATTCCCTAGCTAAGTAACCTTGCACACACACACTCAGGGAGAGAGATTGAGTGAATTAGAGTTTCTGTTAAAATTTTGTTCAGATCGTCCTGGATGATAGTATCATCGTCCTGGACGATCCAGTTAAAACAGAAACCCTAATTAGGGTGACTAAGTTAAGAAGGACTGATTGAGCCGATCGTCCTGGACGATATATGGATCGTACGGGACGATATGCCCAAATCAGAAATTCTCAGCCGCCAGATTAAGTTAGGCAAGTTTTATTTTAAGTATTTTGGTCTGATCGTCCCGGACGATACGTGTATCGTCCTGGACGATTTACTACAATTAATGTTTAATTGATACGATCACATCGTCCTGGACGATCGCAGGATCGTCCCGGACGATCGCGATCGTCTTGTGCATTTCAGCTGTACGTCCAGAACTATGTACAGGACGATTTGGGGCCTTTTTGAACTAATCGTACCGGACGATTACCCTATCGTACGGGACGATCAAGTCATTTTTTGGTCGTCCAGCACAGATTTCTCTGGACGACCCGAACTGTCTTCTGGACGATTTCCTTCAATTTGAACTAATCGTCCTGGACGATCGCAGGATCGTACGGGACGATATGAACAACTTTTTCTACTAATCGTCCAGAAGGGCCAGATCGTCCAGGCTGAAACAGCTGAATTTGAACTGATCGTACAGGACGATCTACCGATCGTCCTGGACGATCTTGGCCGACAAGTTGAGATTTAGGGCAAGTTTTAAGCCCTCCTTTAAAAGAACTTTTTCCTAGATTTGGAAAAATCTTTTGCTGCCTTCCTTCCCTGAGAAATCCTAGAGAGAGAGAGAGTTGGGAGAGAGAGAAGAGATCTTGTGAGGGGGAGTTAGTGAGGGATTCACTAAGGTTGCTCCAAGCACGGATCAGAGTCGTCTTCTCCACTCGTCGTCTGTCGTCTAGTCGGTGTTCTTCGTGGGAGGATCGTTCGCAAGAAGATCCGGGTTCTCTGCCCGCTTCAGGAGGAAGCGAAAGGAGTTCGTGGGTTCTCTGCCCGCTTCAGGAGGAAGCGAAAGGAGTTCGTGGGTTCTCTGCCCGCTTCAGGAGGAAGCGAAAGGAGGTCGGGTTCTCTGCCTCACCGTGTGGTGAAAAGGAGGTGTTTTGTACAGGCTTCTCCGCCTTGCTGTGGGAGCAAAAGGAGAGTCACTTTCGTTTAGTGCAATACCCGGAGGGGAGGCTCCGGGGAGTGGACGTAGGTCAAGTTGACCGAACCACTATAAAATCTGGTTTGCTTTTCTGATTCAGTTTTGCATTTTACTTTTCAATATAAACTGCTTGGGTGAATATCGTTGGTTGATCTTTTCGTTATTGTTTACTTGTTTCCGCTGCTAAGTATCGAAAAGATTTTTGTAGTTATCGTGAAATTTTTAAATAACCAATTCACCCCCCCTCTTGGTTAGCCTCGGGACTAGTTCACTAGGGCTTAACATCCCTTTCGAACTTTCAAATACAAGATTTGACATGTAGTATTATGGTGCTGGGTCTAAGCATTATACAATTAAAGTATTCCAGCACTGCCAGCTCCCCCATTTTGGTCATGACTTATTTAAGAAGGAAAGAGAGAAGGGACAGGAAGAGGAGAGAGAAAGCTAGTTTTTGGTTATTTTATTCTTCCTTCCTATTACAAAAGTATTCTACTCATTATAAGTATCTATCCTCTTACTTTTATTTTTGATGATTTTAATTTCTAAATATTTATCCCTCCTAAATCTACCAAAAAAGCATTATCTTCTGATTTTGAAAGCTTTCACCGTATAAATTTTGATATATTATAGATTTAATCAATATGAATAATATGATATGATTTAATTGCATTTTCACTAATTAAATAGGTGTAAAATAATTTCAGGTAAAATGAGTAGCAAAAAAGGCAAACTGGGAATGTGTTAAAAAGTGTTGTACTATGATTTGACATGATAAAACTATAAGGTAATATGCACTGAAATGATTTATATGATTGAGTTATACATGAACGTAATATTGCTACTAGTCAAAATCTGATATGATGTATGGATATGATATGGTAACTTTATGTGATATCCTCATGATCCATGTTGTCTATAGGCGGGAGTTAATGGATGTGAGTCAAAAGGAGCTGGAGATTGATTGGGAGTCATAAGGGGCAACTAATTGGGAGTCATATGGGTAGGATTATATTGATATCCTCTCTGAATATCTAAATATTATATTGATACTTATTATTATCATTGATTACACCTTACTATTACAAATATTATAGCTTACAATATATTGATACTGATTATTATTACTAATTACTATGACTAACACTGATATTATTTACTAACATTATGATTGATGATGTAATAGACTAAGATGTGATGTTTTATAAACTGAGTAATTGGCACAGATAACTAGCATAGATATTGATGCATATAATTTATGGCATATTATTTCTCTTCTTATTGCATTACTTTCAAAAATAAGATTTTAGTTTCTTGCTGGGCTTTCATGCTTATTATGTGATTTTACATGATTTCAGATAAAGATAAGGAGCGTGTGGATTAAAGCTTTGTTGTAATGATGATTTAGTTTTCTTTCATTTTTTAGTTTATGTATATTCTTTTGTATCCTATAAATGTTATTGTATATATTTTTTCTTACTCTACCAAAAGAATAAAAATATTTACTAGTATGATAATGTAAATTATATTTTTACTATTTATTTATTTTCTTTAATGTAATTAATCATCTTTGGATGTTTATCAGTTTGTTTGATGAATAAATAGAACAATATTGAGAAGATAATAATATGAAAAGGAAAATGAATAAATGAAATTCTTTCACTTTAGATCCTAGGGCGTGGCAATTAGTCTGCTAAGTAATTTCTTGTTTCCACATATTATATCTCTACATCTCCCTTGGTCACGTCATTCTTGATAAAGTGATGTCTAATGTCAATAAATTTAGTGTGAGAGTGCCAAATAGGATTTTTACTAATACAGATCATACTTATGCTATCACACATTACGAGAATGGTTTCTATTAGTAGACAAAAATTAAGAAATTATTGCTTCAGCCAGAGGACCTGGAAAATAAAACTACCTACTTAGCTTCTATAGTGGAAAGAGATTTAAAATTTTTTCCTTCTACTGGACCAAAAAATTAAGGATTTCCTATGAACTGGCATGTTCCCGAGGTTCTCTTCCTGTCTACTCTATATCCAACAAAATTTGAATGTGAGTAGCCAACTTCGTTAAGGAAAATCTATTCTCAGGATGCCAAATACTGAAGTTCTAAATTCTTATAAGATACCTTAATATTCTTTTGATTGTTATTATCTCATATTCCTTAAGGTTATCCTAAAACCTCGTATATAGACTAACGCTAAACAAAATATCATGCCTATTGGTAGTCAGGTAAAGTAAGGAATCTATAATCCTCTAAATCTCTTTTGATCAATTTATTTACCATTCTAAATGTTAAATAATTAGGTGGTCAGGCTCATTGGTATATATATACTCTTGCAACCTTCTAATCAAATTTCTTCAAAAGAAAAATATTTATTTAGTCTGAATTAAGGAGGTTCTATCCTCTCTTTGCTTAACATTAAAACCAAGAAAATAGGTTAACTCACCCATCCTACTAATTTCAAATTCACTACTCATAGTGAAAGAAAATACTTTATAGAAATTATCATTAGTGGATCTAAATAGAATATCAACCACATATATCAACATATTGAGTGTATCAACTCCAATTCTCTTAAAAAATACGGGAGTAAATATGATGCCCTTAACAAAGAATTTTTCTAATAGAAAAATACTAAATATATTATACCACACCCTAGGCCCTTGCTTAAGCTCAGATACTACTTTGTTATGTTTATACACATAATTTAGGACATGTTTGGTTGGCTGAAAAAGGAATGTAGTGTAAACTGAATGCGATATAAATAAACTATAGTATAAAAGGAATACTTTGGAGTTATTCGAATGAGTGAAAGTAAATAAAAGTTAATAATTTTTCTTGGTTTGATGTTGTAAAGTCCCAAGATTATGGTCGGTGGTGGTGGCCTAGGGCCAGCAGATAACTGGTGGCGGAAGTGGTGGAAGGTGGAAGGTGGCAGTCATTGATGGTGGCGACATCTAGTGGTAGGTGGCAGCAGTGGTGGGTGGTGGCTACTGATGATAGATGGTTGTGTCTGGGGGTTGGTAGAGGTTGTGGTGGCCAACGATGATGGGGGTAGGTGGCTAGTGGCTATCGGTGGTTAGGTGGCAACATCTAGTGGTGGGTTGCATGTGGCGGTGATGGTGATAATGGTGCCTAGCAGGTGGTGGAGGTTAATGGGTAGCGGTGACCAACAATGGAAGTTAAGCGAGCCTACTAATGGTGAAAATGATTCTTGCTCAAAATTGGGTGAGTTTAGTTTACTTCAAAAATGAACTAAAACTATTTACACTATATTTATTTTACATTATTTTTGCATTCATTTTTCCTCCAACCAAACTCCAATATTTTTGAAACCCATACATTTAGAATACCTTACACCCATTTTACCTCGAACCAAACACGCCCTTAAAATGGCTGAGTTCTCGAAACAGGGCGTTATTATACATACACATCTTCTTTAATCATCTCATTTAGAAAAGCACTCTTTACATTCATTTGATATAATTTAAAGCCTTTAAGGCATGTAAATTCTAATAATAACTTGTTGGCTTCTAATCTAGCTGCTGGAGAAAAGGTCTCCTCAATTTATTAATTTAATGTTGTTATAACCCTTTCTTACTAACGTAGCCTTATTCCCAATAACTAATTAAGAGTTATTTAATTAATTTTGAAAATACATTTTGTGCCAACAACACTCTAATCAGTGGGTATAATTATTAATTCTCACCCATCATTCTTAATGAATTAATATAATTCTTATTATATTACTATAATTCAAAATTCATCTTCTAAAGCTTGTTCTATACTAGTGGGATCTACCATAGTGCTGAAGGCTGTATGGCTATCTTTCTTTCTAAGACTATGCCTAGTCTAAACCCAATAGATGGTTCTTCTATGATAAGTTCTCTAGGGTGATTAGATATGTATGTCCACTCTCTAAGAAATAGATCCTGAGCTTATTCTCTATCCTCTAATATGATATTCTCAACTATATGGTTTATATCTTCTTCCTCATCATCCATTCTTCAATCTTTAGAAACCCTATCAAATTTATCAAATGTTATATGGGTGGACTCCTCAATAACTAAAATTTTCTTATTAAATATTCAATATGCCTTTCGTACTAAGGAATATTTTAAAAACACTACTTCTTCTGCCTTTGCATCAAATTTTTCAAGATGTGATTTTTCATTATTTAAAAAAAATGCTTACACCCAAACACATATAGATGAGTCAAATTAGGTGTTATACCATTAAGAAATTCATATGGTGTCTTATTCACATTAGATCTTATGTTTACCCTATTAAGAACATAGCAAGCAATATTGGCTGCCTCTACCAAAAAATGCTTGGGTAGACTATGCTCACAAAGAATCACCCTAGTAGCCTCTACCAATATCCTATTTTTTCTTTTGATGATATTATTTTGATGTGGTGCTCTAAAGGTTAAAAAGTTAGGTTCTTGTTTAACTCATTTTTGTGTATGGTCAAGAACATCAAATATAATTCATTCCCAAATCAATCAAAATAAAAAATACATCAAAATCTAAAATTTTAGAATTCAGAGTCAAACTCCCAATTGCAATCAAACCAAAACCCAAATCCCTCAAATGTACTCTATTTTATGCCTTGAGTGAACTTAAATGCGAGATAATTTATGGTGAGTTGACTTGGTCAACTCACCTAAATTATTTAAATCTCTCACATACAAATTTCTCAAATCCAAGTTCCACATCCACACAGTCAATTCCACCTAAACTTCCTTTCGGAGCTCCCAAAAGCCCATCCTTGGTGGCTTGACCATGTTGACTAGTCAACATGGTCAAAATTACCAAAATGGCCTTAGTTGGTCAAAATGGTCAACTAGAGCTAAAGGTCTCAAACCTCCTGCACATCAGCCATTGTGGCATGCCTAAACCTATTTTAAGAGCTTCACAGGCAACCCAAATGTTAAACCAAGCTTTTGGTTTAGCCAAATGAGGCACCCAAATGGTCCCTTCAATGGAAACTAGCCAATGGCTTCTTCTCCATTCAAAAAAATCCCATGCCCAAAAGCTTAGCTCCTTTACACCTGGCAGCCATCCAAGGGAGAAGCCTAATCAATCCTTGCCTTTGGCTTGGGTTGGAGCATACAAAATAGGGCGAAAGGGAGGAAAATAAAATATTCTATCATAACATCAAACCAAGAGCTCCTCCACACCCCATCTGTAAAAAGAAGTCTTTCCTAGAGCTCCAAGGAGGAGAACTAGCTATTCTACATCATCTAGGATTGATTCTATCGAGGTAAAATTCAAACCCTTGCTCCAAGATCTAAGTTTTAAATAGCTTTTCGTGTGATGCATTTTTAAAACCCAAAATAAATCCCCCACTCCTTCTTTAATCATGTTTTATCTCTCCCTAAAGTTCCATGCCATTTTGTTCACCCTATATTAAGTTTAAAAATCTTACTAAGTTTAGTGTTTTTGGTTGTTCATATGTTGAAGATGAAATCACAACCCTTCATTTCCTCCACTTCTTTTAATGGCTGTGATTTTGCTACACTTTCATGCATAATCATACTATATGATTTCTATCGTACAATATGATTACAATCAGACTGTACGAATGTCCCTTTGTACTGTATGATTTCTTTCCAAAAACTACATGTTGCTTCCCTCGACTAACATGTGGAGCGTGCATTAATGGCCAATGATTGACTGTTAGGAAATTAGGATTAAAATCTAAAATAGATTTAAAAAAAAAAGCTGAAACTTATAAATATCACTAAAAATGCATTTCTCATCCAAATTTAGATTTCTTAGGCTCATTGGAACTAGTTGAGCTTAATTTTATTTTAAATTTATTTTTAAAATGTTTTGATTAGTACACATAGAGTAATTTGAGTTTAAATCTTTTAGGTTTTTCCCAAATTACTCCCTATTTAGTAGTCCATTTGAGGTCTAATTTGGGTAGCATGTATTAGGGCATATATGTTGAAATCCAGGATCCCGAGCACTTAATTTTGATGGTGAAAACTAATACTTACTGAATCCATATGGACTTCCTTTAGATTACAAATGCTTATCCTTGTATATGAGCACTAACATTTTAGGTCAGATGCACACTGCTCAAGGTTACAGGAGACTCAAATCGGGTAGAATAGGATGTTAAAAAGTCTGTAATTTTTATTTCTTTATTTTTATTTTCTTAAGTCTGCCACAGAAGCATGTATGTGAAAGGAGCAACCATGCACACACACAGGGAGAGATTTATTTTAAATGTTAAAATTCTTTTTAAGAATATCGTACTCTACTATTTAAAATCGTACTGTATGATTAATTAATAATACTCAGGCTAACGGCTATTTTTTAGATGATTAACTTTGTAATCTAATCGTACTGTACGATCCTTATCGTATTGTACGATCCTTATCGTACTGTACGATAAGATTCAATTGAAAAACCCTAGCCGCCAGAATAAGTTTGGTAAGTTCCTAATTTTGATTTCCTGAACTAATCGTACTGTACGATGATGATCGTACGGTACGATTAATTGAATACTTACCAAAATTATCTCCCGTAATCAGGAAATAAATATTGGTTTCTTATTTAATGTCGATTGTACTGTATGATGATATATCATACCGTACGATAGACAGAGATGATTAAATTCATCCCTTCGATCGTACCAGATGAAACCAATGTTTTTTGTTCTGTTCATCCTGGATGATATTCGTATCGTACAGGACGTAATCCTGAAACAAACTAATCGTACTGTATGTTTAGTGGAGTGCTGGATGACTGATAGAGATGATTTCATTCATCCCATCGATCGTACCAGACGAAACTAAGATTTTTTGTTCTATTCATCCTAGACGATATTCATATCGTACAGGACGATACCCTGAAATAAACTAATTATACTGTACGATTAGTGGAGTGCTGGACGACTGGCAGAGATAAATTTTTTCATCCCAGGGATCATCCCAGAGATCATCCTATACGAACAGTACGAATCAACATTATCATCCTGTACGATATACATATCATACAGTACGATATGTATAAACTTCGATAATTCTTTGTCTGTGCTCGTACTGGACGGAGCTGTACTTGAACTGATCGTACTGTACGATTATATATCGTACTGTACGAACAGAAACGCAAAAGTTGAAATCTTTAGGTTTTTCTAAAGCCTAAAAATAACTTAAAATTTTTTTATGAGAGTTGTTGGTCTATCCTCTTGCTGTGAGAGGCTTTGAGGGAAGAAGGGGATTCATGAAGGAGAAGTCTTTACTCGGAGAGATCCAGGGCTTGAGAGAGGAAGGTGAAGGTGAGCTTGAGCGTGAGGGAGAAGTAGTGTGAGGGGATCACACTACTTCTCCAAGCTAGCTGCATGCTTTGCTCCTCTTGTGGCTTTGGGGAGTCTCAGGAAAGTTCTCGAGGGAAGAGTCACTTCAAGATCAACATCGTCAAGGTACTCTGCCTTCTCCAGAAGGGAGAAAAAGGAGAAGGTCCGCTGCCATCACCAGGAGGGTGACATAGCGTTTGGTATTCCACCGCACCGAGGGAGGTGAAAGTGAGTATTGTAAAGGCTTCTCCGCCTTGCTGTGGGAGAAAAAGGATAGTCAACTTTTACTAGTGCAAATCCCAGAGTAGAGGACTCCAGGGAGTGGACGTAGGTCAAGTGATCGAACCACTATAAAAATCTCTGGTGTGTTTCTTTCATTTTACCGTACTTTACTTTTCATGCTCTTAATTAGTACGCTAAATTGCTTGGTGAAAAATCATAATTTAAATCTTGTATTATGAAAGTTATAATTGAATTACCAATATCGTCGTTGTGAACGTTGTACTTGCATCCGCAAGTTATTCGTTGAGTTATCTTTTAAAAAATACAAAAAAAATAGAACTCTTGTTTAGGATTAATTTTTTAAAATACCCATTCACCCCCCCTCTTGGCACATCTCGTACTTTCAAGTGGTATCAAAGCGGGGTTTCAAAATAGTGTTTTAGAAAACCTAGAAACGTAAGATCCATGGCTCAATTTGGTAAGCGTAACACTGCGGAGGGTTATTCTATAACCCGTCCATCTTTATTTGACAATATATACCATTTGATTTCTGGAAAATACGCATGTCTACATTTTTACAGTCTCTAGACTATCGCATGTGGATGTTGGTCCAAGAAGGTTATTCTGCACCATTTCGTTTGTTGAATGGAATTAAAACTGAACTATCGTTTAATAAATGGAGCATTGAGGATAGAGAACTTGCACAGTTAAATGCTAAATGTCTAAATTATTTCTTTTGCGCATTAAAATCAGAAGACTATATACGAGTATCAACATGTACTACTGGTAAGCAAATTTGGGACAAACTGTGTATCACGTACGAAGGAACTAGTGAGGTCAAACAATCTAGGTTGAACATACTGCTACATGATTACGAACTATTCTGCATGAAACCTAGTGAAACTATATCTGACATGTACACTAGATTCACCCAGATTGTAACATCACTGCATGCTTTAGGGAGAGAGTTGTCTAACTCGAAAAAAGTAAATAAAATACTACGATGTTTGCCTAGCTCGTATGATGCTAAAATCACTATAATAACTGAGTCAAAAGACCTGAACATTTATTCTATTGACAATTTACTTGGGTCACTCATTGCCTACGAGCAAGGAGTGAGTCAACGACAAAGTGTGCAGGTGAAAAGAAGAAGGAGCGAATGGTAGCTTTAAAAGAAAATAATTCTAAAAGTGACAGCTCAGTAGTGGAGGAAGATGACGACATCGCCTTGATGACTCGTCAGTTCAAAAATTTTCTGAAAAGAAAGCAGCGCCGTCATCAAAGCAATTGGAACAAAGGTAAAAGCTCAAAGCATACTAAAGTTGCATCTGACATAATTTACTTTGAGTGCAGGAAACCCGGTTATCTCCGAGCTGATTCCCCCAACATCAAGACTCATCAAACCAAGGAAAAGGGTGAGGAAAGATCAAAGTTCAAGAAGGGCAAATTTAAGACACAAAAAGTGTTTTGGGCCGACTCTGCCTCAGAATCATTGGAAGAAGAAGCAGAGGAGGAGGTAACGAATCTATGTCTTATGACAAATGATAATCTTGATCAATCAGATCAAGATGAGGTATGTCAACTGTCTTACGATGAACTGCTTGTTATTTCTGAAAAAATCCATGACTCATATAGAAAGTTAAAGAAAAAGCATGTTAGTCTTAATACTGAGTTTAGTACTTTACAAAAGGAGCATGCTGGTGTAGTTAAGAATTTTTCTAACTTGGATAAAGATCATATGTCTTTGCTTGAGGAATATGATGCATTAAACAATAAGCATATTGAGTTAACCACTGCACATGATACCTTGAAATCATCACATATTGAACTAGAGAATGCATTTAAGGAACTAGAGGAACTAGTAGGGGAACTAAGTAGTAGTGAGCATACATTGAGATTTGAATATGCAATCCTTAACCAAGAGAATAAATTTTTAAATGAAAAACTTCATGCATTCGAAAATTATAAAACACCTCCCAAGTTTGCTGAGTTTTTTCAGCCTCCACCATGTGAACCATCTCATTCAAAACCTGCACGGCATGCATCATCCAAACCCAGAAATAGACACTACCACCCCCGTAGATTAGTGAACCCATTTCCTGGTGTTAAGTGTTACTCTTGTGGCATGCTAGGTCACATAGCCCGCAATTGCATAATTCACCATAGGACACATCTAGTGTGGAGACCTAAAGCACATTCATCACAGCATAACATGCATACATTTCATTCATATAAGCATAGGGTGGAACCCAAACTCACTTGGGTTCCCAAAGCTAATTTGTAATGGATATTGTAGGGATGCTCTCATAAAAGACCTAGTGATAGCATGTAGTACCTAGACAGTGGCTGCTCGAGACACATGACTGGAGACATAAAGCAGTTCGTGACACTGGAGGCAAGGTAACTTTGGGAGACAACACCACCAGGAAAGTGGTGGGCTCAGGTATCATTGGAAACACTAAGAATTTGATTTTTGAGAATGTACTTTTAGTTGATGGTTTAAAGCATATTATTTTAAGTATTAGTCAACTATGTGACAAGGGCTTTGATATAAAATTTCTTTCTAATAAATACATGATTAACTTAAATGATACACTTGTGTTAGAAGGAAAACGCATAAATAATGTTTACATGTTAGATTTAAAACTGCATTGAAAACTCAAACTCTTTGTGTCTGAAAATAATAGCTGATGACTCTTGGCTATGGCATAGGAGACTATGCCATGCTAGTATGAAAACACTTAGGAACATCACTCAGAAAGACTTAGTTAGAGGCATACCAAAGTTAGACTTTACTAAGGATCATCTTTGTGATGCATGCCAATTAGGAAAATAAGTTAAATCTTCATTTCATGCAATCAAGGATATCAACACTACTGGGCCTCTAGAAATTCTACACATGGAACTATTTGGACCTATTAGTACCGCTAGCCTAGGAGGAAAATCTTATGGATTTGTAATAGTGGATGACTTCTCTAGGTTTACTTGGGTAAAATTCCTAGCTCATAAGAGTGAGTCATTTGATGAGTTTAGGATGTTCTCCACTTGGATTCAAAGAAAATTAGGATGTGAAATTAAGACAGTTCACAGTGATCACGGTGGAGAATTTGAGAATGATAAATTTGAATCATTTTGTCAAGAGATAGGAATAGAACATAATTTTTTTGCCCCTAGAACTCCTCAATAAAATGGAATAGCAGAAAGGAAGAATAGAACTTTAGTTGAAACTGCTAGGGCAATGTTAGCTGAATACACTCTACCTAGATACTTTTGGGCAGAAGCAGTCAATACTGCTTGTTATGTTCTGAATAGGGTAAATGTTAGATCCAAACTTAATAAGACACCCTATGAATTGCTTAAGGGTAGGACACCCAATCTATCTCACTTACATGTTTTTGGTTGCAAATGTTTCATTTTAATCAATGGCAAGTCACCCATAGGAAAGTTCGATCCTAAATCTGATGAAGGGGTTTTCCTAGGCTACTCATCTGTAGGTAAAGCCTATAGAATCTTTAATAAGAGGACCCTAGTAGTAGAAGAATTTACCCATGTGGTATTTGATGAATCCAATCAAACCTCTGAATCTAATCATGAAGAAGAAGAAGTTGAGATTATACTGGGAGTAGAAACCATTACCATAGAGATAAGAGTGGAACCTCAGGAACATCTGCCTAGAGATTGAAAATTTTCCTCTAATCATCCTAGAGAATTGATCATAGGACACCCATTAGAAGAGGTAAAAACTAGGCATGGACTTAGGAAAGAGGTTAGTCATTCTGCATTCATATCTATGATTGAACCCATGAATATAGATCAAGCCTTAGAAGATGAATTTTGGATCCTAGCAATGCGAGAAGAGTTGAACCAATTTGTTAGGAATGATGTATGGGAATTAGTCAAAAGACCTAAAGAACAAAGTGTGGTTGGAACTAAATGGGTCTTTAAAAATAAGATGAATGACTCTGGAATAGTAGTGAGAAATAAGGCTAGGTTAGTAGCAAAGGGGTATAACCAAATTGAAGGAATAGATTTTAAAGAAACCTTTGCTCCGGTAGCTAGACTAGAAGCCATCAGGGTACTGTTAGCCTTTGCTTTTTTTAGGGATTTTAAGTTGTATCAAATGGATGTCAAGAGTGCTTTCCTGAATGGGGTAATCAAGGAAGATGTTTATGTGGAGCAACCCCCGGGGTTTGAAAACTCACAATTTCCAAACCAAGTGTTCAAACTGAAAAAGGCACTATACGGGTTAAAACAAGCACCTAGAGCCTGGTATGAAAGACTTAGTACGTTCCTACTAGATAGAGGCTTTGTTAAGGGTAGTATGGACACCACCTTATTCTTGAAGAAGGTAGGAGTTGAGGTACTCATTGTTCAGATTTATGTAGATGACATCTTGTTCGGATCGATGGAGAAAAGTTAATGTAATGAATTTTCAAAAATAATGAGTGATGAGTTTGAAATGAGTATGATGGGAGAACTTAGTTACTTCCTTGGATTTAGTGTAAAACAAACGGAAGGTGGAACGTTCCTTAGCCAATCTAAGTACATAACTGATATTTTGAAAAAAAATGAAATAGACAATGCTAAGGCTATGAATACACCCATGAGCTCTAACATTCAATTGGATAAAGATCCCAGTGGGAAGTCTGTAGATCAAAAGAGGTATAGGGGAATAATTGGATCGCTTCTCTACTTGACTGCCAGTAGACCAGACATAATGTTTAGTGTGTGTCTCTGTGCCCACTTTAAAGCTGACCCGAAAGAATCTCACATGACTGCTGTTAAAAGAATTCTTAGATATCTACTAGGCACCCCGAACATAGGAATTTGGTATCCTAGACACAGCACTACTTTTGAAATCTTAGGGTACACAGATTCAGACTTTGTAGGATGTAGGGTAGATAAAAAAAGCACTTCTGGTACTTGTCAATTCATTAACAATCGTTAGTTTCATGGTCTAGTAGAAAATAGAATTCGGTAGCCCTATCAACAGCCAAAGTAGAATATATAGCGGTAGGTAGCTGTGTTGCATAAGTTTTGTGGTTAAAACAACAACTGTTAGATCTAGGACTACCTGTAGGTACCATTCCAATCATGTGTGACAACACGAGTGCTATTTGCATATCCAAAAATCTAATTAAACATTCACGAACAAAATATATAGATATTAGACATCATTTCATCAGAGATCACGTAGCCAAAGGAGATATTAAACTGCACCACGTTGCTACTGAAGATCAATTGGCTGATATTTTCATAAAACTATTAGATTATGACACATTAAGCACCTTAAGAACAAAATTAGGTGTCATAGACATTCAAGCCTAAAATAAAAAAAAACAAAAATTTTATGTGTGTTTTGTTATTATTGGTTTGTTTAAAAAAAAACAAAAAAAAGAAATTAAAAAAAAAATGGTTTCCTGATCCTCTTACCTTGCTGATGACAAACCTTGAATTTCTCTGAATGTCATACTGTACGATCCAATATTGTACTGTACGATACTGTTAAAATCACTCAAATCTCAGATGTCCACTCCCATTCATGGTCCAGATCTCTCATGTCTTGCATATATCGTACTGTACGACTCACCACTCGTCCGTACGATACACATTATTGGCCATCGTACTGTACGATCCACGTGTCAAATGGATTGGGATGAATTTAAACCCGGCCGGTACAAAAATTATTTCCTTTCGTACTGTACGAACACCTGTTCGTACTGTACGATTATTTTTGTCAAAGGTCGTTCAGACGACTTCTAGGGACGAACGCCTCTCACTCAGGTTCGTACGGTCCGATTCTGATCGTACTGTACGATTTGACTCACTTTTTTGAACGGTTGTCCAGACGACATTATTGCACCTATCATATTGTACGATACCCAATCGTACTGTACGATATATTCAAATTTCTATAAAATGGAGGGCTTCGTTGGCTTAACTCACTCAATCCAAATTTTCCTCCCTCTCTCAAATCACTTCTTCCACAATGTCTGGTGCAAGTAAGTGCGGCCGAATGATCGTCGGGAGCTCTTCCTCCTCTCGGTGATTCGACGATCGCTTTCTCTCCCTTGCAGACGAGAAAGCATACAATAAACTCAAGGAAGCCAAAATCACTCCATCTCGAATGCTGAATCAAGCCGCTCTGAATTTCGAGGTGATGAACCTTTTCACCTCCACCACCCTTCAATTCCTGTTGACTCTAGCATTTCCTTTCCACTCCAAACTTCTTTTTGAGTTTCTTGCCAATGTCAAAATCGACCTAGAGAACACCACTTTCACTTCCTATATCTGCAAATAGCATGTCGTTATCACCGTCAACGACATAGCTACACACATTGGGCTGTCCACTGATGGCCCTTGTCCCCAATTTATGATCTCACATGATTATGATTGGACATCAGTAAATATGACCCTTAGAGATGTCCCATCCAATCAACACCTGCCCCTTGTCCAAACCCTGAATCAGAATGCCCGCGTTATCCAGCATGTCCTTCACACGTCCATCATACCTAAAGCTGGAGACCGCATCCATATCACTCCACTGCTATCTGTGGTCACCTATCTAATAATGTCTGGAACCAAATTTAATAAAGCCCAAATGGTTTTTGATTATATCCATACCCTGTCTGCATACCGATATCCCGGTGCCCACCGTAAATTGAACCTTGCTTTAGGACATGTCATAGGATACATCTTAGATGCTAAGTAACAACTTCATTATCTGCTACCTCCAGATCATCTTCCTATATTCTACTCAGATGCCTCTTTTTGTATCTTATTCCATCAGGGGGCCGCTCCCGCCGATCCCGATTTTGATGATGAAGAGGCTACTGCTCCTACTGACGCACCCCCACCACCACCAATCCACCCACCTGGTCTTGCTCATCCTAACTACCCTCATGATAACATCATTCAACGCCTCGATCGATTGGAGACTAGGCTGGATTCACACATTGCTCAGTAACATCAGGAATATGAAAATGATATGAAATGGTTTAGGGAGCGCTTCACCTCCATTAATCACCAGTTTGCGTCCCTCCATCAGTACTACCAACTGTTTCCACGACCTCCACCACCACCTCCGGATCAAGATCCAGAATTTTGAGTGATTGTAGTTATTTATGTTTTTTTTTCTTTTCTTCTTGTCATTGTAGTTGTTTGTTTGTTCTTCCCTTTTTGGTGCTATCAAAAGGCGGAGACAATTATGTGTTCTATGTTGTTATGTTTTTCTTACTATTAATGATATCAGTTGTTTATGTTTACTCTTCTCTTGTTTTGTTTTTTTTATGTTATAATAAAAAGAAAATAAATTTTTTTTTTGCTCTCCTCCTATTTAAAAAAAAATAAGTTATTCTTCTGAGGGGGAGCTAAGGAAGTCAGAACAACTGTGGCCATCAGAAAATATTATTTGACACCATAAAAAATGGGGAGATTGTTGAAATCCAGGATCCCGAGCACTTAATTTTGATGGTGACAACTAATACTTACTGAATCCTATATGGACTTCCTTTAGATTACAAATGCTTATCCTTGTATATGAGCACTAACATTTCAGGTCAGATGCACACTGCTCAAAGTTACTGGAGACTCAAACCGGGTAGAATAGGATGTTGAAAAGTTTGTAATTTTTATTTCTTTATTTTTATTTTCTTGAGTTTGCCATAGAAGCATGTATGTGAAAGGAGCAACCATGCACACACACAGGGGGAGATTTGTTTTAAATGTTAAAATTCTTTTTAAGAATATCGTACTGTACGATTAATTAATAATACTCAGGCTAACGGCTATTTTTCAGATGATTAACTTTATAATCTAATCGTACTGTACGATCCTTATCGTACTGTATGATAAGATTCAATTGAAAACCCCTAGCCGCCAGAATAAGTTTGGTAAGTTCCTAATTTTTATTTCCTGAACTGATCATACTGTATGATGATGATCGTACAGTACGGTTAATTGAATACTTACCAAAATTATCTCCCGTAATTAGGAAATAAACGTTGGTTTCTTATTTAATGTCGATCGTACTGTACGATGATATATCATACCGTACGATAGGCAGAGACGATTACATTCATCCTTCGATCGTACCAGACGAAACCAAGGTTTTTTGTTCTGTTTGTCCTGGAAGATATTCATATCGTACAGGACGTTATCCTGAAACAAACTAATTATACTGTACGTTTAGTGGAGTGCTGGACGACTGACAGAGATGATTTCATTCGTCCCATCGATCGTACCAGACGAAACCAAGATTTTTTGTTCTATTTATCCTGGACGATATTCGTATCGTACAGGATGATACCCTGAAACAAACTAATCGTACTGTATGACTAGTGGAGTGCTGGACGACTAGCAGAGATGAATTTTTTCATCCCAGGGATCGTCCCACAGATCGTCCTGTACGAACAGTACGAATCAACATTATCGTTCTGTATGATATATATATCGTACAGTACGATATGTATAAACTTCGATAATTATTCGTCTGTGCTCGTACTGGACGGAGCTGTACTTGAACTGATCGTACTGTACGATTATATATCGTACTGTACGAACAGAAATGCAAAAGTTAAAATCTTTAGGTTTTTCTAAACAACAACAACAACAACAACATCAAGCCTAAACCCTAAGGTTTTTCTAAAGCCTGATATAAAAACAACTTAAAATTTTTTTATGAGAGTTGTTGGTCTATCCTCTTGCTGTGAGAGGCTTTGAGGGAAGAAGGGGATTCGTGAAGGAGAAGTCTTTCCTCGGAGAGATCCAGGGCTTGAGAGAGGAAGGTGAAGGTGAGCTTGAGCATAAGGGAGAAGTACTGTGAGGGGATCACACGGTGGCTCCAAGCTAGCTGCATGCTTTGCTCCTCTTGTGGCTTTGGGGAGTCTCGGGAAAGTTCTCGAGGGAAGAGTCACTTCAAGATCAATATCGTCAAGGTACTCTGCCATCTCCAAGAGGGAGAAAAAGGAGAAGGTCCGCTGCCGTCACCAGGAGGGTGACATAGCATTTGGTATTCCACCGCACCGAGGGAGGTGAAAGTGAGTATTGTAAAGGCTTCTCCACCTTGCTGTGGGAGCAAAAGGAGAGTCAACTTTTACTAGTGCAAATCCCAGAGTAGAGGACTCCGGGGAGTGGACGTAGGTCAAGTGACCGAACCACTATAAAAATCTCTGGTGTGTTTTTTCTTTTTACTGTACTTTACTTTTCATGCTCTTAATTAGTACGTTAAATTGTTGGTAAAAAATCATAATTTAAATCTTGTATTGTGAAAGTTACAATTGAATTACCAATATCGTTGTTGTGAACGTTGTACTTGCTTCCGCACGTTATTCGTTGAGTTATCTTTTAAAAAATACAAAAAAAATAGAACTCTTGTTTAGGATTGATTTTTTAAAATACCAATTCACCCCCCCCCCCCCCCCTCCTCTTGGCACATCTCATACTTTCAATATATCCTGTGTACCCTAATTTCGATTAGCCATGGTGAGTAATGTTTTTTTGGTGATTTAGTTTCAAAAATTTTCGGTCATGATTTAATCCAAAACTTTCAAAATTCATTTCTCTTAAAACACATAAAAATAGGTTTTGAAACTCTTGTGGTTTGTGTGTTTTATCGTAAGGGTTAAACACTAGATTTTAAACCTAGATGAATAGTAGAGGCACTTTCGAAGTATAATTCAGGGAATAGCCTAGACAAATTAGAAAAATTATAGAAAATTCTCCTTACATTCAATATAGGTTAAACTTGAACATAGCACACTTAGTGAAATGATGAATCCTTAGAATTAACTTCTCAATAATTGGAAGTTATCAAGACCACTAATTAATCAATCTAAAAATAGGCCATTATTTTGCTGCTATTTTTCTAAAATTAATAATTAATTCAAATTAAAACTTTAAAAAATACAAATTAAGTGTTATACTGATTAGAATTAAAAGCTTAATAAATGGAAATTAAAAGCTCCATCATAACCCCTAGAATAAAAAGTAATTTAAAATAAAAAAAAATAATGATTCATTAAAGTAAATAATAATAAAATATTAAAATAACTAAAATAATTTTAAACACTTGTAATCATCCTTAGGAGTCATTAGTAACATTTGAGAAAGATTTCAAGAGGTTTGGAGTTGATTTTGTACAAAAATAAGAAATCACCTAATTACTTGAATTAAATAATTCATTAAAAGTGCTAAACTTAAAAAAAATATAACTAATTATAGAAAACTCCAAATCATATGAATTTAAAGGCATTGGAGTCATCTCTGGGTTTAGTATTTATGAAATTTATAAAACCTCCTAAAATCATAGTAAATTAAAAAGTCAAATTTTGATCAAACTTAATTCAATAATCTAACAAATGTGAATATTTTATAAATCATTAAAAATTAAGTAAATTATTAACTAAATGAATTAAATCAAATGAATAATAATCATATTTTATACTCTATTAATGAAGTTTTAGGCTGGACTACATCGAGTTATGGGGCTACAAATCCTAAGGAGGACTTGGTCCTCGTGCCCGTTATGACAACGCCAATAATGAGTTAACGGAATGTAAGTGTTGAATAATAAACTTTAAAAATAAATAATAACCAAATAAAGATACTATTCTCTTCATCAATAAAGTTTATAGGTCAGACTACCTCGAGCTATGGGGTATATATTTTAAGGTGGCCTTGGTCCTCATGCCCAATGTGATAATGCCACGAATGAATTGATGAAACATAGTTGTTAAAATACAAAACTTAAGTCAATAATTTACAAACTAAATTAATTAAAAATCACTAACCAATAGTCAAACATAAAATAAATAGGCAGTTATTGGGTAACCTGGTCTCATAAGTCTATTTACCTTAGCCCCAAGGAGGGTGATGTAAATCTTATAGCCCTAATGTAAACAAAGGTAATTGCTTCTCATCTTAAAGTACCACTAAATTTAGTAATAAAACACTTTGATGTATGAGGCTTTCATACACTTTGCTTGACTCCTTTCAGGAGGACAATTGTGTGTTGAATTGAAAGCTTTAAATGGCTAATCAAAATATGTTAAATAACCAATCAACTTCAATAAGTGAAATCTGTCCTAAAATAAATATCAAAATATCAAAAATACTATAAGTTAAACTTTAATAATAATAAATCCCTTAACTTCCAACACACAAAGTTCAATTAATAAAAATTTTTAGAAAATAACAAACTTAGGACATACCCAAGCAACACATCCTTGTACATACACTATAGACTACTTGCTAGGAAAACCAATTCAGGTTTTAGGCTAAGCCATTATTCCTTTCATGTCCTTTTCTCTGTAATGTGGATTAATGTGGATTTGGATTAATGTGGATTTGTATGTGAATGGGTGCTAGTTGTGATAGTTTAATGAGATAAATTTTGTGATGCTTATTCTATGATGTTTGCACCATGTTATTTATGATGTGAACTTTGATGGGCATTTAAATTCCCCTAGGTTAGGAGTGATCTTGATATTTACCACTAATAATTTTTTTTTGTAGGTGGTAATTCTTATACAAGCCAATAAAAGGGGGCTAAAATTAATCATGATTTAAAACTAATCTATATTTTTTCACATATTTTTGCTACTTAGTGCTCTTATCATTAAAAGCATGATATTATTTGCTAAAAAATGAGTAAATGATTGTGATATGATGTGATATTGATATTTTTTATATATTCAATTTTTTTCACTATCATACATGGAATTTGAGTCTTCCTAATTTTTTATATATGTAATTCATTCAAATATTAGTTTTGAAAGTTTTAAATAAGGAATTTTTTCCAAAGGATTAGGGATCCAAAGTGAAATAACATCCTTTAATGGAGAGTTCTATTCATTTGGATCCTCTAAGGTATGAACATACAAGAACAAAGGGAAGAAAGGAATATGATTGAGGAAGAACCCGAACAATAAAACCAGGTTAAATGAGAAGAATTAAAATGACTTATTTTAATTCTTTCATCATTTCATAGGTGTAAAATCAAAGTTGTTGTTGGTGGAGCCTGGCCACCCTTATTTTCAACAAACCTAGTTTGTATATTATGTGGTGCTTTCCACATGGACTTTTGATGTCTATACACTTTTATATTAATATGTTTAAATTTTTTATGCAATAAAAATTATTTATTTTTGTAGGTTTCTTTCTTGGATGTACTTTTTCCTGAAATTTTCTAAGCTCTTAGGAATGAAAATTCTTCTACTCATAATTTAAAAATAAAATTTAAAGGATAAATAACATAGAATAATAATCACTCTTAAAAAGTAAACCAAGAGTATCCAAAGTCACATACATATTTTTCATACTTCTATCATTATTTTAGACACTTCCCCACCCAAGGGTAGAGTTGAGATAATCTGACTTATGAGGTGAGATGATGAACTTCGAGAAGGCTAGTCTTCTAAAAATTTATTTTTAAGGCTTTTTCAAAAACTTCAAATATTAATTATTTATGGTACTTCAACTAGTATGCATTACATTATAAATAAAGTAAAATTAAAATTTAATTGCATTAATTCTAGACGCATAATATTGTTCAAAAGTGTAGGGCCACTTTGAATTTTTTCTAGATGTCAGCCATAAATTCCAAAAACTTAAATAACAGCCTACCCATATTTCATAAAGACTAAATAGCATGGTTTTGAAGTGATTAGGTTGTTTAGTAGAATTTCCACTCCAATCAGATGTAAGTCAAGAAATTCATACAATACACTTTGCATATTTTTTTTGGTTACTATTATGTAGTGCTCAACTTTGATCGAGCTTTTGAGGAAGACCTCAAATCATAATTCCTCACCCTCAGGTATTATAATCCCAAAATTTAACAAAATGTCATCCCAAATATAAAGACTTCTCTACAAAACATTAAAGCCTAATATAGGAAAGATTGGAATGCCTTTAGGGGTCCTAGGATCTTAAAGTACTCCCTACTCCTTAAATCTTTTAGCTTCTAGAAAGAACCATTCCAAATTAACCAAATACCCTTTAAAATTCTTTAGCTCTCATCCTTTCCTTAATCATTAAAATTTAAGAAAATATTTGCCACCACTTTAATCGAGAGTACTCTTAGAAGATTTAGTTTTTCTAAAACATGATTAACCATAGAGGCTTGCCTTTATGGGGTACTTGTAACTCAAGATTAAAATAAATCTTATATGATTCAAATAAGATAGGGGAAGATTTCTAGGAATATTGAATGTTTCATAAAAAACCCTTTTTTGTATTCAAATTACATCACAAAAAATCATTTTAACCTTATGAGGTGATATATGCTATCATTATTGTATTTGACTAAAAAAATGAAGAATTTTCATACACTTCTTTTATCTTTAAATAGTATTTGGAATGATATTTCTTCCTTTTGAGATTGTATGTTATTTTTTTATTTGTATTTGATTATGAAAATGAACGATTTCAGAAACATTATTTTTGTATTTGAATACATTGTAGAAGAATTTATCTATCTCTTAAGATATTATTTTATTCTCAATATCATATTCAATCATAAGAATAGGAATACCCCTGATCTATATATACTTTAAACTCAAAATTTAATTTCCTCATAGTTTTTTGTTCGTACGTCCACTGAGGATGGTTTCTCTCTCTATCTTTAGTAGCGGCAAATATTTTCTTATTTTAGTAGTATTTGAGACTACCTTTCTTTTGTTGATTTTATTATCCATTTCTTCCATGGGTAAGTGTGATTGGCATAAAAAATGTTTATGAGTAAGAGAGATAATTTTAAATAACAAAATCCTTAAACTTTAGCATCCCTTGCCAAGTTGATTGGTAGAAGTAGAGTGCTAAGCGAAATTCATTCAAAATCTTCACTAAGTATATTTTAGATTTCAGGAACCTTGTATAGGATGAAAGAACTTTATATTGGATTCTAAAATCTAGAAGCATCCAAAAAACAAATCTATTATTAAAAAGTTAAAATTTTCTTTCAAAATAATTCTCCTTTTCTTAATAGTACATGTTGTAGTTACATGCCCATGTAATTCAATAAGTGCCATGAAATTCCAAAGTTCAAAATTCAAATTCAATTTTAAATAAAAAATGATGATTACTCTAAAAGAAATTGATTGGAAAATGCAAAAAGTAATGGCAGGAAAGCTCATTTTCTTCTTTGTAAGAACCTCACTGTTAAGTAGATAGAATTTAAAAATATTATCAAGTTTGTAGTAGATTTTCAGACTGTAATATTGTATGCAAATGGAGAATGTCTTTAGGATCAAGGTCTGACTCCTCTATTTATCAAAAGAGAGTTGTGGTTACTAATGTACCCATTGCACATCTTGCTAGGAAGGATAAGAAAATAAGCTATAATTAGTTATGAAAACTTTTGTTATCCATTTTACAAGCAAGACCCAAAAGAGAAATTATCTCAGAATGATTAGAAAGAAAATTATTAAGGCAAGAAAAGTTGTCGAATCAAAAGCCTTAAAGCACGCTAAATTTGAGGCATATGAGGAGTGTACTCCCATATCCCCCTTCTTTGGTGGAAGTTATTTTCACCCACTTTCTACTTTCTAAGGGTTAGGAGATGTTTTTAGGATAGCCTGTTCTCCATCACATCATTTTTACTATTGCTTTTAAAATACTAATGATGATGTGGGATTACAAAAAGGCAAAGTTTTAAAAAACATCATTCATACATGTGCAACCAGTGCAATTGGTGAAAGTAGTCAATATACTTTAAAAAGATATTAAAATGTTTAAGCTAGGAGATCCAAATATCTTCAAAAGGAAGTTCTCTCAGCTAAGATTAGCTGAATCAGAAACAAGTGATCACCAGCAATAGGACATAGGCCCCTGGTTGAGGGTTATGATCCATCCACTTTATTGAATGATATTAGAAAATTCTTTAATCAGTGTTTTACCGCATTATCATTAAACAAGGAATTGTAGAAACCACTAGAGGGGCCACTCTCACAATTACTAGGTCACTGGTAATTAAGGAGGGAGAAAAAGGAAAAGTGGGAAAAGAAAAATTGAAAAAGAATTATGATAAGGATGATGAATCTAAGGTCTCATTAGATAGTGATGGCCTTGAATTTAATTTCAAGGGAGTCATATTGTGATAGATTTTTTAGATTATAATGCCTCATTATAAAATATCACAACATCAGCTATAAAAAGCGTAGACCCCATGATAGTCTCTTCCTCTGAAGAGATCATAGAATTTTATTTTTATATCGATAGGGTTTTGCCACCTAAGCTTACAATTTGTAAGAAGAGTAATTCCTTCCTTAAGTGTAATGGGTTAGAATTTTCATTAGAAGGTAGTTGGTATATTCTTTTATAATGAAAGTTGACCTCTACTTTAAATCTTAAATAGAACAATGTTATGATTTACTCCACTAAATAATTAAAAGTAAAGTCCCATGTTTGATCAATGATATAAAAATATGTATCCCCTCCCTCCCACTCCTTCTGTGCGTTGAATTCATTTTTTAACTAAAATCTATATCAAACTAAAATTGGGCTTCAAAATGAAATTTTTCTCTCTTCTTGCAATTTCATATTCTATAGGCATCTTTTGTAGGCTTACAAATCAACTCAATGATTTTCCTAGTCAAGCTAGTGTTATTATCAAAGGATTGGATTTGTTTTGTATATTTTTCTTACTTATATAACAGAGTGAATTTTCTTCTCTTATGTTTAGAAGATAACCTTATAAATGAGAATAATCATTTTACGATTTAATAAAGGAAGCCTACTACAAAAAATGAAATGGTGCACAAAGTGTGCCCAAATAAAAAGATAAACTAAGCATGCTAAAGTAAAATATGTGTAAAATGTGCAAAAGAATTAAATAAGGCTTCCTTTTTCAAATCCTTAAATTTAAGAAAATCCAATTTTCATGGATATTTCTCTTGACGCTTAACTTAAAAATCTTGATCTTACATTCACCATCATGTATTGTTATTCTATTTGTTATAAAAAAATTTTGCAAGAGAATTGAAGTGATTAAATTTCTTTCCCCATTCTAAATCTTTTAAAATAGATTTCAATTTAAGAATATATATGTAAGAAACTATAATTTAGCTTCTAAGGAGCATTAACTGGATCAATATAATAAAGTTTTTTAGACCTTTTCGGGTTAGTTGGAGTCAATTCACTTCTCAATGTACTTTTAAATTTATTCCCATCTATCAATTTCATAGGGTCCAAATGACTAAGAGGAGAATTTTTTGATAAAAAGAATAAATCTTCTACCCTCTGATAAAATTCTAAATCTCATTCTTGAGAGATAGGTGTAGGCCCTTATACTTAAGCATCCTTTCCTATATGATCCACTACATAAACTATATTCTATAATGGGTCTAAGGCTATTCTTCCTCCAAAAGTGTAATTTACATCACTAAGAATTGGCATTCAAAATCAAATCACAATTCAATAAAGTGCCTGAGTCGTGTTAGTGAAACTTGAGGGTCTTGAAAAATGCTGCTTGAAAGATCAAAAAAATCAAGAATTGTATATGCAACAAATGGTTCAAGCTTGTAATAAATTATTTCACCCAAGAGCATTCTAAGTAGAATACTTGGTCTTGGTTCTTCAGACCTATTTTAGTCCATCGTAAATTTGATGGAAAGTTTGAACCAACATTGATAATATCATTCATTATAAAGATAGTCTCTAAAGGAGGCTCCTATAAATTGATTGATTGTAAAGGATACCAGCCAATGCTTTCAATCAATAGGGTGGTTCCTCAACCTAATGAGCATCAAATTTAAAATTAAAGAAAATTCTTTAAATTTCAAATTTTAAATTCAAAATTTACAAAATTTAAAAATTCAAATTCAGTAATCCTCCAAATTTAAATCTCTTACTGAATTCAAAATCACTCATATCCAAATTAAACTCAATTAAAATTCAAATCTAATTCAAAAGTCAAAATCAAATTTCCTATTCTTTTAAGAATAGGTGTGAGTCCCCGTGCTTCCTTTCCTTAGGAATGGATATATTAGTATTGGAGTAAGCCCCTTATGACACCATCTTAGCATCAAAATCAAATTCATGTTAGATTAATTTTACCAAATCCCCAAACGTTTAGGCAAACTATCTCCTTGACTAGTTCCCCACGTTAAATTTGAGTCCTCGTGCTTTCTATATAGGATAGTCATTGAAAATATAAATAAGATCTATTAGGTGTATATGTGAGTCCCTAATATTTCTACCTCCAATGACCTAAACTAATTAGTTATGGATTTAAGCCTATTAAGCCCCATCATAGTTTAATCTCCTTCTAGTCCATTAAAGGTTAGGTGTGAGTCCCTATGCTTTCTTTCCTCAAGATTAGATCTACTGGCATTGGAGAAAGTACTCATGGCACCATCCTAGCATTAAAATCAAATTCCATTAGATTCTTTAGGAGTAGGAGTGAGTCACTGAGCATCATATCTCATGGACTAGCTATTATTGAATTAATCCAGCTAGGCCCCTTCATAGCTTAGCCATCTTTAATATCTTAAGGTTGGGTGTGAGTCCCCATACTTCCTTTCCTTAGATCTAAAGGTAATAGAAATCATAAAAATATAGCTCCTTTTGTAATAGATGTGAGTCCCTAAGATTTCTATTTCCTAGGATCTTAGTTAGGTTAGTGTTGGATCAAGTCTATTGGACCCCATTACAGATTAGTCATTATCAATGTCTTCAAATTAGGTGTGACACCCTATGATTCCTTTTCGTAGACCTAGAGGTAAAACAAATTGAGGGAATCTTGATCTTTTGGAGTAGGTGTGAGTCCTTGAGCTTCCTATCTTTTAGAATAGCTAGTGTTGGATTTAAGCCTACAGGCCACATCATAGATTTGTCGCTTTCTAATCTTTTAAGGTTAGTTGTTAGTCCCAGTGCTTCCTTTTCTTATGTTAAGATTTTCTAGTGTTGGAGCAAGCCCTTTCATGGCACCATCCTAGCATAGAAATTGAAAGAAATCAAGATCTTTTAAGAATAGGTATAAGTCTCTAAGCTTCCTATTTCCTAGAATCATGGCTTGCTATTATCAGATTTAAGTCTGGGCCCCTTCATAGCTTAGTCTTCTTTAGTTCATTAAGGTTAGGTGTGAGACTCTTTGCTTCCTTTCCATAAGAATTCAATCATTAGTATAGGTATAGCCATTTTGGTCCCTTTTATAGTGATCTTTCGAATTCATCATCAACGAACATTTTTGGTTGGAAAATAACATGCATGCAACCCTTAAATCCCCAAAGGAATAGTGGTGAGCTATTTTAGTCATTCAAAGAAAAAGTGTTCTTAACATTCAAAAATCTCTAAACCAAAAAAGATATCTTTCTTGACTTATTTGACCACTTCGATTAACACCAACACGTGTGATTCGCTCTTTTCAATCTCATTACACATGTGTTGGGCCCATTTATATATCTCATTTTTCTGTGAGGTTAAAAACATCAAATAAAATTCAATCCCAAATCAATCTAAATCTAAAATCCATCAAAATTTATAATTTTAAAATTTAAATTTAAACTCCCGATTGTAATCAAACCAAATCCCAAATACCTCAAATGTACTCCATTTTAAGCATTGATATGAGATAATTCATGATGAGTTGACTTGGTCAACACAACTAAATTGTTTAAATCTCTCACATTTAAATTTCTCAAATCTCAATTCCACACCCATATAATCAAATCCACCTAAACTCAAATAAATAGCCTATAGGAGCCCCAAATAGCCCTCCTAGGTGGATTGACCATGTTGACTAGTCAACAAGATCAAAATTACCAAATTGCCCTTAATTTGTCAAAAATGGTCAACTTGAGCTAAAGCTCTCAAACCTACTTCACATCATCCCATGTGGCATGCTTAAATCTCCTTTAGGAGTTTCACAAGTAGCAAAAATGCTTAACCAAGCTTTTGTCTTTGTCAAATGAGGCACCCAAATGGTATCCTCCATGGAAAGTGGTCAATGGCTTTTTCTCCTTTCCAATAATTCCCCTTCTCTAAAGCTCAGCTCCTTTACTCCTTGAATCCATCCAAGGGAGAAGCTCAATCAATCCTAGCCTTTGGCCTTGGTTGGAGCCTCTAAAATAGGGTAAAAAGGAGGAAAAGAAAATATTTTACACTAACTTCAAACCAAGAGCTTCTCTATTCCCCATCTTTAAAGAGAAGTCGTTCTTTAAGCTCCATGGAGGAGAACTAGCCATTCTACATCTTCTAGGATTGATTCTATCAAGGTACAATACAAGCTCTATATCTAAGATCTAGGATTTAAATGGCTTATTATGTGAGACTTTTTTAAACCCTAAAATAACTCCCCACTCCTTTAATCATGTTTTATCTCCCCTTAAAGTTTCATGCCATTTGGTTCACCCTACATTAAGTTTAAAAAAACTTTATAAGTTTATGGTTTTAGGCTATTCATATGAAGAAGATAAAATCACAACCCTTCATTTCCTCTGCTTGGGACTGAATGGCTATAACTTTGAACAAATTTTGCATGAAATCATACTTTACGATTTCCATCATACTAAACATTTATAATAATAAAATATGAATTTGATCCTACTGTATCAATGTCCCTTCCTACAATATAATTTTCTTCCGAAAAATTGTGTGTCGCTTCCACTGGCCGACACATGGCACACACATTAATGGCTAATGATTAGCCATCACGAAAATAGAATTTAAAATCCAAAATAAAATTTAAAAATGTCTAAAACATCAAAAAAATCCCAAAAACTTTATTTCTCACCAAAATTTGGATTTCTTACGGTCATTAGAACCAGGTTGAGCTTAATTTTATTTAAAATTCTTATCAAAATTTTTTGACCATTACATAGAGAGTAATTAGGGTTTAATGCTTTGGGGTTTCTTCGTAATCACTCCCTATTTAGCAATCCATTTGAGCTCAAATTTGGGCAGAATGTATTAGGCTATATATCCTATGTACCCTAATTTCTAAGAGTAATGGTGAGCAATTTTTTTGTAGTGATTGAGTTTCCAAAGTTTTGGGCCATGATTAGACCCAAAAATTTTTAAACCATTTCTCTAAAAATATATAAAATTAGATTTTGAAGCTCCAATGGTTTGTGCGTTTTGTAGTAAGGGTTAGACAAATTAGATTTCAAACCAAGTTAGACACTTAGGAAAAATAATTTAGGGAATTGTCTAGATAATTTTAAAAAATAATAATAAATTTTCCTTGCATCCAATAGGGATGAAACCTGATCATAACACACTTAGTGACACGATGAACCTTAGGAATTAATTTGACAGTAATTGCAAGTCATCAAGACAACTAATTAATCAATCCCAAAATTAGCCTTTATTTTGGGCCTAATTTTTTTTAAAAATCATAATTAATTCAAATTAAATCCAAAAATATAAATAAGTGGTATGCTACTCAGATTTGAAAGCTTAACAAATGGAAATTAAAAACCCCATCACAAACCCTGGAACAAAAAATAATTTAAAATTTAGATAATTCAATGATTAATTAAAATATATAATTAAAAAAATTAAAATACCAAAATAATTTTAAACACTTGTAGTCATCCCTAGGAGTCATTATTATCATGGGAAGATTTTAAGAGGTATGAGTTAAATTGGTAAAAACATAAGAAATACCTAATTACTGAAATTAAATAATTTATTAAAATGGATGAACTTTGACAAATCATAACTAATTGTAGAAAACTCCATATCACTCAAACTTAAATACATTGAACTCATCCTTTTGTCAAGTATTTATTAAAATTATAAAACCTCAAAAAATCATACAAAATTACAATGTCAAATTTTGAACAAAATTAATTAATTAAATGATCCAACAAATTTTAAGATTCAATAAATTATTAAAAATCTTGTAAATTATTAACTCAATGAATTAAATTAGATGAACAATAATAACACTTCATACTCCATCATTAAAGTTTTTAGGCTGGACTACCTTGTGTTGTGGAGCTGTGTCATAAGGAGGCATAGGTACTCGTACCCATTGTGGAAACACCACTAATGACTTGGCATAATGTAAGTGTTAAATTATAAACTTTAAAACTAAAAAATAACCAAACATAAATACTACTCCGTCCATTAATAAAGCTTTTAGGTTAGACTAGCTTGAGCTACGGGGATACGAGTCCTGAGAAGACCTTAGTGCTCATACACATTGTGACAATGCCATGAATGAATTATTGGAATGTAGTTTTTAAAATATAAAACTTAGGTCAATAATCTACAAGCTAAATTAATTTAAAACTAATCAACCAATAATCAAACTAAAAATAAATAGGTAGTTGTTGGGTAACCTGAGATCATAAGGCTATTAGCTTAGCCCCAACGATGGTGATGTAAACCTCATAGCTCCGATGTAAACAAAAGTAATTACTATTTAACTTAAATAACCATTAAATCTAATAATAAAATACTTAGACATTTGAGGGTTTCATACATCTAGCTTGACTCCTTTGAGGAGGGAAATTGAGTATTAAATTGAAAGTTTTGAATGGCTAATGAAATACCTTAAATAACCAATCAATAATTTACTTCAACAATTGAAATCTACCCTAAAATAAATCTCAAAACATCAAATATACTAAAAATTAAACTTACAATATAATTTTTTTAGCTTTCAACACAAAAAGTTCAATCGAAAAAATTTTTAGATAATAACAAACTTAGGACATACCCAAGCCACACAGCCTTATATATACACTATAGACTGCTTGTAGTTTTATGCTAAGAAGTAATTCCTTTCATGTCATTTTCTCTATGATGTGGATTAATGTGGATTTTTATACGAATGGGTGATGGTTGTTATGATTGGATGTGATGAATTTTGTGATGCTTATGCTATGATCTTTGCACCATATATTTATGATGTGATTTTTGATAGCCGTTTAGATTTTTATAAGTTAGGAGCAATCAGGATATTTACCACTAATCAGATTTTTGTAGGTGGTCATGCTTATATAAAAGGTGCTAAAGTTAATCATGATATAAAGCAAATCAAATTTTTTGCATGTGTTTTTGCTACTTAGCCCCATATCGTTAAAAGCATGGCCAAGATATGGTTTGCTCAAAAAAAGAGAAAATGATTATGATGTGATATGATTTTTATATTTTTCATATATTCAATTGCTTCACTAGAATGCAAGGAGCTTGAGTCTTTTTAATTTTTCAATTATGTAATCATTAAAATTAGAGTTGTGAAAGTTTAAAATAAGGCATTTTTTCTAAGGGATTAGGGATCCAAAGGGTAAAGAACATCCTTAATAGAGCAAAGAGAAGAAAATACAAGAAAGAGGAGATGAAAGGAAGATGATCTAGGAAGAACCCAAATAAAAGAACTAAATTTAAGGATAAAATTAAAATGCCTTATTTAATTACTTGCATAATTTCATAGGTGTAGAATCCAGGTTATTTTTGGTGGAGCCTGGCCACCTTTACTTTCAGTAGACCATGGGTTGTATATTAAGTGGCGCTTGCCACATGAACTTCTTATATTAATACTCTTTTAAATAGATGTGTTTACATTTTTTTCACAGTAGAAATTACCTATTTTTCATATGTTTCTTTCTTGCTTGTGCTTGTGCCTGAAATTTTGCTAGGTTCCTAGGAATGAAAATTCCTTTACTCATAATTTAAGAATAAAATTTTAGGGATAAATAAGATAAAAAAGATAATTAGTCTAAGAAAGTAAACTGGAGACTGTTCGGAGTTGCATGCATATTTTTTATACTTATATCCTTATTTTAGACACTTACTCACCTGAGGGTCGAGTTTAGATAATCTGACCTACGAGGATGAGGTAGTGGACCTAGGGAAGCCTAGTCTTCTAAAAAAAAGTATTTTAAAGTTTTTTTCAAAAACTTCAAGCATTCATCATTTATGGTACTTCGACTAACATGCACTGCATTAGAAATAATGTAAAATTAAAGTTTAATTCCATCATCTCTAAAAGTAGTACTACCATTAATAAGTACAGGGCCACTTAGGACTTTCTCTACTTATTAGTCTTAAATTCTAGAAACTTAAATAATAGGCTACACATTTTTCATAAAGACTCGATAGCATGGTTGTAAAGCGATTATGTGGTTTAGCTAGCTTTCCACTACAGACAAATGTTACTCTAGAAATTTATACATTGTACTTAAAATATGTTTGGTTTGCTATTATGTAATAGATAACTTAGAACTAGGATCTAAGGCAGACCTCAAATCATAAGTCCATACCATCTGGGAATGTAATCTCAAATATCTAATTAAATGTCAACCCAAATATAAAATCCTCTCTCTAAAATATTCAAGCCCAATATAAGATATATTGGAGTGCCTCTAGGGTTCCCAGGTTCTTAAAGTACTCCCTACTTTTTAATCTTTTGGCTTCTAGAAAGAATGATTCGAAATTAATCCAATCCCCTTTGAAAATTCTTTATCTCTCATCCTTATCTTAATCATTAAAATCTAAGAAAATCTTTGCCATTACTTTAATCTAGAGTATTCTTAAGGCATTTAATTTTCCTAACATTTGATTAACTATGGAGGCTTATCTTTATGGGAAACCTATAACTCCAGATTAAAATAAACTATATCTTATTCTCATAAGATAGAGTAAGAATATATGGGAATATAGACAATTTCATAAAAATTGATTTTTGTTTTCAAATCGCTTCATAGAATTTTATTTTCACCTTTCGAGGTGATATGATATGATCATTGTTGTATTTGATAAGAGAAATAAATAATTTTTAAAACTCACTTTCATCTTTAAATACTATTTTAGAATGACATTTCTTCCTTTTGAGACAGTTTATTATTCTTCTATTTGTATTGTATTATGAAAGTAAATGATTTCTAAAACCTCATTTTGTATTTGAATCCATTAAAGAAAATTTTGTCTATCTCTTGAGACAATTTTTTATTCTCAATGTCATATTCCATCACAAGAATAGAAATTCCTTGAATCTGTGTGAACTTTAGACTCAAAATATAATTTTTCTTACAATTCTATCCTAGATTTGTGACATTGTAATTCAAATCTTTCATTCTCAAACTCAACTCCGTGATCGCTATGGTTTAATGCAATAAAAAAACTATTTTTTAATCCAAACTGAGAATATTCTAAATTCCTCAAATAAATCAATTTTATTTACAAGAAATTTAATCTAAGTGTACCTCATATAATCATTTATAATTATAAAGTCAAATGATTTCCTTCCTAGACTCATTGTACTAATAAAATCTAAACAAGTCCATGTGAAATACTTCTAAATTTCTAGTGATGACGATATCCTTAATGGAATGAAATGAATACTTGGTTTACTTCTTTAGTTGGCATGCATTACAAAGATATTCTTTAGAAAAAATTAACTTAGGAATGACTCTAACCAATTCTAATTAAGTGATCTTCCTAAGAGTCCTCATGCTTGCATGGAATGGTTACCTATGCCACAACCATGAGTTAACCTCAAACAATAAACATCATTAGACTTATCAATGTAATTTAGATAAATCTTTTATACTTTATTCATCCTTAAGCCTACTAATATAGCATTATCATTTAGCATTAATAAGCATTTTATAGAAATAAAATAATGTGAAATCATTTATCACAGAGATAATTAATGTCTAGCAAAATATGCTTTATGCCTTCTACTAACAACACATTTTCATGAGAAAAACTACCATCTTTAACTATTGTACCTACTCCACTACCCTTTCAATAGTGTTGTCTCCAAGTGTAACATTTCCTGTACTCTTGGCTTCTAGCATGATGAATTATTTCATGTTTCTAATCATGTGTCATGAACATCCAATGTCCAAGCAACACATGCTCTCACTAGATCTCTCACTACGGAAAAACCTTCTATTACAGTTGGATCTTTCGGTGAAAATAAGTACGCTGGTAAAAGTGGTGCACACAATGGCGAATAATTCATCGGTAATTTAATGACGTTGTTTCTAGTGGAAAGTCCACCAAAATTTTACTGGTGGATTATCTGCATACATTTTCAACGCTATTTATAAGATTGTTAGTTTATTCCAATGTATTATCCACCGATAATTACAAGAGAATATTTTGCCGGACTACTTAAACTCAACAAACATGTTTTGGTAAATTTTTTGATGGTAAAGTGTCTGGTAAAATTTTTTTCAGAAAATCTGATGGTGAAGGCCCTATTTCCCTCTCGATATCATCTTCCTTATCTTTTTCTTCCTTCCTAGTTTTGGTATCCTCCACATGCATCAATCGCCTCAGCTGAATGTTGTCGCTGTCAAGATCGGACTGTCGCCCAACATTTGCCACCAACTTTACCGACGTTTATCACCTCAATCGCTAGCATTCACCACATCATTGGCTAAAAATCCAACGAAAGTTTTTCCTTTTATCATGGATTTTCTTAGAAGACATTAGCAAGATCTTGTGCCATGGTGTATGCATATTCTTTTTATTGATGAGGCTAGAGAGGGAGTTGCTGTGTGTATTATTAGTAGAATTCAAATTGGATGGTTAAAGTAGAGGAATGCATTGGGGAAAATTTTATAAAAGAGAAACATAACATATTTATTTGCATGCAATGTTTGAGTCTAGAGAGGGAGTTGATGTGGTGAGACATGAGAGGGATGATGTGTACAAGATGTGGTGATTATAACACCAATGAATATAACATTAGAATTCATTCAAACAAAATGACACGCATCCATCATTTTTTTTCATCAAAATTGAGCTAGAAAATCTGCGAAAATATTTCACCAGAAAAGTCTTTCTGATGAGTGAATTACCATCGTATGAATTTCCATCAAAAATCTTCTGGAAAGGTAGGATTTTTGTCAAATTCCTGAGATTATTGGTTGATTTTGTCTGCCAGTAATAGGCCATTTTCCTGTAGTGTCTTCTGAAAGCACACCTACATGATCAATCAAGATTTAATTTTGGGAACCTAAGTTGGTTGGGTCCCACCTTATATTACAATGAATGTATGTTATGTTGTGCATATGATATCTGCGGCCTCCAAAATAAATGTGATCTACGATGGATTCTATGTGTGCAAATGCATGAAATATTCCCTAATATGCCACAAGAAAATTACTTCACTTATGGAAATGGAAGCACTAATCTATATGAAGAGTGATTTCTCCTTCTAAAGGATGGTGGTGCATATTATGTTCTAATGTGTGGCTTAAAATTGTGTGTAGGCCGTGATGCATTTTCTTTGAGTGTTATGATATTTTTTATTAAAATTTCATTAGCACTTTTATATATGCCTACCTCTACTTTCAATGCATGTTCATCTTCTTATAATTTGATGATTTTGAATCTAAATTTGGACAAAATGCCTTTTGTGTTCTCTATTTACCCTTTTTAGCCATTCATTTTTCCTTGGCCTTTTCTTTTTCTAGGTGATTCTTTATGTTTGGACAGCCAGATCACATATACCATAGCTTTTTACATTCATAACAGATAATATTAGCAAAAAAAATATTTAGTTTTAAACTCTTACCTCGATGTTTTTACTATGGCACTTCTTATTATTTTTTAGAAATCTCTTGAATTATTTGGTCATTAAATCAATACCTTTGTTTCCCTTTGTATCATAATCACTTCCTTTAGTATCATTAACTTTTAGCACTATTATCTTTTCCTTCTTCTTCTCACATGTATCTATTTTTTTACTGACCTTTTGCTGGTAGGAAATCAAAGAACCAAGAAGGTTGTCAATAGAATAAGAATTTAAATATTTAGACTAAGAAATTATAATAACTTTGGCATCCCAAGATTTAGGTAAGCAGAGCAAATTTTAATTTACTTCTTTAGTATTAGAGATGTCTCTACCTAAAGTATATAATTATTTTGATAAATGTATTATACATGTTAGAAATAGATTCACTAGGTTACATACAAAAAGTTCATATTCATGCAAGAGTAAATTCATACAAGGTTGTTTTACTTCACTAGTTCCTGCATAAGTTATGCACAACTTATCCCAAATTTCCTTACCACTAGTACGAATAGAGACCCACATGTAATCTTAATATTTTAAAGTATAAAAGAAATAGTCATGACACTTGGCATTAAATTGAGCAAGATCATAATCTTCTATACTCCATTCAAAATATGGTATTTCTATTTTAGCACCACTAACAATTCTTAAAAATAAAGAATAACTAGTTTGTATTATGTCACATATGAAAATCAATAGATTTCAAAAAGGTGGACATTGAAATCTTCAAGAAATAAAAAAGAATATTATCAACTAAAGGTGATTAAGTAATAGAATATCCTTCCAAAGTATTTCTATTACCAAAGTGTGCCATGTGGATCTATTCAAAATGTTTAAATTAGACAAAGTGAGAACCCCATTTTGAAATAACTTAAAAGTTCTATGGCACACCAAGAGGGGGATGAATTAGTATTTTAATGACTTTTCTTGAAATTAGACTAATGTCCAAAAACATAATGATAAATTTTCAAACCCTAACAAAAACATTTTTTTTTAATTTTAGAAAATTTTTTTGTTACTTTTAAGCAAGATTTCAACCAAAACTTTTTTAACCATAGCTTTCTCAAAAATAAGCAAAGTAAACCAAAGTGTGAAAAAATTAAATGTAAGAAAGTAATGAAAACACAAACTAGATTTTTATATTGGTTCGGTCAAAATTGACCTAGG
Source organism: Dendrobium chrysotoxum (assembly GCA_019925795.1). Lineage (NCBI taxonomy): Eukaryota > Viridiplantae > Streptophyta > Magnoliopsida > Asparagales > Orchidaceae > Dendrobium > Dendrobium chrysotoxum. Next base: position 15,948,576 of record CM034301.1, on the reverse strand, counting down.
TCCACTCCTCAAAGATTCTCCTCTTTAGATATTGCACAATCTTACGCTTCGTTAGAACTCAGCCAGACATAGAAGCTCTTCTCACTTACTAAGTGGAGAATGAACTTTATAGAGTCCTCTCACCTTGAAGAATCTCCCTACTTTATCCTCCTAGCATGGCAAAGATGCCACCCCTACTTTTTTCTCCTCATGCACAGGAGATGCCAAGCCCTTTATCTGTTACTCATAATGGCAGAGATGATGGTCCCTCATACTTCTCATAATGGCAAAGATGTTGCTCTTTACTTCTCCTCTCAATGATGGAGATACCGTCCCCTAGCCTCCTTGGTTAGTAAGTCTTTCACTTAAAGACTTTCCTTAGAGCTCATCTTCAAGATCTTCTTAACAAAAAACACAGAGGACCCAAGATGGAGGCTAACTAGAACAATCGTGTGACTCCCTCATTCCCTAAAAGAAAACTCACCCTCAACCTCACCTCCTCTCTCTCCCAAGTGGTATGGACACCCTCTTATAAGCAAGGTGACTCCCTCTCCTTCTCTAATGCTCTCTCCATAGAAAAACATCTTTGATTACTCAACATAAACCCTCAAGTCTTATGTAATTTAAATACACTAGGCTATTTAAATAAAACACTAACTTTTTAATTTAAGGCTTATGATCGTGTAATACGATACTCATATCATATTATATGATTAGTTTAATTCTTGTTACTAATCATCTTGTATGATAACACTTATACATGAAAGTTCGAAAGGGATGTTAAGCCCTAGTAAACTAGTCCCGAGGCTAACCAAGAGGGGGGGTGAATTGGTTATTCAAAAATTTCACGATAACAATAAAATCTTTTCGATACGTAGCAGCGGAAACACATAAACAAGAACGAAAAGATCAACCACAGATATTCACCCAAGCAGTTAATATCAGAAAAGTAAAGTGCAAAACTGAATCAGAAAAGCAAACCAGATTTTATAGTGGTTCGATCAACTTGACCTACGTCCACTCCCCGGAGCCTCCCCTCTGGGTATTGCACTAAACAAAAAGTGTCTCTCTTTTTGCTCCCATAGGAAGGCGGAGAAGCCTGTACAAACACCTCCTTTTCACCACACGGTGAGGCAGAGAACCTGACCTCCTTTCGCTTCCTCCTGAAGCAAGCAGAGAACCTTCGAACTCCTTTTGCTTCCACCTGAAGCAGGCAGAGAACCTTCGAACTCCTTTTGCTTCCACCTGAAGTGGGCAGAGAACCCCGGATCTTCTTGCGAGCGATCCTCCCACGACGAACACTGACTAGACGAAAGACGACGAGCGGAGAAGACGACTCTGATCTGTGCTTGGAGCAACCTTAGTGAATCCCTCACTAACTCCCCCTCACAAGATCTTCTCTCTCTCTGTAAACTCTCTCTCTCTCTAGGTTTTCTCAGGGAAGGAAGGCAGCAAAAGATATTTCCAAATTTTTGGAAAAAGTTCTTTTAAAGGAGGGCTTAAAATTTGCCCTAAATCTCAACTGGTCGGCCAAGATCGTCCAGGATGATCGGTAGATCATCCAGGACGATCGGTAGATCATCCAGGATGATCGGTAGATCGTCCTGTACGATCAGTTCAAATTCAGCTGTTTCAGCCTGGACGATCTGGCTCTTCTGGATGATCAGTAGAAAAAATTGTTCATATTGTCCCGTACGATCCTGCGATCGTCCGGGACGATTAGTGCAAATTGAGGAAAATCGTCCAGAAGACAGTTCGGGTCGTCCAGAGAAATCTGTGCTGGACGACCAAGAAATGACTTGATCATCCAGGACGATAGGGTCATCGTCCTGTACGATTAGTTCAAAAAGGCCCCAAACCGTCCTGAACACAGTTCGGGTCGTACAGCTGAAATGCCCTAAATGATCATGATCGTCCGGGATGATCCTGCGATCATCCAGGACGATATGATCGTATCAACCAAAAATAAATTTCTTTCCTTAATTACCAGATTAAATTAGGCATGATTGTACTGAATCGTCCGGGATGATCAGACCAAGTATCTAAAAATAAGAACTTACCTAACTTGATCTGGCGGCTGAGAATTTCTGATTTGGGCATATCGTCCCGTACGATTCGGAGATCGTCCAGGACGATCTGCTAAATTAGATCCTCTTAACTTAGTCGCCCTAATTAGGGTTTCTGTTTTGGATGGATCGTCCAGGACGATGTGAAAATCGTCTAGGACGATCTGAACAAAATTTTAACAGAAACTCTAATTCACTCAATCTCTCTCCCTGAGTGCGTGTGTGTAAGGTTACTTAGCTAGGGAATCAGTTACATTACAATTGACTCAATAAAAGAAAAATCATACATTTGACACACTTGGACCCGATCTTGAGTTGGCTTGAGTGGCTCGCGGTCTTTTGTGCCTGAAACAGATTAGCCAAGCAAAACACACTGGAAACATGTTTGTCATCATCAAAACTAGATTTGCAACAATCTCCCCCTTTTTGATGATGGCAAACATTTGTAAAGTAGTCTGAAAATACAAGTAAACTAGGAGATCAAACAAAACAAACATTTTTTAAATTTTCATTTAACAGCTAAAACAATACAAGAAACATGACTCAGAAAATAGAAACGGACACGACTACAACTGACTCCCCCTTTTGACATCACAAAAAGGAGGAGGGAAAAATAGAACATTGAAATAAAACATAAAATAGAACAACTACAAAATAGGAAACTAAAACTGAGGTGGATCCTGATCGGAAGAAGGAGGTGGCGGTGGAGGGTAGAAGTAATGGTGAATGGCCTGAAAGTGAGCTCCGAGCCAGGCCATGTCCTGGTCGTGCTGCTGTTGCTGCTGTGCAGCATAGTCCGCGAAGCGTTGGATGTCCCATTGTGCTGCTGCTCCTGGGCAACCACGTAGGAGTCAAAACGGGCCTCCCACTGGTTGAAGTGCTGCACCAGGTGGTCAAAGGGAGAGGCAATGCGAAGGGGTGCAGGTGCCTCTGGTGCAGCAGGAACTGGAATAGCCTCTTCCTCTTCTTCCTCAACATCCGGGGCGGGCTCCGGATGTAGTCGGGTGCTGTGTAGGACGTGGAATGAGTTGTTTATGAAGAAGGAAGGAGGGACATTAGGAGGGACAAGATACTGAAGGTCATATTTTGTCTCTAAGGCATAGTGAATAAGATGACCTAAAGCTAGATTTGGGCGACGCCTGTGGCCCGGATCTCTAATGGTGGTGAGGTGTTCTATGTATCGGATGATCAGATCAGAGGCATTAAATTCTCGACGGGCCATGATGTAGTAGGTGGTCAAGGACAGGAGCGGTAATGTGAATTCGATCCCCCGCCTTTGGAACGACGGAGGAACGAAGGACGTGCTGAATGGTCCGGGCATCCTTGAGAGGGGAAGTGCAAGCATTGTCATGATAGGGTGCGTTGGTATTATGAAGGAAGTGATTGGCGACACTCCAATCATAGTCAGGATCGGTGATAAGCGTGTGAATTTTGTCGCCAGTGACAGACAAGTTGAGAATATTGTGAAAATCATTGGTCGTGAGTTCCACGGGGCGTTGATTTACGTAGGATCGAAGAGTGGAATAGTCCGTAGAAATCTGCAAGTTGGCAAAGAAGATTCGAAGGAGTTCCAGATTGAAGGGAAAGGCTAAGGTCAGAATGAAGGTGAGGGAGGTGTGTGCGAACAAATCTAAGATGGGATAAGTGAGAGTGCAGGGATTGACAATCTTGGAGTGCGTGATCCCCACATTACGATAGCATTCGAAAGCTGCCTGATCGGCGACATTCGGGAAGCGAGGATCGACATGTCCCCGGGATGAACTGGCCCCCTTTTGATGAGACCTTTTGCCACCAGCCATTAGGAACCCAAAGAGGAAGAAAGTAGAAGGAAAGTGGAGGAAAAATGGTGTGAAACATATGAAGAAAACTGCTGTTCAAATAGAAAATGGACTGATCGTCCCGTATGATCGCGGGATCGTCCGGGACGATTTGGTCATTTATGACGTCCTGGACGATTGGTCAAAAAGGCAGTCCGCCAGGACGATCAGAGATCGTCCAGGACAATTAGACACATGCGATCATCCCGAGGAGTCAGGCTGGACGACCGTTGACGAAAAGTATCGTTCAGGACGATTAGGTGGATCGTCCGGGATGATATGCAATAAATATATCGGACTGGCCGAATTCCAATCGTCCAGCGGCTGACACGTGGATCGTCCAAGACGATGAGGTGGATCGTCCAGGACGATGGGAAATAATTGGTGCAATGTCAGCCGTTTGATCAGATCAGGAAGATATGGATCATATCGTCCAGGACGATGTAAGGATCGTCCAGGACGATCACCAATAATTGGAATTTTTCAGCAGCAGGAGCAGTGTGGGGACGAATTTGAACGAATCGTCCAGGACAATGTTTGGATCGTCTAGGACGATGTTTGGATCATCCAGGACGATAGTGGTATCGTCCAGGATGATGTGAAGAAAACAGAAAAAGATGAAGGATGAAAGATGATCGATCAGGATCCCAAAAACACAACCATGAAATCAGAATAACACACAAAAAAAACAATAAAATTGACCACAAAAACATATAAAAGCATTTTTTTTTATTAAGATGCTCGAGAAAATCAGAATTTTTTCCTTGATTTTAGATTCAAAAACCAATGACAGGACGATTGACAGCGCTGAAATCCAGAAAAGGCTGGAAATAATCAACTTTCGTAACTCCGACCCCGGGCACCTTATCGATGCAAACCTCTTTCAAAACAAAAATCTGATTCATAAGAAAAGACATTAGATTTGAAAAGAGATCCTTTCAAGCCTCGTTCCAGAAAAATATCTGATATAATAGTGTTACAAAGTAAAAAATCAAAAATCGGGATTTTCAAAACACAAGCTTTTGAAAATATTAAGTGGCGCATAGATTTCTCTAAGACATTTAACAATCTGAAAGGGAAGAAAGCTTGGTTTAGGCTCATTTTGTGCCTCTTTTTCAAATTGGTTGGCGCTTTGCGCATCTTTTGATTTTTGATACACTTTGTGTATCCAATTTGGCAATTTTGCATCTTTTCAGTTTTGGGCTCATTTTATGCCTCTTTTTTCAAATTATCTGGCGCACTGCGCATCTTTTATAAGCTTTCTCCTTTTCATAATCATTAAAGAGTCTCAGCTGTGAGATTATCTTCCAGACATAGGAGATGACTTTTCACAGTAGGGAAGAACGATTCACAAAACAAAAGCCATACAACATATGATAAATGCAATCACTTGGTTTAGAAAATCAAACTAATGACTCAAGACTTTGAAAAACACTATTGATATGAGGCAGATTACTGTAGGAAGATAAAATAATCTCTATTTCAAAAACTAACATTTTAATTTTGAAGAGGATTTTTATTCAAAAGAAACTATACACCAGTAAAGGAGTTAGAGGAAGAGAAACAATTATCAATGTTTCTTCCCTTTAACAGATTCAGCGAAGTCAATCACTGCTTACCAGCTTTCAAACCAAAACACGTTAAAAATTCCCAGTCAAAAATTCAGATCATCAGAAGTAGTGAGCGGTGATCAGATCTTGAAAAGCATAAAACAGTAAGTGCAAGGTATGAACCAGTAAATAAATAAAAATAGGTAGAAAATCACAGCAAAGTAAATACTCAAATCAAACTAACAGTAAGGATAACACCGAAATCAGCAGAAGAAATAAAATCAACTGAAAGCAAATAATCAAACCAAAACTAACTAACAGAAATCAGAAATTAGAATACCAAACCTAACTAACAGAAATCAGAAATCATAATACCAAAACTAACTAACAGAAATCAGAATACCAATCAGAACAATCATAAATCAGCAGTCATCAGAATCAAGCATTTATATCAATCACTCCTAATCTGGTTCTCAAAATGCTGAATGAGTCAAAGGCCAGTGGTTTAGTGAATATGTCAGCCAGTTGATTTTCAGTTGCTACGTGAAGTAGCTCAATGTCCCCTTTTGTAACATGGTCCCTAATGAAGTGATGCCTAATATCAATGTGTTTGGTCCTAGAATATTGGATTGGATTCTTAGAGATATAGATGACACTAGTATTATCAAACAGAATAGAAATTGTGCCAACAGGTACTCCTAAATCCAAGACTTGTTACTTCAACCAAAGAACTTGGGCCACACAACTCCCTAAGGCAATGTACTCAGCTTCAGCAGTGGAAAGTGCAACTGAGTTCTATTTTCTACTGGACCAGGAGACTAACGACTGTCCTATGAATTGACAAGTCCCAGAGGTACTCTTCCTATCCACCCTATACCCCACAAAATCAGAATCAGAATATCCAATGATCTCAAAAGAGGTGATGTGCCTAGGGTACCAAATTCCTAGGTTTGGGGTTCCTAAAAGATATCTAAGAATTCTCTTAACAGTAGTCAGGTGGGACTCTTTAGGATCAGCCTGAAACCTAGCACAAAGACAAACACTAAACATGATATCAGGTCGGCTAGCAGTCAGGTAAAGCAGTGAACCTATTATCCCTCTATACTTCTTCTGATCAACAGATTTTCCATTTGAATCCTTATCTAACTAAACTGAGGAGGGCATGGGAGTTTTGATTGGCTTGGCTTTGTCCATTTCATATTTCTTCAAAATGTCCTTAGTGTATTTTGATTGATTGAGAAAGGTTCCATCTAACTAAACCCCAAAAAGTAGGACAATTCTCCCATCATACTCATCTCAAACTCCTTACTCATTATTTTAGAAAACTCTTCACATAAATATTTATCAGAAGATCCAAAAATTATATCATCAACATAGATCTGGACAATGAGTAAGTCATCTCCTAATCTCCTCAGAAAAATGGTGGTGTCTACGCTCCCCTTAACAAACTCTCTTTCTAACAGGAATGTGCTAAGCCTCTCATACCAAGCTCTGGGTGCCTGTTTCAATCCATATAAGGCCTTTTTTAATTTATAGACATGACTTGGATATTGGGAACTCTCAAAACCTGGGGGTTGTTCTACAAAAACATCTTCTTTAATTACCCCATTTAAAAAGGCACTCTTAACATCCATTTGAAACAGCTTAAATCTCTTGTAACAGGCAAAGGCTAGTAGCACTCTAATGGCTTCCAATCTAGCTACAGGGGCAAAAGTCTCCTCAAAATCAATCCCTTCTATCTGATTATACCCCTTAGCCACCAATCTTGCCTTATTTCTCACCACCACACCAGAATCATTCATCTTATTCTTAAAGACCCACTTGGTTCCCACAATACTTTGATTTTTAGGTCTTTCTACTAACTCCCAAACATCATTCCTTACAAATTGATTCAATTCTTCTGCATAGCTAAAATCCAAAATTCATCCGACAAGGCTTGATTGATGTTGGTGGGTTCAGTCATTGAGATAAAGGCAGAATGGTTTACTTCCTTCCTAAGTCCATGCCTAGTCCTAACACCTTCAGAAGGGTCTCCTAAGATCAGTTCTTTAGGATGACTCGAAGAATATCTCCAATCTCTAGGCAACTCGGTTTGAGGTTCTACCCTTTCCTCCAAATTTGTATTTCCAACTCCTTGGGTAACCTCAATAATCTCTTCATCTTCAACTTCAGATCTAGACTCCTTAGGATCAGATCATCAAACACTACATGGGTTGTTTCTTCCACTACTAAAGTCCTCCTATTGAACACCCTAAAGGATTTCCCCACACTTGAATATCCTAAGAACACTCCTTCATCAGATTTGGGGTCAAATTTTCCTAAGGGTGACTTCCCGTTGTTCAGAATGAAAACCTTACAGCCAAAGACATGGAGGTGGGACAGATTTGGAGTTCTACCCTTAATGATCTCATAAGGTGTCTTGTTCAGTTTGACTCTCACATTCACCCTATTTAGCACATAACAGGTAGTGTTCACCGCTTCAGCCCAAAAGTATTTTGGAAGTGAATACTCGGCAAGCATGGCTCTAGCGGCTTCCACTAAGGTCCTGTTCTTCCTTTCAGCTACCCCGTTCTGCTGAGGGGTCCTAGGAGCTGAAAAATTGTGACTAATCCCATGATTCTCACAAAAACTTCCAAATCTTTCATTTTCAAACTCCCCTCCGTGATCACTATGGATGGTAATAATCTCACGTCCTAACTTCTTTTGAATCCAAGTAGAGAAGGATCTAAACTCATCAAATGACTCAGATTTATGTGACAAAAACTTAACCCAAGTGAACCTCGAATAATCATCTACAATCATAAAACCATAGACTCTCCCCCCTAAGCTGGCAGTGCTAATGGGTCCAAAGAGGTCCATGTGAAGAACTTCTAAAGGTCTAGAGGTGCTAATGTCCTTAACAAAGTGAAAAGAGGACTAGACTTGCTTCCCCAACTGACAGGCATCACACAGGTGATCCTTAGTGAACTTTAGCTTGGGCACACCTCTAACTAAGTCCTTTTGGGTGACTCTCTTAAGGGATTTCATACTGGCATGACACAATCTCCTATGCCATAACCAAGACTCATCAGCAGCAGTTTTTAAGCAAATTGAATTATCAGATTTAATGCTACTTACATCTAGCTTGTAGACGTTGTTGATCCTTTGCCCCTGCAAAACAACTTCATCATTTAAGCTTAAAATGCAGCCAGTGGGCAGGAATTTGATGTTGTATCCCTTGTCACAGAGTTGACTGATGCTCAGCAAGTTGTATTTCAGTCCATCTACAAGCAAAACATTATCAATCATAAAATTCTTGGAATCACCAATTATACCTGTGCCTACCACCTTCCTGGTGGTGTTATCTCCAAGTGTAACCTTGCCTCCAGCTCTGGCCTCTAGCGAAATTAACTGATTTGTATCTCCAGTCATATGTCTAGAACATCCGCCGTCCAGGTACCACATGCTCTCACGAGGTCTTGTGTGAGAGCACACCTACAAAAGTATCAAACGTCAGTCTTAGGAATCCAAACAGGTTTGGGTTCCTTCTTATGAAAAGAAGAATGCAATGTATGCGTGCTGTGCTGTGAAACAGGTAGTTTGGGTTTCCACACCCAATGTGTACTACAGTGAACAGTGCAGGTGTGAGAAATATGTCCTAAAATGCCACATGAAAAATATCTAACACCAGGAAAAGGGTTAACTAATCTACGTGGATGATAATGCCTCTTCCGAGATGTATATGAAACATGCTTTGAAGAACTTGCAACAAATTTTTCAAAAGGTGGCGGTGCATAAAACTGTTCAAAAGTAGGCAGTGTTTTGTTCTTTTCAAAAGCACTGATCTTTACCTTCAAAAACTCATTTTCTTTCTTTAAACTTGCAATTTCAAATTTCAAGGTTCCATTGCTACTTTCTACTTCACATGCCATTGTATCTAACTCTTTAAAAGCTCTTTCTAAGTCCACATGCATAGTTTTCAATGAATCATGAGGTAACAATCTGAGTGAACCTTGTGTACATTTCTGAAATAGTCTCACTAGGTTTCATGCGAAAAAATTCGTAATCATGTAACAAGATGTTTAACCTAGACTGTTTGACTTCAATTGTACCTTCGTATGTTACGCATAATCTATCTCAGATTTCCTTTCCCATTGTACAAGTAGAAACACACATATAGTCTTCAGATTTTAAAGCACAAAAGAAATAGTTCAAGTATTTTGCATTTAACTGTGCTAAATCACGATCATCAAACGTCCAATCAGCAAAAGGCAATTCAGTTTTCACATTGTTAATCAGTCTAAAAGGTGGTTCGTATCCGTCCTTAACTAACATCCACATGCGATAATCAATAGATTGCAGAAAAGTAGACATGCGTGTTTTCCAAAAATCAAAAGGAATATTATCAAACAACGGTGGTCTTGTAATAGAATAACCTTCAGCAGTATTACGATTATTACAGTTAGCCATGGATCAAATTCAAAAGTTTTTAAACCTAAATTTTGAATCCCGCTCTGATACCACTTGAAAGTTCGAAAGGGATGTTAAGCCCTAGTGAACTAGTCCCGAGGCTAACCAAGAGGGGGGGTGAATTGGTTATTCAAAAATTTCACGATAACAATGAAAATCTTTTCGATACATAGCAGTGGAAACACATAAATAAGAACGAAAAGATCAACCACAGATATTCACCCAAGCAGTTAATATCAGAAAAGTAAAGTGCAAAACTGAATCAGAAAGCAAACCAGATTTTATAGTGGTTCGGTCAACTTGACCTACGTCCACTCCCCGGAGCCTCCCCTCTGGGTATTGCACTAAACAAAAAGTGTCTCTCATTTTGCTCCCACAGCAAGGCGGAGAAGCCTGTACAAACACCTCCTTTTCACCACACGGTGAGGTAGAGAACCTGACCTCCTTTCGCTTCCTACTGAAGCAGGCAGAGAACCTTCGAACTCCTTTTGCTTCCACCTGAAGCAGGCAGAGAACCTTCGAACTCCTTTTGCTTCCACCTGAAGCGGGCAGAGAACCCCGGATCTTCTTGCGAACGATCCTCCCACGACGAACACCGACTAGACGAAAGACGACGAGCGGAGAAGACGACTCTGATCCGTGCTTGAAGCAACCTTAGTGAATCCTCACTAACTCCCCCTCACAAGATCTTCTCTCTCTCTCCAAACTCTCTCTCTCTCTAGGGTTTCTCAGGGAAGGAAGGCAGCAAAAGATATTTCCAAATTTTTGGAAAAAGTTCTTTTAAAGGAGGGCTTAAAATTTGCCCTAAATCTCAACTGGTCGGCCAAGATCGTCCAGGACGATCGGTAGATTGTCCTGTACGATCAGTTCAAATTCAACTATTTCAGCCTGGACGATCTAGCTCTTCTGGACGATCAGTAGAAAAAATTGTTCATATCATCCCGTACAATCCTGCAATCATCCGGGATGATTAGTGCAAATTGAGGAAAATCGTCCAGAAGACAGTTCGGGTCGTCCAGAGAAATCTGTGCTGGACGACCAAAAAATGACTTGATCGTCCAGGACGATAGGGTCATCGTCCTGTACGATTAGTTCAAAAAGGCCCCAAATCGTCCTGAACACAGTTCTGGTCGTACAGCTGAAATGCACTAAATGATCATGATCGTCCGGGACGATCCTGCGATCGTCTAGGACAATATGATCGTATCAACCAAAAATAAATTTCTTTCCTTAATTACCAGATTAAATTAGGCATGATTGTACCGAATCATCCGGGATGATAAACGTATCGTCCGGACGATCAGACCAAGTATCTAAAAATAAGAACTTGCCTAACTTGATCTGGCGGATGAGAATTTCTGATTTGGGCATATCGTCCCGTACGATCCAGAAATCGTCTAGGATGATCTGTTTAATCAGACCCTCTTAACTTAGTCGCCCTAATTAGGGTTTCTATTTTGGCTGGATCGTCCAGGACGATGTGAAAATCGTCCAGGACGATCTGAACAAAATTTTAACAGAAACTCTAATTCACTCAATCTCTCTCCCTGAGTGTGTGTGTGCAAGGTTACTTAGCTAGGGAATCAGTTACATTACAATTGACTTAATAAAAAGAAAAATCATACATTTGACACACTTGGACCCGATCTTGAGTTGGCTTGAGTGGCTCGCGGTCTTTTGTGCCTGAAACAGATTAGCCAAGCAAAACACACTGGAAACATGTTTGTCATCATCAAAACCAGAGTTGCAACAATACAATATGATTAGTTATATCGAATCAAGAATCATCCAAGATGAACCAAGGTTCAACTAGCAAGTTTACTATTAGATCAAGTTTTATGATATAGATCAAACATTATGGTTAGTAATTAAGATTTGATCTTGATTAGATTCTTAATTTATGGAATAAAATTAAGCAATGTTCATTAATATACATATAATATGAAATCTTTCATACAGTATAACTAGTTCAATTTTTAAATTTTAAATTTGCCTAATTTTGGTAACATAGATTCGACGATGACATTTATCAAAATAATTAATCATCCTATATGATTTTAGGTTGTATAGTACTATTAGTTATTTCTTAGTTTAATTAATTTAATTTAATTTAATTTAATACTTAAATTAATTTTTAGAACAACATATCATGCAGTATGATTGAAATTGTAAAGTATAATTAACCAAAAAATTAAAATATTCAATTTTAATCCCCCTTATGAGTGTGTGCTGGGTTGTCTAGCCAACATACACCTAATACATAATATGACTTAAGAAAATAAAATAATATAGACTATATTATTACAAAGTAACTTAGTGCTCAACACTAGACTCTCTTGAGTTCTAATGTTACTATGTAGGAGTTCAGCCATATATTTTTAATGATTATAAATATTATTGGATGATCATTTACTTGTTCCTGATTTGTACATTGCATTTTTTGTGTTTTGTTAACCATTTTAGGTATAGCATAAACCAAACAGAACTGAAAAATTAATACACAAGATAGTGTAGTGTCAAGGTCTGCATTGGTATTTATTCGATAGAGTTTATACTTTTCCTTTTTTTAAGTCATTTTAAGTATTTGGTGTATGTTTCCTTAAAAACATAGGCAGAAAAAAATTAAATACTTGAATTTTTTTATAATCATATGGTACAATCTAAATAGTACTATATGATTCATTTAGTAAAAAACTAATTCAAATTTTTAATTAAATTGAATTATAATTTATCATACTGTACAATCTCCAATCAAAAAGGATGATCTGCATTTTGCTTAAACCCTACCTTTGAATCATTATTACCAACATTAGTCAAATTTAAATTTTGAAATTTAAACTGATTATACTTTATGAAGAAATTCGTACTGTATAAACATTAATTAAAATTACCTAATTTAAACTTGAGGATTAAAGAATCAAATTAGGATTGAATCTTCCTAGATGATCTTTGATTTGATATATCTTATTATGTTATATTACTATTCATCATTCAGTAAGATCATATATGTGAATAGAACTAATCATATAGTATGTTCTAAGTATCGTACTATGTGATCAAAGTAATTTGTTTAAAAATTAGGATTTTTAAGAGCCCATTTTATAAACTAAACATAAGAGGCTTAAGGATTAAGATGTTGAGTAGCATAAGATATTTTCCATGGAGAGAGCTTAACAGAAGGATAGGGGATTCTCCTTACTCTTGTGAGAGTCCAAACTACATGGGGGGAGAGAGAAGGTGAGGTTGAGAGAGTTTTTCATTAAGGGTGTCAGAGGGTATGAGGGAATTCACTTCGTTATTTCAGTCATCTTGCACCTTGGGTCCTCAATGTTGTGGTTTTGGAGCTCTTTAAGAGAGCTCTATAAAGAGTCTTTGGGTGGCATCTCCACTAGGCTAAGAGGCAGAAGGAGGGATAGCATCTCTATTATAGCTAGGAACTTAAGAAGGGATGGAATCTCCACCATAGTGAGGAGTTGAAGGAGGGAGTAGCATCTCTTTTATAGATAGGAGTTAAAGGAGGGAGCAACATCTCCACCATATTGAGGAGCTAAAGGAGGGAGCAATATCTCCATTATAGTGAGGGGCTGAAGGAGGGATCAACATCTCCTTCAAGCAAGGAAGTGGAAGGAGGGAGATTCTTTGGGGTTACAGAGTTTGTAAAGGTCATTCTCCACCTGGTATAAAAGAAGGGTTGCTCCACCTAGCTAAGTGCCAAAGGATCATGAGTTAATACAATACCCAAAGAGAATGGCTTTTGGGAATTTGATGTAGCACAGGTCAATTGAACCACTATATATCTTGTTGGCATATTCTTACTTTTTTGCACTTAGCTTCTTGCGTTTACTTTCCTGCACTTTAGCTTATTTTGTTGATCTTTTTGAAAGTTATGTCTGAGTATTTTTTTTTAATTAAAATCTTGGTTAAAAGATAAAGTAATAATTGAATATTTTCTAAAGGTTTGAAAAATAAAAGTTTATTCTTATTTTTTACTCCAATTGTTTTCTTAAAGCTTCTTCACGTTTCTCTGATTTGTTTTTGAGTTAAAAAAGTTTTAAAAATACGCTCCCCTCTTTATCTTTCATAAAACTTTGACTCGATTCTTTAATCCAACTTGGTGAATGTTATACCTAAAATAGTTAGTGACAAACAAAAAGATGGCAATATATGTATAGTAGGAATAAGTAAATAATCATACCAATAATATTGGTAATCATCAAAACACTAAGTCGGGCACCTTGATTTCAATATCCCAAGATTCATAAATTGGTTCACCTTCTAGCTGGGTGAATGAGGTAGTATCATTCCTAAGTTTTGCAGTCTTAGAAGGTGAAAAATACTTTGCAAAGAATTTCTGAGCTATGTCATTCCAAGTGGTGATTAAGTCTATGGGAAAATAGTTAACCACATCTTAGCTTTATCCCTTATGCGAAAGGAAGTAACCTAAGTCTAATGGCATCGCTAGAGACTCTATTTTACTTAAATATACCACAAATTTCCAAGAAACTAGCTATACACATGTTGGGATCTTCTAAAAGGGTTTTTGTAAATTAAAATTTTGTATCATTTTTATTATTGTTTGTTTTAATTAAAAACTGTTAGCATGAATATGTGGTCTATTTATGCTTTGTTGAATACCCTCAACCATAAGATTTGTATAATCCCTAAGTGGTCTAGTTTGACCATTTTTCTGACCTAGTTCAACTATTTTTAATTCTTTCTGTAATTTTTAAAATTTTCTAATTTTTCTACGAGTTTTTTTCAATTTCAGAATCAAGAAAAGTTTCTCCTAGTTGTTTCCTTATATGCATTATAATAATAACACACATAATATAAAAAATATAATACCAACTAAGTTGAATAATTAACAATGCAATGATACTAGTTTTCAACAGAATTAAACAACAGTAGCAACATAGAGCAAGCAAAATAAAAATAACGATAAGATTAAATCAGCAGTCCATTCAGTAATATAAAGTATAAGAAAACACAATTAATTTCAATCCCCAATAATGGCACCATAAATTGTGACAACGCCTCAACCACAAACAACTATTCTTTCAACTATGGTTTATTACATTTTAATGTGTTCTATGAAAGAATATGTGTCATATTAAGTAATAAAGTGATGAGAAAAATATCATTGCCATGAAGATTTAAACTACCCTAAAATAATTCTAGTACTAATTAAAACCACTAAATTTAACTTATCAGCGAGTAAAAGCTATAATGCAACTAAGAATTAAAAGCTACAAATTCAAGAAAAATATTCCATATAAGAAAAAAAAACTCTAAACCTATGATATTTTAAAACACATTTTTGCAATTGATAGATTTTTTGCCTGATGTTGCAGTGTATCAGAGCATAAGTAACCATCATGTCTGTTTAGCTTATTAGAGTATTAGCTAAGATTCCTCTTAACTATAATTTTAATATCTCCTAAAGATCACATTATCCTAGCCACCATACGTATATACATGGCAAGGTTACAATTTAAATCTCCAAATTATTCTTCTACTCCTCCATTGAGGCTATAGATACCCTATATTTTAAGTTCATGAAAGGCCTCTACACAAACCAAATTAATCATGGGAGATTTAAAAATAGGATAGATTATTTCACTAAATTATAAATCTAATCAATAGCAAGACATGTATTCCAGCTTAAAATAACCAAAGAGAAAAACTACTTTACATGCATGAAATTAAAAGTAAACATATCAATCTTTATCACAATGTTTAAACCAAAACTACAAGAAAAATATTAAGATTAAATATGACCCAAAAATCCTTCAAAATGATATTGTAGATTCCTTGAATTTCTTCCTTTTTCCACTAGACTCGTAATAGATTAACACATTAGGTACATAAGGCTTACACCCTTAAGAAGCAACCTCACACACACACACCCTCATATCTCTCTAATGAGCCAACCCCTTACATGAGAAATAGGCTCACTATTAATAAATTATCAAAATAACTGAACTCACACCATGGGTTGGCTAGGTAGTAATGCATTGCTGCTAAATCGATGTGTTAGTTCACCATTCTTTGCATCAGTTCACCAGTTCAACAGTTTTGAACTATTTTTCATCGTGACATTATGGAAATTTGGCATTGTAGTGCTCCATGATAGGGCTTTGACACTAAGCTCTCCAACGATTTTTAGGACATCTACTGCTATAGTGATAGTCTAGCGATGTTGCTGCACTGAGGGAAATATAGCGCTATGATGCAAGATATGTCGTGTTGTGGCACTCCTTCAATTTTAAGATTTTTTCTTATTTCCTCAGCCAAAATTAGGATTAAAGAGCATTTTTATAACAATAAATGAAATTTAAAATATACAATTTTTTCTCTTATTAATTAGTTTCTTAATATTTTTATTTGTGGGATTTTTTTGGTTTTTGACTACTTTTGACCAACTTTTTTTATTTTTTTTATTTCTTTTTATTTAGGACTATAAAAATGTAGGAATTACTTTTAGAAGAAGGTTTTTGTGAAAACTTACTATAATTTGTATGTGCATTTAAGGGTTGATGCCTCAAACATAAAAAATTAATAATGTATAATAACAACATATGCATCTACAACAATGATTGCATTTTATCAAAGATGCCCCACAAAAAACTTTATATTGAATAGAAACAAAATTGCAAAGTTCATAACTTTAAGTTAAACATATCAATTGGAAAAATTGCTATTAAATTTTAAATGTGGAGATTAGCTTTATTGTATTAAATATGTGATGATCTTTATCTCACAGTATGTTAATGTTTCCCAAAGATAACACACCATCTGAAAGGGCTTATCTCTCTTAGTGCTGCCAACTTTAGATTTATTTATGATTCAAATATAGATATCATTGGTGAACTCGAATATATCCTTCTCTCTCTTATCTCTTATTTTCATATATCCTTACCACCTCTCCAAAGCCCTAACCCACTTTAACACTCACAAAAATTGAGCTATGTTTAATCCATGAAATTATAACACTTCATGTCTTTCATTAGTATACAAATGTAAACATTTGAAATGCCACTTGTTAATTGGGTTTGACTTGTCTGAGTTGCTTCTCTTATTAGATTAATCAATATATACTTAGTGTACATGATTCTTTGCAATTTACCTTAATTTAGATCTTTAATGTAAACAATTATTAAACTTAAATTCATAAATTTATATCACTAATATAACTATTTGAATTTATGTAGGTGAGTATAAATTTTGAATTATTTCACATATATGATAAGCAAAATGAGAAATTTAGATTTGTTTGAGAATTTCACGGTGAAATGGCACATTTAGAGATCTAAGGCCAATTCCTAAGTGCTTTGCCCTAGAACCTATTGACCTCATTTTTGTATGAGGTCGGTAGGACTTTTCCCAGACTCTAGATCCTAGGTCTCTTCTAGACCCCAGATCTTAGGACTTCTAAACTCTAAGATTCTCCTAAATTTCAAACCCTATGATCTACACAGGGCTTAGGATTAATCTAGACCCTAGATCTACCCAGACTCTAGACCTCATTAGACTCTATGATCAATCCAAATCTTAGATCAATCTAAATCCAAGTTAATCCAGATCTTATATCAACTCAAGCTTCAAATCATACCCAAACTTCAAGCCTATCAAAAGCTCAACTCCATTCAAACCTCAATCAATCCTGGCCTTAACATTTGATCCATATTTCAATCTAGCTTTAATCATATTCAATCATTTATGATCATTCAAATGATTATAAATAATTTCGGTAATTCAAATTCAAGTAATCAAGTTCAAAATCTAGCTCAAATCCAGAAACTCAAATTAAAATCCAAAGTCCAAAGGCCATGTCCTAAAAGCCTTTTTCAGTAAATTTTAAACAATTCAAACCCCAGTCAAATGACCTCTGATCCATGATCTATCAATTATATATTGATTAGGCATGTCTCTAGGATCTACCCTCCAAATTTGAGCTCATTCTAAAATTTTTAACCCCAGAAACTAAATTTATTTCCAAAGGTTGTAAAACCTTCAAATATTTATGGCCTATGTCATTAGACCTGCCACCTAGTGGATCCTGACCTTGGAGCCTTCTCCAAACCCTACAATTAATTCCAAACCCTTGATTATGACTTGTTAAGTAGTAATCTATATTTTGTGGAGTCATTTTGAATCCCAGTTGACCAGAGGTCAAAATGACCAAAATACCCTTCAAGGGTTTGAATACCCATTTCAAACCAAATGATCTCCAAATTGCATGAGACCACTTCAACAAATTTCAAATATCAAACTGAATCTGTTGAGCCCAAACCCAACTCCTGGGTCAGCCTAGTTGACCAGATCAACCTTGGTTAACCCAATTACCCCTTAAGGGTCCAAATAGGTATTTGACCCAATTGACCTCCCCAGACCTTGGGACCACCTCACACGGACTCAAAATGACATATCAAATCTATTGAGCTCAACCCCTGTACCTAGTTGACAAAGTCAACCTAAGTTGACCAGATCAACCCTTAAGTATTTCCTACATTAAATCAAACTCCATAAGAATTCAAATCCCATCAAATCTCTTTTGAACATCTCCCTTAATGTATTGGACTTGACTAGGCACTTGACCTAGTCAAAAGTTGACTTGGTCAACTTAACCCAAGTCCAATCAAATGAGACCCATTTAGGTCAAATTTCTTCAAGCATTCATTTAAAACCTTCCAAATCCTCAAACTACTTCATTCAATGCCTTGAATATTTTAAACCCACCTTAAGTCAAAGCACATACATTTTGACCAAATCAAATTCATTTTGACTTTGTTGAATCCATTTAAGCTCTAATTTTTTATTTAGATCCCAACACTCTAGCATTAAAACCCTCCAAACCATTTTAGCCAGCTCTCTAGGCTCTTTCCATAACACATCACATGTTGTTTACTAGTCATGGTCAACATAGTTAAGAAATGAGCAAATGGATTTTAAATGGCCAAATCATTCCTTAAAACTAATCCAACCCATTTAAGCCCTTTCTAGCAATTTGAAATTTTCTCTAGAACATTCTAAGCATTCTATAAACCAAGCTTAAGCCTTGGATCAGTCCTAATCTTACCCATGTGCTCTAAAGGACAAAGTTTGATTTACATATCATGTCCTTGTGTCCTTTTTATTCCCCTACTCTATAACTATTTGGGACCGTTGGCATGCATCTAGGGAAACTTCCGAAGCCATTTGGACCTTCCAATTAAGCCAAGGCACTTCAATTGAGCAAAAGACTCAAAATGAGTCTTATTCTTGACCTCATACTATCTCTGCACATTCAAGCTCTCTAGGAGAGTTTTATTTTCATTTGAGCTCCTAAGGTCTTCCTCCTTCTTTCCCTAGTCCAAAGCCACCACTCAAACCCCACCAGCGGTGAGCTTTCTGGTGGGCTAAACTTAATTCCGTCCAGCTTCCATAGCATCCGATTGAGGGCTTTTCAGAATGAGACTTCTTCAAGAGATTTAAGCATGGACAATCTACAAGCTCAGAGAGTCCAAGAATGCAAAAATCCATTGGTTGGATAAGGTGAAAACTTAAACCCTAGACTAGAACACATAGACTTAAATAGCTTTTTAGAACGCACGTATTAAGCTTTAAAATTAGTACCCCATGAATGCTCTTCATTACTCCTATCTATGTGTAAAATTTCATTTAATTTCATTAAGTATATTAATAGAATGAGCTATTTTTCCTATCAGGGTTACGGATTATGCAGTTTGTTAACTGCATGTGAGCTGGACAATTGATCGTTTGATCAATGGTCAAGATCTAACCGTTCTATGGATGGTCTGATTGTGTGTATTAATCCGGTGTGTTATTGTGTTGTCCGGCTCAATCTAAGCCATTCACATAATACCACGGATAATCGAACAGCTATCGGCAGATGCAGAGTCATTTAACTAAAGCATGTGGGTCCCACTACTATTTAAATCGAACGATAATGATTATACGGCAGCACAATCATTGCCAATGATAGCCTCCACCACGTGATTTTGAGCCCGTGAATCAGATGACTCCATGTGTCATCCACGCCGCTAGAACGATTTAAAAAGATTTAATTAATTTAAAATTATTTTTTAAACTCAGATTTCTTCAAATAATTTTTAAAAATCCATTTTAAGTCCAAAAAATCCATATAATATATCAAATTAATAATATTTTAATTCTCTATAATTTAAAATTAAATTTATTTTAAAATAATTAATATATTTAAAATTAATTTAAATTATTAAATATTATTATTTTTATGAATATTTAATTAAATATAATTAAGATATCTTCTAAAATTTAATATTTTATTCTAAAAATATTTTAAAATTTTTGGTGTATATTTCGAATATTTTATTTTCAAATTAAATATTAATTTGATATATTTTCTTTAAATATTTCGAATTATTTTAGTATCATAATATTTGTTTAATATTTAAATTAATATTAACTTAATTATTTTAAATAAAATTCAAAAATATTATTATAAAAATTGTAATTAAATTATAAAATATATTTTAAAATAAATAAAATTAACATTTAATTTAAAATAGTTAATATAATTTAATTAATTTATATTATTTAATTATTAAAATAATTACTTAATATGTAATTAATTAAATACTTTCAAAATTCTTAAATTAATGTAAAAATATTTAAAATAATTAAATAATTATTTTAAAAAAATTTTAATTTAAAATTAAATTGAATTAGGAATATTTAAATCGATGTGTTATTTAATTATTCAAAAATTTTTTCAAAATTAATAAAAAAATTTAATATTTAAATTTTCAAAATATTAAATATTAAATTTTAAAAATATTTTTATTAATTTTTTGAAAATATTAAAAATTTTTATAAATTTTAATTAAATATTAAATATTTTTATTAATTTTAATTTTAAATATTTATTAAATATTCTTAAATTCTATATTTTAAATAGTTTTTTCAAAATTAATAAAAATATTTAATATTTAATTAATACTTAATTGAAATTAAGTTAAGATAATTCTAAAATTTTAAGAAAATCATTTTAAATGATTTAAAATTTTTAGAAAACATTTAACATTTAATTTAATCTAATTTTTAAGTATTTTAAATATTAATTATATTATAATTATTTTAAATTTATTTAATTAACCTTAACTTTAAAAATTCAAATAAAATTCATCTTAAATCAAAAAAATATAAATGATATATCAAAACTTTTAGAATTATAAATATTTTAATTTAAAATTAATTTTGAGATTCAAAACATAATTTATTTTAAATAATTTGAATTACTTGAATATTATAATATTTAATTGATATTTAATTAAATATTATTTTAAATATTTTTTAGATAAAAAAAATTATTTTTAAATTATTTTAAGGAACCAAAGGATCTCTCAAAAAGAAACATATTTTGAAACTATTTTAATTTTTAATTTGAAAACTAATATATATATATATATATATATACTTTCATATTTTATTTTAAAATCATGCATAAATTAAATCTTTGAATATTAAGAAATTCATTGAAATTTTAAGCATAGATTAAGCTTTTTGAATAGAATTCATGGGAGAAGATTAGTGAATAGTTATTTTCTAAATATTCACTAATCAAGATCTTATGTATGTTAATTTTCTTTAATCCTTGCATGTGTAGGATACATACAATCACCTTGTTTTAGGGCTCTCCTAGATCTAGGAATTGGTTGTGATTGTGATTGCATCTTGTCCATACATGTTAAGTCCAAGGGTTAGTAGAACTTTGATTCAAACCTACTTAACTTAGTGACATCTTAAAGATAATAATTAAAGACCCGTCTAGAAGACTTAGGAAAAATTTAGGAATTAAAATGTAAGTCTATAGCCTTGAAATTCAAACCATTCAAACATAGTGATACCTATAGCCCATAGAAATTTTCCCACTGGTTTTGGAAATCATTAAGCCACTTAATTAGTTTACTTAAGTTTAAACCCTTTATTAAATATTTAAATTTTCAAAAATTCTAATAAACCAAATTTAAATCCAAAACATACATATAATATCTCTAACTGACCAGAATTAACCCGTTAATCAATGAAAAATAAAATCAAGCCTAATTTAATTTTAATTAAAATTCAATATTTAATTAATTTAAATAACTAAAAATAATTAAAAATTCTAAAAATTTTCCAAACACCTGGGAATCTCTCCTTAGGTCATTCATGACCTTTGGAGTTGATTTCAAAGAGTTGGGAATTCATTTGAACACAAATCATTAAAACACCCTTAATTAGATAATTTTGAAAATTCAAATAAATAAACAAACATTAAAAAATCATAACTAACTCAAAAAATTTTCAAATTGATCAAACTCAAAGGCATTGAACTTAAATGATAATCTAATATTTATTTGAAATATTAAACTTCCAGAAATTAGTCAAATTCAAAAAGTTAATAATCCACTCAAACTTAAGTTAAAATTAAGAAAAAAAATTCAAACTTTCAAAAGTAATAGTAGAAAAATCCAATTCTAGCAAACTTATAGTCTAACTAATCATCTTAAGGTCTAATATTTTATAAAAATATTAATTTTCCAAAATTTAAGCTTAATTAAAAAGTAGACTTTTAACCCCTTAATTAAATAATTAAAATAATTCGAAAAAATTTAAAACTTGAGAATCAATCTTAAATTCTAAAAAATATTACGTCAATATTTAAATCACTCAACCAACCTTTTAATACACAATAACCACTCCAAAGATGATGTTTTTAGGATGGACTAGTCCGGGTTGCAGGGCTACATGTCCTAAGGAGGCTTTGTTCCTCGTGCCTGGTTGCACAACGCCACGAATGATTTAATGAAGTGTTAAAACCTTAAAATTAATTGATTATTAAAGATCCAATTAAACTTAAAATCCTTAATATAATTAAATCAACCAAGTTTTTTGGCTGGACTACTCCGGGTTGCAGGGCTACGTGTCCTAAGGAGGCTTTATTTCTCATACCTGGTGGTACAATGCCACAAACCAGTTAATCGCAAACTTAAATTAATTCAAACTTTAAAACCATCAACCAATCAAGCTCACTTAAAATTTAATAACTTTTAAATATTAATTAAATTAAATTACTTAGTTATACCGATTATCACTAGGTAACCTAGGCCTATGAGGGTATTAAATTAGCCCCAAGAAGGTGAAATAAACTTCATGGCCTTAGTAACCAATAAAGGTGGTAATAAATAAACCTTTAAAAAATACTTTAAAATCAATTTTAAGCCATTAATACTTAAACTCAAACTTAAATCCCTTAAACCTTTCAACCAACCAGAACATCAAGCAACTTTAATAAATCAATCCAACATAAGACATATCCAGCCACACAGCCTACCTCACACACTTTAGATGGTTTGTTTGGACAACTAACTCTAGTACTAGGTTAGGCTAGTGTTAACTTTTTTTTTACTTATGTGTGCCGTATTTTTCATAGTTCTAATTACATACTAGTTGCGAGTAGTGAAAGTTCATGAGGAGTGTTAAACCCCAAAGAACTTGGTCCTGAGGCAAACCAAGAGGTGGGGTGAATTGGATATTTAAAACTTCTTTAATAAAAAGAAAAATATTTTTATATCTTATAGTAAAAAAGAATTAAATAAATAATAAAAAGATAAATCAGATATTTCATCCAAGTAGTTAATCATAGTAAAATAAAGTGCGAAAAATAATCAGAAGAATACATCAAATTTATAGTGATTCGATCCAACCTGACCTACGTCCACTCCTCGGAGGCACCCTCCGAGTATTGCACTGCACCTTAAGTGACTCTCCTTTAGCTCCCACAACTAGGCGGAGAAGCCCTTACAAAATCACTTCCACCTTCCCTAGTGCGGTGGAGTAGCCGGGTTCTTTGACACCAAAGAGATCTTCTTCTTCCTAAAACTTCCCTCGAGAAGACCCTTAAATTCGATGGTACTTAGGTGCAAGCTTTCCTGAACAACCGTGTGAATCCCCTCACACTCCCTCAAAAATCTCCCTTCCAAGGTTCTTCTCCCTCTCAAACTTTACCCTTTTCTCTCTCCCTTTCAAGCTCTCTCTTCAAGTTTCCTTCAGAAAAAATGAAGCCTCGATGGCTGCCAAAGACACTTTCAAAGTCTTTGATAAGCCTTAAATAAAGGGCTTTAAAAACCCTTTCAAATTAATTCTGGTGGCAAAGCTCGTCTAGGACAATCGCAGGATTATTGAGGATGATGTGCGTAAAAAGAGGGCTGCAAAAAATCCTAAAAAATCAATTCTATCACCATAGATCATCCAGGATGATCAAAGGATCATCCAGGATGATGTGCAAAATTTGACCGGATAGTCTGGATGATCTCAGGATAGTCCTAGATGATCAGTACAAATTTTGAACAAATCATCCAGTACGATATACAGATCATCTAGAACAATCAAAATATCAAATTAAGCATATTTGATTAAATAATTTAGGCAACATTATCATAGATTGTCCAATACGATATGGATCATCCTGGACAATTAAACCAAAAACTGAAACTTGAAATCTTGCCTGAATTATTATGGGCTAGGGTTTTGAGATCGTATTGGATTGTCTATGATGATATAAATCATCAGGATGTTTATTCCAGAAATTAAACTTCTAGTTTTTGCTCAATCTCACTCCCTGAGTGTGTGTGTGCATGGTCACCAAGCTGGCAAACATTTTTATAGGACTAGACTCAAGAAATCAAAATTACATTAATGAATATTACAAATATCATCACATCATAACCTATTCTACCCATTCTTAAGCCTGAAATCTTTGTTGAATTGTGCAGCTATTCCTGAAATGTTAGTATACACACAAACAAATATACATTAAAAATAGTAGGAGATGTGAGCCATAATATTTATTATCATTAAAATAAAAACTCGTGAGCCCGAGTCACAATAATCTCCTCCTATTTGATGATGGCAAACATTACTTCTTGAATTTGCAAAAAAAGCATTTTCTCCTAATCTCCCCCTCATTAAGAAAAGACTTTTAAAAATAAGGAGAAACAAAATTTTTTTTATTTAGAAAAATATAAACTACATAAATACAACAAAAATAAAATAAACTTCATAAACACAACAATACATTCTCCCCCTTTTATATTATCAAAAAGAGAAGGAGTAACAAAAAATAACACAGAAAAATAGACTAAAAGATCAAAAAAGGTCCTTAATCTGGTGAAAAGTTTTTTGAAAAAAATATTCTGAAATATCAAGAATTTTCTTGTAATGAAAAAGTTACCTCTTGATTTTATTCAAAAGCTTAGTAAGGCATGTATTAACCACTCATAACCTAGAAAGGTTAGAGATTCAAAAATTGTTAATCCAAGAACAGATTTTAAAAATGCTAAAAAACTGTATAAGCCAATATCTAAATCAAGGAAAAAATTAGATAAGGAAATAAAAATCTTTTCAAAACTCCTTTCATGAATATATCTAATAGAAGATTAATACAAAGTAATGAATCATAAATCATGATTTTTAAGCTCAAGTAACAAACTTATCAAAAAGACATATGGGTTTTCTAAACTTTAGAGATTTACAAGAAGGGGAGCTAACTTTTTGTGGACTCATTTTATGTCTCTTTTCATTTTGGCGCTCTTTGGGCATCTTTTAATTTTTGATACACTTTATGTATCTTTTTAATCTAGTGACATTGCGCATCTTTTTAGCTTTGGGCTAATTTTATGCCTTTTTTATTTTTGTAATTTTCCTTTTTTCAAAATCTTTAAAATCAGTACACCTTATTCTTATAATAAAGATGAACAACCTGATTAAGATAATCTTTGAAGTAGGTTCATTAACTTGCAAAAGATCCCTATGAGTTAGACAAAATATAGGGAGATGAAAAAGGTTCAATTTCAAAAACCAATTTATAATTTGAAATAGATTTTGAATCAAATGTGAAATAGCCTTATATAAAG
Organism: Dendrobium chrysotoxum; assembly: GCA_019925795.1. Classification (NCBI taxonomy): domain Eukaryota; kingdom Viridiplantae; phylum Streptophyta; class Magnoliopsida; order Asparagales; family Orchidaceae; genus Dendrobium; species Dendrobium chrysotoxum. The sequence continues at coordinate 15,922,777 of CM034301.1, read as the reverse complement.
AAATGAGGTAGAGAGATAAAATCATGAGTTTCCTTCCTTTGCCTAATTTTAGAGAAATTAATTAGTTTTTGAAAAAAAAAAATTTTCCATTTTTAGAAAACATGATTTTTGAAAAAAATAATTTGATTTTCTAAAGTGTAAATGAAATAAAAGGTGATATGTGTGTGTTGATCAAAGAAACTACACAAATAATAAAGAAACTAATTTAAAATTTTTAAAAGAAAAATAAAAAATAATAAGAAAAATAAAACATAAAAATAACACCTAAAATAAATTAAAAAATAATAAATAAAAAAATAAACACAAACATAGAATTAAAATATTAATTCACATCATCTTGCTCCGGGTGTGATGATTCAGAAGCTAGGTCTGCCTAGAAGATTTTTTTTTTTGCATGATTCGCCCTTATTACAATTTGCTTAGCTTTACCCTTTTTCTTTTCAGGAAGGGTTTTAAAGTTTGGGCACTAATTTTTCATATGTCCAGGTTTCTTACATCCAAAGCAAATAATGTCAGAAGAGAACTTAGCATTCTTACCATTTTTACTTTTGTTCCACTTTTGATGTTGATACTTGTGCTTTAGTAGACTTTTTAATTTGTTTGTTTTCGATGCTAACTCCTTACTTTCATCATCTTCTGAGTCGCTTTTTCTAATGTCTTCAATTTTTAGCACTATAGTTTCACCTGCATCCAAAAGTTATTGACCCAAACTACGCTCATAGGCAATGAGTGAGCCGATCAGATTATCAATAGAATATTCATTTAAATTTTTAGATTCAAAAATTATAATGACTTTGGCATCAAATTTATCAAGTAGAGAACATAGGATTTTATTAAATTTTTCAAAGTTTGAAAGTTATTTTTCTAATACATGTAATGATGTGACAATTTGAGTAAACCTAGTATATATGTCCAAGATAATCTCATAAGGTTTCATGCTAAAAAGTTCATAATCGTGCATTAAAATATTTAACCTAGATTGCTCGATTTCACAAGTACCTTCATACGTAGTGCATAATTTATCCTAAATTTCTTTGCCAGTAGTGCATGAGGATACTAACATATAACCATCAAAGTTCAAAGCACAGAAAAAATAATTCAAATATTTAGCATTCAATTAAGCATTGATCTGTTCTACTCTACTCCACTTAGAAAAAGGAATATTTGCTTTGATTCCATCTATAATACATGATGGTATAGAATAATCAGTTTGAATCATATGTCACATGTGATAAACTACTGATTTCAAAAAAGTAGACATATGAATTTTTCAAAAATTAAAAGTAATATTTTCAAATAATGGTGGCCAGGTGATTGAATATCCTTTCGTAATATTATGATTATAAAAATTAACCATTGATTAAAATTTAAAAGTTTTCAAAAGCTTGATTTTATGAATCCTGCTCTGATACCACTTGAAAGTTTGTTAGGATTGTTAAACCCAAAAGAACTTAGTCCCGAGGCTAACCAAGAGGGAGGTGAATTAGATATTTAAAAACTTCTTTAACAAAAAGAAAAATCTTTGTATATCTTGTAGTGAAAATGAATTAAATAAATAATAAAAAGATAAACCAGATATTTCACCCAAGTAGTTATTCGCAGTAAAATAAGGTGCAGAAAATAATCAGAAAGAACACACTAGATTTATAGTGGTTCGATCAAACCTGACCTATGTCCACTCCCCGGAGGCACCCTCTAAGTATTGCACTACACCTTTAGTGACTCTCCTTTATCCCCCACAGCTAGGCGGAGAAGCCCTTAAAAAATCACTTCCACCTTCCCCATTATGGAGGAGTAGCCAGGTCCTTTAACATCAAAGAGATCTTCTTCTTCCCAAAACTTCCCTCGAGACGACTATTAAATACGATGGTACTTAAGTGCAAGCTTACCGGAGCAACCATATGAACTACCTCACACTCCCTCGAAAATCCCCCTTATAAGGCTCTTCTCCCTCTCAAACTCCACCCTTTCCTCTCTTTCTTTCAAGCTCTCTCTTTAAGTTTTCTCCAGAAGAAATGAAGCCTCAATGGCTGCCAAAGACACTTTCAAAGTCTTTGAAAGCTTTAAATAAAGGGCTTTAAAAACTATTCCAAATCAGTTCTGGTTGTAAAGATCATCCAGGATGATCGCAGGATCATCCAGGATGATGTGCATAAAAATAGGGCTTTAAAAACCCTAAAAACTCAATTCTGTCATCACAGATCGTCCAGGACAATCACAGGATCATCCTGGATGATGTACATAATTTGATCTGATAGTTCTAGACGATCTCAGGATAATCCAGAATGATCAGTATAAATTTTGAACAAATTGTATAGTACGATATACAGATCATCCAGGATGATCAAAATATCAAATTAAGCATATTTGATTGAATAATCACAGGATTAATTTAGACAATATTATCATAGATCGTCTAGTATGATATGGATCGTCCTGGATGATTAGACTAAAAATTTAAACTTGAAATCTTGTCTGAATTATTATGGCGGCTAAGGTTTTAAGATCGTATTGGATCGTCCAGGATGATATTATTCATCCAGGATATTTAGTCCAAAACTTGAACTTCTAATTTTAGCTCAATCTCACTCCCTGAGTGTGTGTGTGTATGGTCACCAAGTTGGCAAACACCTTTAGAGGACTTGACTCAAGAAATTAAAATTACATCAATGAAAATTACAAATATCATCACATCATAACCTATTCTACCCATTCTTGAGCCTTGAATCTTTGTTGAATGGTGTAGCTGTTCCTAAAATGTTAGTATACAGATAAATAAATATGCATTAAAAATACTAGGAGATGTGAGCCATAATGTTTGTTATTATTAAAATAAAAAGTCGTGAGCCCAAGTCATAACAATCTCCTGGATTGATTGATGTGTTTATTTATTTAATTTTATTTAATCTGTGATGTAATTGATTGTGCGTTAATATACCCCTAGGTTAGGGACTACTTATACTAATTCATTATTATGCAGGTGGCCATGCTCATGCAGGGCAATTAAAGTAAAGCGGATAAATAATTAAGCTTTAAATTTATAATATTTTCTATAGGTGCTTCAGAAATTGCTACGTTCCCCGTTAACTTAAAAGAGCATGGCCAAGTATGGCTATGAATTTGAGCATTTAATTTTTAATATACATAACTTCTTGGAATTATTTGAATTTAATTTGCCTAGGATAACCCTGCAAGTTGTACTTGAGTCTAGATTTTTAATTTTAATTAATATAATTTAATTTTAGTCCAGAGTTGTAAATGTTTAAAGTGCTTTGAGAATGGGATGTTTAAACATCCAATTTAGAATCCAAAGAGGAAGAGACATCCCTTAGGGAAGAGTTTTTCTCCTTTTGGAGATACAAATTATGATGACTTCAAAATATCCAAAGAGAAAAGATAACACCCCTATCAAGGGTGGGTTTCTTTCCATTTGGATGTTTGGACCCAACAATCTAAGGAGCCCTTACAAGGATGAAGAAGTAGATATCGAGAAGACCCATTCTCAAAGTCACTTGAGTCTTATGAGTAGAATCCAGGTTATTATTAGTGATACCTGGCCACTTTACTTTTCTACAGACCCTGGGTTATACAATTAAGTGGCACTTGCCACATGGACTTTCAATTTAAATGTTAATTTAATTAATTTGATTAATAATTGAAGTATTAATTGTGATATAGGATTACATGCTTTTGGTAGTATTTTTTGCACTTTTGCATGTCGATCTTTGTTTTAGCCTGGAACCTGATCGGAGGCTCATGAGGGTATGAATAAACTTTTTATACTTGAATTAAATTAAAAATTTTAAGCTCACATAAAAACTCTAATATTTTAAGAAGTAAGCTCGAGACTGTCGGGAGTTCTCATATGCATATTTATTACATCTTTCCTTTTGTTAGGCATCTCCCTGCCTGTGGGTTCTAGCAGACCACTTGGCCTATGAGAATGTAGATCTGTGAAGGGGATGCTGTGTATTCTTTTAGGGAAAAATCTACTTTTAAAGCCTTTTTAAAACTACTTCATTCTGATTTAAGCATTCAAATCAATTAGCATGCATTGCATTAGATATAAATTTAAAAAGTGCCTAAATATAATTGCATTTATTTAACCATCAATTACCCAACATAAGTTAAAGGGGCAAGTTAAGGATCTGTTCTAGATGTTAGCCCTGCTTTTCTTTAACTAAACATAATACAACATCCCTACCCTCTCTTTCATAAGTGGCCGGACCTATAGTTTTAAAGCGCTTAGGTTGTTTAGCTAATTCCCTAATCCAGGCCAGGGTAAGTCCAGATCCTACATAATATTAGCTAGGCTCAGGTTTTTTATTTTAAGTACCTAATTTAGACTTAGGTTCTGAGGCAAGCTCAGGCTATAAGACCTCAACCTTTGGGAATCTAATTTTTATCTTCTAATAAAATTGATAACTTGAACTTAAATCTCTTTCAATCAAATTCAAGCCCAACACATAGGATAGGCTGAGGTATTTCTAAAGAGATTTAGAATCTCAAGACACCTCCTACGATTCTTCTTTTGACTCTAAACATAAGTGCTCAACTTTGATCCAATCCCATTTGAATTTCTAACAACTCCTCCTTTGACATCAAGCTTTGAATTCTTAAATAAAATTTTTACCACTATTTTAAACAAGAGTATTCGTAGGAAACTCCAGTTTCCCTACGATGTAATTAACTACAAGGGCATACACTCATAGGAGATTTAGAAACCCAGATCAATTTTTAAAATGAAGTTTTTTTTAAAACTTCAATCAATTATCTTTGGAAAAATCAAATACATTGATCGTTATTATCATATCCAAATGATCGATAATAGATGATATCCTCTTTCCTCGGGAAGATATATCTTACTATTATCGTAACTTTGATTATGAAATTAATGATCTCTTATCAAGATCATTGTAGTCAAACATTTGATTAAATATCATTTTGATCCCCCCGGATCATATGTTGTCTCTCCTTGAGTTTGACTATGATGACAGAATAAATTCAAAGCTTTATAATCTGAACCTATTTGGGAATGATATATTCGCCTCCTAAGGTGATATATTATTTGTAATTAAGATTTTGATTTCAAAACTTTTTGAAATTTAATTCTCCAAAAGAAAATTAAGTTTTCAAAATAACCTTTTTTAATCAAATAGAACCTAGGCTTGTAATATAATTTTTTACTGCCAATGAATAAAAAATAGAGTGTGTAGGTAGCCATGTCATATGCTAATGGCCATACCTAATGCCCAAGTGCTTAAATCTAACACCCATTATTGAGAATCTAGATTCAAGAATTATGATTTTGATGATAGCAAATATTTCTGCTTTTGTTTGAGTGCCTAATCTTTCAGGTTCACAAGATCAGTTGCAATTTAAGCTAGCTCAAGATCGAGTTAGTCTATTTGTGTTTCAAGTTTAATATATTTTTTCCTCTTTCTTAAGTCAAGTGTAATGTAATGGATCCACAATCTAAGTAATCTTGCACACACACACTTAGTGGGAGAGTTTTTGTTCTAATTTTGCTCAAATCATCTTAGACGATATTCACATCATCTTGGATGATCCATTGAAAATAGAAACCCTAATTTGGGTAACTGTGTTAAGTCGATTTGATTAAGCAGATCGTCCTATATGATACACCCATTGTACAGGATGATATGCTCAAATCAAAAATTCTCAACTGCCAGACTAAGTTAGGCAAGTTTTATTTTTAGAATTTTTGTCTAATCATCTCAGACGATACATGTATCATCCTGGATGATTCGTTACAATCATGCCTAAATTCATTAGGTGATTAAGGAAAGTAATTATGGTTTAATTGATTCGGTCATATTATCTTGGACGATGAATTAGAAAACCTAACCGTCCAGTGTATTTCACCTGGATGACCCGAATAGTGTACCGGACGATATTACCATTTTTGAACTAATCATATAGGACGATATCAATATTATCTTAGATCATCAAGTCATTTTAAATCATCCAACATGGTTGACCTGTTTGTCCCGAATAATGTGCTAGATGATTTTGGGCAATTTTGAACTAATCAGATAGGATGATATATGTATCGTCCTGGATGATCAAGTCATTTTCCTTTGATCATTCAGACTTTTCTCCTAGACGTCCCGAATTATCTTTTGGATGATATTCCTGATTTGAACTAATCGTCTAGGATGATCACAGAATCATCCCGGACGATCTGAATATATTTTATCTTCTAATTATCGAGACGAACTAGATCGTCCAGGCCAAAAGAGGCTAATTTACACTAATCATATAGGATCATCTAAGGACCAACCTGGATGATCTTTGACAGCTAGTTAAAATTAAGGGAAATTTTTGAGCCCTCCTACTTAAGATCTCTTTCATTCTAGTGTTGAGATCTTTTGTCGTTATCCTCACCTGAGAGAGTCTTGAGAGAGAGAGGGAGAGCTTGGGAGAGAGAGAGAGAATCTTATGAGGGGGAGTTTGTGAGGTACTCCAACCAAGGATTTGAGTCATAGTCTCTAGTCATCTTCCCTCGTCCCTTGGTACTCTGAAGGAATGAATGCCTGCAAAAAGATCGAGGTTCTCTACCTGCTTTAGGAGGAAGCAAAATGAGATAAGGTTCTTTTCCTGCTTCAGGAGGAAGCAAAAGGAGTCTGGGTTCTTTGCCTCACCGGGTTGGTGAAAAGGAGTTTTGTAAAGGCTTCTCCATCTTGCTGTGGGAGGAGAAGGAGAGTCACTTTTTTTAGAGTAATACCAGGAGGGGAGGCTTTGGGGAGTGGACATATGTCAAGTTGACCGAACCACTATAAAATTTAGTGTGTTCTTTTTTATTATTTTTTGCACTTAACTTCTGTGTTGATGATCATGTGATTATAGTTATTATTTTTATTTTGTTAAACATCTATACATTATCGTGAAATTGTAATTATTTTTAAACATCCAAAAAGATTTTTAAAATCATTTTTGCACACAAATTTTTAAAACTACCAATTCACCCCCCTCTTGGTTAGCCTCGGGCTAGTTCATAAGGGCTTAACATCCCTAGCAAACGTTTAAGTGGTATCAGAGCGGGATTCATAAAATTAAGTTTTGAAAAACTTTTGAATTTGATCCATGGCTAACTTTGGTAATAGAAACACCACTGAAGGGTATTCCATTACTAGGCCACCCTTATTTGATAACATACCTTTCGATTTTTGGAAAACTCGCATATCCACCTTTTACAATCGATTGATTATCGCATGTGGATACTTGTTAAAGATGGTTATGATGAACCATTTAGACTTGTTAATGGTGTTAAAATTAAACTTTCTTTTACTGAATGGACTCATGATGCTGTGACTTAGCACAACTAAATGCAAAATGCTTGAACTATTTTTTCTGTGCTTTAAAATCTAAGGATTACATGCGTGTCTCTACTTGCACGATTGGTAAAGAAATCTGAGATAGATTATGTATTACTTATGAAAGCACAGCAGAAGTTAAGCAATCTAGATTGAACATCTTGCTTCATGACTATGAACTCTTTCGCATGAAACCTAACGAGTCTATATCTGAAATATATACTAAGTTTACACAGATTATCATCTCCTTGCATGGATTAGGAAGAGAACTCACCAACTATGAAAAAGTTAACAAAATCTTGAGATATTTTCCCTCTTCCTATGATGCCAAGATAACTGTTATCACTGAATCCAAGGATTTGAAAAATTATTCTATTGATAACTTACTTGGATCACTAATTGCTTACGAGCAAGGAGTGAACCAAAGGCAGCTTGATGCAGGTGAGAAGAAGAAAGAGAAAACTATAGCACTGAAGGACAACGATATGCAGACTGATTCTTTCAGGTCTGAAAGTGATGATGTTGCCTTAATCACTAGGCAATTCAAAAGCTTTCTAAGGAAGAAATACAAGAACTATCAGAAATGGAACAAAGGTAAGAATATCAAAAATTCTAAAGTTTCTTTTGATACAATTTGTTTTGAATATAGGAAGCTGGGGTATATAAAAGCTGATTGTCCTACACTTAAGGCTCACCTAAGCAAGGAGAAGGGTGAGGAGAAATCCAAGTTCAGGAAGGATAAGAAAAGGATTCAAAATGCTTTCTAAGCAAATTCTACATCTAACTCCTCTAAGATTGAAGCTGAAGAGAAGACTACAAACTTATGTTTGATGGCGGATGAACATCGTGGTCATTCTGACCAAGAAGAGGTATGTGAACTGACATATGATCAATTACTTAAAGTTTTTGAGAAAATCCATTCATCATATAGGAAACTTCAGAAAATGCATGCTAGCCTAAAATTGAAACTCCTGAACCTGTAAAAAGAGCATGAAGTTTTACTTAAAGATCATTCCACACTTGATAGTAATCAAATGTCATTACTTGATGAATTTGATAAATTAAATAAAAAGCATTCTAAATTAATTATTGAGCATGATTCTTTGAAAATATCGCATGCTGATTTAGAAAAAGCATTTCAAGAACTAGACAACATGGCATTGGATTTAGATAATATTGAGCATGCATTAAAATTTGAAATTGTAAGTCTTTAAAAAGAAAATAATTTCTAAGTGTAAAAATTAGTGCATTTGAGAATAATGAAATACCTCCTATATTTGCATAATTTTATAAACCTCCATCACTTGAAGAATCTCATTCAAAATCATCAAAATATGCATCATTCTAACCTAGGAAGAGGCACTATCACCCCTATAGATTAGTTAATCCTTTTCCAGATGTTAGATGTTTCTCATGTGGCATGTTAGGACATATCTCCCACACCTGTACTATTCACCATAGTACATATTGGGTGTGGAGGACCAAATTGCATGATTTATAGCATAACACACATGCATTGCATTCTTCTTTTCATAAGAAGAAACTTAAACTTGTTTAGGTTCCTAAATCTGATGTTTGATGATTTTGGAGGGGTGCTCTCATACAAGACCTCATGAGAACTTATGGTACTTGGACAACGGATACTCAAGGCATATGACTGGGGATGCAAATTAATTCATTTTGCTGGAGGCCATAGCTGGAGGCAAGGTCCCTCTTGGAGACAATAACACCAGTAAAGTTATGGGCACAAGTTTAATCAAAAACTCCAAAAATCTTTTAATTGAAAATGTTTGGCTTGTAGATGGACTGAAACACAACTTGCTCAGTATCAGTAAACTTTATGAGAAAGGGTTCAACATTAAGTTCCTGGCAATTACTTATATTATCAGCTTAAATAATAACACTATTTTGCAGGGCAAGAGGATCAACAACATCTACCTGCTAGATTTAAATAATATTGAATGTGCTCCTTCATTTTACTCAAAAATTACTGCTGATGAGTCTTGGCTATGGCATAGGAGGTTATGTCATGTCAGTATGAAAACCCTTAGAAGAGTCACTTAAAAGGACCTAGTTAGAGGAGTCCCCAAGCTTAAGTTCACTAAGGACCACTTGTGTGATGCCTGTCAACTATAGAAGCAAGTCTAATCCTCTTTTCACTCCATTAAGGATATCAACACCTCTAGATCTTTAGAAGTCCTTCACATGAATCTCTTTGGACTCATTAGCACTTCCAGCTTAGGGGAAAAAGTCTATGGATTTGTGATTGTTGATGATTACTCGAGGTTCACTTGGATTAGATTTTTGTCACATAAAATTGAGTCATTTGATGAATTTAAAATCTTCTCCACTTGGATTCAGAAGAAGTTAGGTTGTGAGATTTTGACCATTCATATTGATCATGGTGGAGAGTTTGAAAATGTGAGATTTGGAACTTTTTATGAGGAGCAAGGGATTAGCCATAACTTTTTAGCTCCTAGGACCCCTCAGCAGAGCAGGAAAGCTGAGCGGAAGAACAGGACCTTAGTGGTAGCCGCTAGAGCCATGCTTGCTGAGTATTCACTTCCAAAATACTTTTAGATAGAAGCGGTGAACACAGCCTGTTATGTGTTGCATAGGGTGAACATTAGATCCAAACTGAATAAGGTACCCTATGAGATCATTAAGGGTAGAACTCCAAACCTGTCCCACCTCCATATCTTTGGCTGTAATGTTTTCATTCTTAATAATGGGTAATCATCCTTAGGAAAATTTGACCCAAAATCTAATGAAGTTGTATTCTTAGGATATTCAAGTGTTTGGAAATTCTTTAGAGTGTTTAACAAGAGGACATTGGTGGTGGAGGAGACTACTCATGTAGTGTTTGATGAATCTGATCCTATAGAGTTTAAAGCTGTGGAAGAAGAGGAAATAGGAGAGATTACTTAAGGAGTAGAAAATGCAAATCTGGAGGAAAGGGTAGAACCTCAAAACACTTTTCCTAGAGATTGGAGATATTCTTTGAGTCATTCTAAAGAACTGATCTTAGGAGACCCTTCTAAAGGTGTTAGAACTACGAATGGACTTAGGAAGGAAGTAAATCATTCTGCCTTTATCTCAATGACTGAACCCACCAACATCAATCAAGCCTTTTCTGATGAATTTTTGATCTTAGCTATGCAAGAAGAACTTAACTAATTTAAGAGGAATGATGTTTGGGAGTTAGTAGAAGGACCTAAGAATTAAAGTGTAGTGGAAACCAAATGGGTCTTTAAGAAAAAAATGAATGATTCTGGTGTGGTGGTTAGGAATAAGACAAGATTGGTGGCTAAGGGGTATAACCAAATAGAAGGGATTGATTTTAAGGAGACCTTTGCCCCTGTAGCTAGATTGGAGTCCATTAGGGTGCAACTAGCCTTTGCCTGTTATAAGAGATTTAAGCTTTTTCAAATGGATGTCAAGAGTGCCTTTTTAAATGGGGTAATAAAAGAAGATATCTTTGTAAAATAACCCCCAGGTTTTAAGAGTTTCCAATATCCAAATCATATTTAAAAACTAAAAAAAGGCCTTATATGGATTGAAATAGGCACTCAGAGCTTAGTATGAGAGGCTTAGCACATTCCTACTAGAAAGAGAGTTTGTTAAGGGGAGCGTAGACACCACCCTTTTTCTGAGGTAAGTAGGAGATAATTTACTCATTCAGATCTATGTTGAAAATATACTTTTTGGATCTTCTGATAAAAACTTATGTGATAATTTTTTTAAGATAATGAGTAAAGAGTTTGAGATGAGTATGATGGGAGAATTGTCCTACTTTTTGGGGTTTAACATAAGGCAAATAGACAATAGAATATTTCTTAATCAATTAAAATATACTAAGGATATCTTGAAGAAATATGAAATGGACAAAGCCAAGCCAGTCAACACTCCCATGAGTTCCACTATTTAGTTAGATAAGATTCAAATGGAAAATCTGTTGATCAGAAGAAGTACAAAGGAATAATTGGATCACTACTTTACCTAACTACTAGCCGACCTGATATCATATTTAGTATTTGTCTTTGTGTTAGATTTCAAGCTGATCCTGAGAATCCGACCTAACTGCAGTTAAGAGAATCCTTAGATATCTCTTAGGGACTCAAAACTTAGGAATCTAGTATCCTAGGCACAGCACTTCTTTTGAGATTATTGGATATTCTGATTCTGATTTTATAGGATGTAGGGTGGATAGAAAGAGCACTTCTAGAACTTATCAATTCATAAGACAGTCTTTAGTCTCCTGGTCCAGTAGAAAATTAAACTCTGTTGCACTTTCCACTACTGAAGCTGAGTGCATTACCTTAGGAAGTTGTGTGGCCTAAGTTCTTTGGTTGAAGTAACAAATTCTAGATTTAGGATTACCTGTTGGCACAATCTCAGTTCTCTGTGATAACAGTAGTGCCATCCTATCCAATATTCAAGGACAAAACATATTGACATAAGGCATCATTTCATTAGAGACCATGTTACAAAAGGGGATATTGTGTTACACAACGTAGCAACTGAAAACCAACTGGCTGACATCTTTACTAAACAACTGGCCTTTGACAAATTTAACATTTTCAGGATCAGATTGGGTGTGATTGACATAAATGCATGAATCTGATTATTATTGATTTCTGAATTTTCTATTTTCTTTTTTCTTTTAGCTTTTGGTTGATTTGATTGTCTGCTTCTTTTTAGATCTTTTATTTTCCTACAGATTTTTATTTGTCTGATTTGCTTATCGGATTTAGTTATTTCTTTTTCATGAGCTTTCCTCTTGGATTATGATTTACTATTTATTTTCTTTAGAATCAGATCACTGCTCACTACTGCTGATAAACTAGATTTCTGACTAAGAGTTTTGCCTTATTTTTATTTGCAAGCTTGTAAGCAGTGATTGACTCCTCTGAAATAGTTAAAGGGAAGAAATATTGATAATTATTTTTCTTCCTCTAACTCTTTTAATGGTGTATTGTTCTTTTTGGATAAAAATCATTTCAAAATTTAAAACTTGGACTTTCAAATAGCGATCTATTTTATCTTCCAATAGGAATCTATCTCATATGAGTAGTGTTCTAAATCATTGAATCACTTTCATGTTTTCTTAATCAAGTGATTGCATTTATCATATGAGAATGGTTTTGTTTTGTGGTTTAATTTTTCTTATCTAATAGAGTGAATTTTTTCTTCTCTTATATTTGAAAGATAATTTCACAACTGAGAGTCTTTTAGTGGTTTTGAAAGAAAGGAAGCTTACAAAAGATACGCAAAGTGCGCCAATCAACTCAAAATAAAAGAGGCACAAGTTGAGCCCAACTAAAAAGATATGCAATGTTCATGAATAAAATTACAATGATACACAAAGTGCATCAAAATCAAAAGAAGCACAAAGTGCGGAAAATAATTGAAAAAGAGGCACAAAATGAGCCCATAAAGAAATAAGCTTCCTCCTTTTTCAAATTTTTAAAAAATCTTAGAAGAATTCAAGTATCTTAATATATTCGAACTCTTGAGATTGAAAATTATAATTTTTATTTCTTTAATTTGTAATACTATTTTATCATATATTTTTCTAGAACAAAGTTTTAAAGGATCACTTTTATTATCTAATTTCTTTTCTTCTTAATTAGATTTTTGTTTGAAAGGAATTTGAAGCTATAAGGTGTTCGAGGTAGGAGTTATGAAAATTGATTTTCCAACTTTTCTAGATTTTAATCTGTCAATTTCTTCTTATTGCCTTTTGAATTAAAAAATCAAGGAAAAGTTCTGACTTACTGGAGCAGATTGATTAAAAAAAAAGTGTTTTTGGTGTTGTTTCTTCATTTTTTTCTTTCTTTTTCTTTTTCTCTGATTTGATTTTGATTTTTTTCAGTCCCCTAATCATTCCTCTCCAACTTTCATATTTTTACTTTTTTGTTCACATTATCCTGGACGATCCCCACATCATCCTGGGCAATCCCCACTTCATCTTGGATGATCTGATCAAATCATCCCCATCATGATCAAACGGTTGATATGCACTAATTATTGGTGATCATCCTGGATAATCCAACTAATCATCCTAGATGATACTATTCGTCATTGATCATCCAGCTTGACTCCTCGAGACGATCACCTGTGTCTAATCATCCTGGATAATATCTGATCATCCATGATGATCTGACCTCCTTTTTGACCTAGACGTAATTATTGCTCCTATCATCCTGGATGATATGGTCATTTTCTATTTAAACAATTGATTTCCACCATTTTTTCACCACACTTTCTTTCTATCCTTACTCAATCCTCTTCTTATGGCTGGTGGCAAGAGATCTAGGCAACAAGGTTCTAGCTCCTCTCGGGGGAGTGTCGATCCCCACTTTCATGAAGCAGTCGATCAGGCTGCCTTCCAGCGCTATCTTGATATGGGGATCATTCAATCCAAAATTATCAATCCACGCATTCTCACATATTCGATACTAGAACTTTTTGCTCACATCTCCTTCACTTTCATTCTGACACTAGCTTTTTAGTTTTGCACCGAGCTTCTCCATATTTTCTATGCGAATCATCGCATCAATTCTTCTTACACTGCCCTCTGCTCCTATGTTAATTACCACCCCATAGAATTAACCACCCACGACTTTCATGATATTCTCCAACTATCCATTACTGGCGATAAGCTCCATCTTGTGTCCTCTGATCCTGACTTTAACTAGGTGTCTCCAATCACTTCCTTAGGAACACAAATGCCCCATACCATGATAATGCCTACTCTTCCTTAGTCAGGGATGATAGGACAATCCAGCATGTCCTTCACTCCTCTATCACTCCAAAGGCTGGAGATCGCATCCACATTACCCTCTTGCTCTCCATGACTACCTATTACATCATGGCCCATCGTGATTTTAATGCAACTAATCTCATATTTTGCTACATTGAACACCTCACTAGTCTTAGGGATTCGGGCCACAAGAGATGTCCTAACCCAGCCTTAGGACACCTCATTGCCTATGCACTTGAAATAAAATACAATCTGTAATATCCAGTTCCTACAAATGTCCAACCTTCTACTCCAACAACTCCTTCCATATTCTTCACAGTACTCGACTTCATCCGGAGCCTAGTATGGATATTGAGGGAGAAGAGGAAGAAGTAGCTCCAGAACCTACTGCACCTGCTCCTCTCCATATTGAATCACCATTAGATCACCTGGTGCACAGGTTTGACCAGTGGGAGGCACGCTTTGACTCCTACGTGGTTACCCAGGAATAACAGCACGCTGAAGATGTGAACAGTATCAATACCTATGTAGCCCAGCAGCAGTAGCAGCACAACCAGGATATGGCTTGGTTTGGAGAATAGTTTGCCACCCTCCACAGTCTATTTCAACCACCACCACCTCCTCCTCCATCTAATCAGGATCCCCCTTTTTACTAGTTTTCTTGCTTTTTCTATTTCTTTAGTGTTGGTTTTGTACTATTTTTTTAATGGGTCTGTGTAAAGTTTTCCCCTTTTTGAGATGTCAAAAGGGGGATTAATTTGTGTTCTAGGTCGTATCAATGTTTAAATGTTTAGTGTTCTTGTACTATTTGCCTGGCTAATAGAAACTGCACTCCTTAATTTTCATGACTTTATTATTTATTTACTGAATTTGGAATTACTAACAAATATTTGCCATCATCAAAAAGGGGGAGATTATTGCAAATCTTGATTTAAGGATTATGATTTTGATGATATCAAATATTTTTTCTTCTATTTAAGTGCCTAACCTTTCAGGTTCACAAGATTAATTGCAATTTAAGCCAGCTCAAGATCGAGTCAGCCTGTTTGTGTTTTAGGTTTAATGTATTTTTTTATCTTTCTTGAGTCATGTGTAATGTAATGGATCCCCAAGCTAAGTAACCTTACACACACACACTCAGGGGGACAGTTTTAGTGAGTTAGAATTTATGTTCTAATTTTGTTCAAATCATCCTAGATGATATTCACATCATCCTGGATGATATTCACATTGTCCTAGACGATCCATTAAAAATAGAAACCCTAATTAGGGAAACCGTATTAAGTTAGTCTGATTAAGTAGATCATCCGGGATGATACACCCATTGTATTGGATGATATGCTTAAATAAAAAATTCTCAACCGCCAGGCTAAGTTAGGCGAGTTTTATTTTTAGAATTTTAGACTAATCGTCCCAAATGATACATGTATCATCCTAGACGATTCGTTATAATTATGCCTAAATTAGTTAGGTGATTAAGGAAAGTAATTAAGGTTTGATTGATTCGATTATATCATCCTGAATGATCACAAGATCATCCTGGATGATCAATTAGAAATCCTAACCATCTAGTGCATTTCACCCACACGACCCGAATAGTTTGCCAGATGATATTCCCATTTTTGAACTAATCATACGGGATGATATCAATATCATCCTAGACGATCAAGTCATTTTAAAATTATCCAGCATGGTTGACCTGTACGACCCGAACAGTGTGTCGGATGATTTTGGGCAATTTTGAATTAATTGGACAGGATGATATAAGTATCATCCTGGATGATCAAGTCATTTTCCTTTGATCATCTAGACTTTTCTCCTGGACATCCCGAACTATCTTCTAGACGATATTCCTGATTTGAACTAATTGTCCAAGATGATCGTAGAATCATCCCGGATGATTTGAACTGACTTTATCTTCTAATCATCTAGAGGAACCAGATAGTTCAGGCCAAAAGGGGCTGATTTACACTAATTATAAAGGAAGATCTAAGGATGGTCCTGGATGATCTTTAATGGCTAGTTAAAATTTAAGGCAATTTTTTAGCCCTCCTATTTATGATCTCTTTCGTTCTACTATTGAGATCTTTTACAGCTGTCCTTACCTGAGAGAGTCTTGAGAGAGAGAGGGAGAGCTTGGGAGAGAGAGAGAATCTTGTGAGGTGGAGTTTGTGAGGTGTTCACAAAGTTTCCTCTAAACAAGAATTTGAGTCGTCATCTCAAGTCAATGTCCCTCGTCCCTTGGTCCTCTAAAGGAAGGATTCTCTACAAGAAGATCGAGGTTTTTTGCCTGTTTCGGGAGGAAGTGAAATGAGGTAAGGTTCTTTGCCTACTTTAGGAGGAAGCAAAAGGAGCTCGGGTTCTCTGCCTCACCGAGTTGGTGAAAAGGAGTTTTGTAAAGGCTTCTCCACCTTGTTTGGGAGCAGAAGGAGTGACACTTTGTTTTAGTGTAATACCTGGAGGGGAGGCTCCGAGAAGTGGATGTAGGTCAAGTTAATCGAACGATTATAAAATCTGATGTGTTCTTTCTGATTATTTTCTATACTTTACTTCTATGTTGATGATCGTGTGATTATAGTTATTATTTTTGTTTTGTTAAACATCTGCACATCATCGTAAAATTGTAATTATTTTAAAACATCCAAAAAGATTTTCAAAATCATTTTTTCTCATGAATTTTTAAAACTGCCAATCCACCCCCTACCCTGCCTCCCCCCCCCCCCCTCTCTTGGTCAGCCTCAAGCTTGTTTATAAGGGCTTAGGGCTTAACATCCTTAACGAACTTTCACCCATGAGTTTTTTTTTCCTTACGAAAATTAAGAAACTTGGCACCTAGGTACCAAAACCCATAGCCTAAGCTCCTACTCGGCCATCAAGCCATATTTTACCTAATTTGAAGCCAAATTTTGCATATTTTAGATCTAAATTTTGCGTAATATTTATGAAGCGCCTTTTTATATTTTCTAAGGAATTTTTCAACAACCATTTATATATTTTGTATATGGTTTCGAGAGAGAATCTTGGAAGAGTTTTAACAAAGGTCAGGGTAAGGAACATGATGAGGATTTTAATAAAATCAAGTGAGAACCAAAACCCAAGAGTTTTCTTTCAGATGTATTTATGTTTTTACTAACCATACATTTGTTTTGTTTTGTTTTTTTATCTTTCAACATAGCATGAGCTAAACCCCGTTTTAGGGGTTGGATGTAACCAGTAATGCTTTCATGAATTTCTATCATTACAACTAATAAACATTTTTCTACTTCAATCATATTTTTGTGTAATTTGTCCTATGTTTTATGATATATAATTAGTTGACCACCAATTACAAATTCAAGTAATCTATTTAAAATTGAATGGAGGAAAATGGACTAGTCATATTATTTAAAACATAGTCTATCCTAAAGAATGTGATGCTAAAGTAACAATAATTAGAGAGGCTCAAGATTTGTCTACTTGTCCACTTGATCAACTTTTAGGTTCCTTAATGGCACAAGAATAAATTATAACTCAAAGGAATAAGTTGAATAGCTTTGTCAAGAAGGATGAGAAAGGAAAAACCATTGTCATATAGGTTGATGAATGATTAGCATAACACTTTAAGATCTAATAGTGATAGAGATAAAGTGTTCATGCTTTCAAGAGTACTTGGAAGCTTGCTATGGAAGAAAAATCATATGTATAAGAAATCTTAAATTTATAAATTTTAAACTAATAAATTTCTTATAGGTGAAGTGATTATTTATTACCATTATAAGACGCCTAAACATGTAAAAGGAGATTATCCAAAGTTTATTGATTTGAAGAAGAAAAAAATGGTTGTGGAGAAAAAGAATGGCAAGAAAGAAAAGAAGCACCTTAATGAAGAAGGTGTTGTGGGCCAACCTAAATATAGATGAATCAAGTTCATTCTATGAAGAGGTCAATATCTATCATATGGAAAAAGGAGAATCAAATTTTATTTCTAAAGAGGTATGTAATGATATATCTTATGATGAATTAGATGATGAATTTAATGAATAATTTGATAAATATAAAAAATTAAAGTTGAAAAATAAAAATCTTAGAAAGAAAAGCATAAAAATATAGATATGCATTTCAATATTTTAAAAAATTAATATGATGACTAGAAAAATAAACTTAGTTCTTTATTAGATTATTCTTTACTTATTTATCTAATTTAAAGAGAGAATATTTTGTTAAGAGGAAGATTATAATTATGTATGAAAACACAAGTTCATTATAATGGTTCATCAAGTAGAACATCTAATAGAAACTCTACTTATATATGGCGTAGCCATCATGCTATGCTTTATACAAACAGTAAAATTTGGTGTAACTATTATGGGAGAAAATGACATTTCATTTGATTGATATGCTAGCAAATCGCAAAATGGTAAAGAATCCTTATACATATAGCGACCAAAAGATACAAGTACTATAAATACCACACATGCTAAATATCATGCTTCTCATTTAGAATTTAGACCCAAAAAAGTTTGGGTACCAAAATTTAACATTTGAATTTCTATTGTATGAATGCCTTCAAAGAAAAATCAATGAAGGCATGTTGTACTTGTACATTTGATGTTCAAGACATTTGATGGGTGACAAAACAAAATTCACTACTTTAGAACCAACTGATGGTGGATACATGACATATGGAGGTAATGTAAAGGGATAGATCATTGGTGTTGGATCCATTAATAAGAACTTCATTACTTAAGAAAAAGCTTTGTTTGATCTAGTTTAAAATATAATTTAATATCAATTATTTAATTATGTGGTAATGTACAATATGTTTATTTTTATGCTTCATATTTCATCATTTGAAATAATAGTTTTAGTTTATTTATAAAATATAAATTTTATTAATTTGAATTTACTTTGTATGAAATCCGCAAGGGATGATGCTTGTTATGGCATAGAAGGTTATGTCATGCCAATATGCATACATTAAATAAAATTTAAATACTTGAATTAGTTATTGAATACCTTAAAATGAAATTAGGTATAAATATTCAACCCCTAAGACTCCCCAACAAAATGGCACAGTTGAAATAGATAATTATATATATGAATATGTTAGAAAAGCTGGTCTATTAAGACACCTTATTGGTGTTGTTGAGGAGACTATGCCGTCAAAATTATATGTCATGAAAGTTTAGTTCTTAGGGTACAAAAAGATGCCCTTAACCCTATGCCAATGGCCACCTAAGAGACACCATTGTTTGATGCCTTAATATATCATGTGCCCTAATAGATACATATTATGGCATTTTAAGGTGCCTAATAGCCATTATTTTTTGTAGTGTATTTTAGTAGAATTAGTAATAATTAATGCTATGAACATAGACTACCTAAACATTCTTATGCAAAAGCATTTAAAACTGAAGTTATAATACAAATATAGTATATTTAAGATATGTCCTGAAAAGGACCCTTTACAAATTCTTTTTTAAAACAAAATCTATAATTATTCATTTACATGTTTTTGGATGTAATTTTCTTTATTTAAAATAATGATAATGAACCTTTAAGTAAATTTGACAGTAAATTAGATGATAACATCTTCTATGATATTCAATTTCTGAAAAAACTTTTAGATTTTTAAATAAAAGAAAACTAATTATGCAAGGCTCTATTCATATTATTTTTTATGAAAATCCTACAGATTGTATAAGAAATTATTTGAAAGATGATGATATTGTAAATAAAAAGAAAATAAACTTGAAGGAAGAAAGAAGATGCTTCATTACCTATGGAAGGGTTATATAATAAAAATCACCCAAAAAAATTAATAATTGGTGACTCTTCCTAAGGTGTTAGGTCTAGGAGAAATCTTAGGAAGGATGTAAAACATTTAGCATTTCTATTAAAATTTGAACCTAAAAATAAACATGAGGCTTTTCAAGATAATTCTTGGATATTAGTTATAAAAGAAAAACTAAATCAATTTGTAAGAAATGATATTTGGGATCTAATCCTAAGACTCCTTGATTAAAATATAATGAGAAATAAATGGGCTTATTAAAAAGAAGCTAGATTACTCAGGAAGTATTATTAGAAACAAAGCTAGGTTAGTTGCACAAGATTACACTCAAATGGAAAAAATAGATTTTGAACAATAATTTGCACTTGTAATAAGACTAGAGTCCAATAGGCTTCTCCTTATCTTTGGTTGTTTTAAGGACATTAAACTATTTTGAATGGATATCAACAGTTCCTTTTTGAATGGTTATGTTGACTAAGATGTATTCATAGAACAACCATCAAGTTTTGATTGCCTTGATTTTCTTAGTCATGTGTATAAATTGAAGAAAGTTATATATGGTTTTAAAAATGCTAGACATGTTTAGTATGATAGGTTAAGTAACTTTTTGATTTGTCATAATTTTAAACAAGGTAAGGCAAATGAAACTCTCTTTATCAAAAATATAGAAGATGATTTAATTATTACATAAGTTTTTCTAAATGATATATTATTGTCACTACAAGAAAATACCTTGTTAATGGCGGACTATATCTGCCGGTAACAATGCAAATCCACCGAAAAAATCCATTTTTCAGCAAATTTCTGACAAAAATTTATTTGATGGTAATTCGTGTGTCGAAAAATATTTATCGGCATAATTTTTTGCTTGAAAAGTTTCTGTCGGATATTTTAGTGCAATTCCAAAGAAAAAATGATGTTTATATGTCATCTTTTGTTAATAGATTCTGGCATTTAATTCACTAGTATTTCAAGCAAAAAAGTTAAGCTGGAAGTATCGGTGGATAATACTCCACCCTGATCTGCCGCCCTACTATTGATGGACTTTATTGGTGGATTATCAACCGAAAATACTTGCATAAGTGTACTATGGAAATACCAATCCATTTTTGTTGCATTGTATTACTGGTGAAGTTTCTAACGGATTATCTGCCGGAAACCTATAACATTAATAAAAAAACCAACTGATTTATGAAACTAATTTCTACAATACAACCTGAATAAAAAAGTTTCAATACTATATACATTTAAAAATAAACCTCTAATCAAAAACATTACCAAATATTGAATATAAACATATAAACATAAACAAAAACAAGAAGAATATCATCAACAAATATGTAATAATAAATAAGTGTAGATGTCTAGAAAATAAATAAGTATTATGACAAAAATAAATAAGTACAGATGTCCAGAATAAAATACATAACATCTACTCTGAATCAGTCTCCTCCTCTACTAAAGATGCATTCTTCCCACTGAACTGCTCCTCATTTTTTATATTTCATCCAAAAATTCAGTTTGCTACATTTGTATTTGCCAGTCAACTTATGCTTTCCTAACCTGCTCTAGCTCGGTTGTAAGGATAGCTACCTATTGGCTATATAAGGACTCCTAGATACTTGCTGAGAAGTTGGAGCCACTAGATGTCTACCCCTCGTATGTATAGGCTTGTCAGCCTAAACCATAAACTCTGTCGTGCTACATTCCTCCTACTACTTTACTATCAAATGTGGTAGTTAGAATATTCTGTTAATCCACCAGATGAATCTTCACCTGCTGCAGCCTGGCTCTCTCGAAGCCATGTATACTCCTCCTATGAAAGTTAATAAAAATTTAAGTAATATAGACATGACATCAAAAATATTAAATTTATATAATTACGTAAGCTCTCCTCGCTCTCTTATTAACCCATTGTTGGTCCTCCTGCCGCTTGTGGGTATGACTATGTAATTCAACAAGGGTCAGTTCTTTACCTGGTACCTCTTTTGTAATAGACTTATATTAGTATTCATATTAAAGTAAATTATTAAAATCTTCTAAAATTCCTTACCAAACATCGTTTATGCTTAGTATGTAGAACTGAACCCCCAGTATAAAGGGAACTACCCATGCCCCCAATATCAGAAGCTCTGTTCTATCTATTTTGGTCCCTCTTCTTCTATACTCTGGGCTACCCCAAGCATTGTTTAACTTAGCCCATACACGCTCACCAATCCAGAGTGGTCACTCGCCTAACTTTTTAATGTCTGTAAATATATCTTGCATGCTAGTCGACCCACGCTTCTCAAAATATTTTTTAATTTTATCATTATGCTGGGGCAACCAACAAAAATCTTTCTGTATTTAGGAATATACAATATAGGATATATATATATATATTAGCTTAAGTAAAAAAGATATAATATAAAATATTTTTATATAATAATTAACCTCAAACACTCTAAACCACATGTCTCACACTTCTTTCAAGACTTTCTTCCAAGATATATAAGGAGCATCATACCTGCTCTGTATTATGTCTAGTATTTTATGCGTCATTTATTTTGACGGATGAAACCTATAAGAAATATGTTAGGTGTCTAAAAATTTTTTTCAATTTTAGTTGTACGTTAATAATATAATAAGTACATACGTATCACTATTAGATTCAATTAATATGCGACCCTCTATTGTCTGCTCTACTACAGCTAGAGTGGAAGGTCTACCAGTACCAGGCTAAGGGGGTGGTTGGGGATAGTATGGCGGGACATATGGTATATATGGATAAGTAGGAGGGCCACCATGAGGAGGCGGGGGTGGGTAGTTAGGGTAGAAGGAAGTACTTTGTGTGACATCTGGTGAAGGAAAGCAGGGGTTTGGTGACTAGAGTTGTGGGCTACTAACTATAGGAGTAGGTAAATATGGGCTAGGCTGACTCTGGGTGGTAGGCTGAGATGAGGAGGTGCCCCAATACATACAGACCTGCTGGGTGGGCCACTAGTCATCTTCTTGTTGCTCCTACCAAACATATTTTTATCAATCCTTTATGACACTCATCACCTGAAGCCATCTACAAAAAAATTTAAGAAATATTAGCAACATAATTTTTAACAAAAATTAAATTTAAAATAGTGTAGTAATTAAATAAATAAAGTATAACAATAATGAAATAAATAAACTAACTATTGTAATGCTATTTAAATAAATCATATTGTTACTATAAATTATTGATTCATAATTTATTATCAAAAATCATTGATCTTATGTTAATTCACTTTCATATAATGAAATATCTACACCACTATTAAATTCCTCAAGATTTTTGTCTATGTTTAAATCTACTTCCTCTTACTACAACTCACTCTCAATAGTTGTAATTTGATCATCCACATCGTTAGCAAGATCTTTTAAGTTTGATAAAAACTCTTCTTGATGTGTTGGTGGTATTAATGTGGTTTTCTCTATAACTACCCTAGATTTGGTCTTCATAACTACGAGCCAATCTTATTTGCCTCCTAATTTGATCTTCATAAATATCTCTTGTCCCGCTTAACTTCTATTATACCATAAAATGGGTGTATTCTTGTACCTCTATTCTGTACTGGATCAAACCACTCATAATTGAATAAAAACATATTATTCCCATGATAAGGATGTTCCAATTGTAATATTTCTTATAATACACCGTAGTACTCCGAATCATCACTTGTTTGGGTGTTCCCTCTTAAATACACACTAGAATTTTCTATCTTCCTACCTTCACACTAAAATTTTGTTTCGAATTTGTTCCCATTAACCAAAAAAATTGAATAAAATTTTACTAATCTATTTAATCCCCAAGCTAGATTAAGTATCCCATTATATTATAAATCACTGTCTTGAGTATGCACCTAATTACTAGATAAAGTATATTATTAGCATATTTATTAACTAATTAAAGACATATTAATTGAAATGAATAATGGAAATATGTATTATATTTTTAAACCAATTAGGAAATATATTTCCACTATTATTGGACTTCTACTAGTTCTGATTTATTCAAACCATCAATGAAACTCCTCCAAATATTAAGGTTTACATAGAATTTATGATTAATAAATTTATGAGCAAGTTATGTCATACTTACTCGAGATATGACTCAACTTCATCACAGCTAAGCAAGACATATAATGTGGCAACTCACATATCCTTATCAGTCAAATAGTACACTGTACTAGCGCCTGCGGGTTCACCACTTTTGTTGAATACAGTTAAATTTGAGAATTTACCCATATTTTAAGGTGCATCACTCTGTCTTGATTGTGACACTATTTTAAATAATATGAGTAAAATTGGGTTTTCTTGTACATTAAATATGCTTCATATATTGAGCCTTCAGGATGTACTTTATTCTTAGCAGTCTTCTTAAGTTTATTTAAATATCTTTTAAAAGGATACATCCATCGATACTAAATAGGTCCACTGACTGTAGCCTCATATGGTAAATGTACGGGTAGATGCTCCATAGAGTCCAAAAAAGCTAGAAAAATATCTTCCCAAGTTTACTCAGGATAAAAACGATATACAGCTCTATAAGAATCAGGTGCCTTGTATTTAATTTTAAAGAGTATAAATCCATGAAGAAGATACTTAGCTTAATTAAGGGCATTTATATTTGATCTAATAGATAACTAAATGTAGTTGGTAGTAGATATTTCATAAAGATATGACAATCATGACTTTACAAACTAAACAATCTCTCAGATCTTATGTCAACACATCTACTTAGATTTGAGGAATATTCATAAGGTATCCATAGAGTCTTTACCCATTCACAAACTACTCATCTCTACTCTAAAGTTAAGGTGAATGGAACATTTTCTCTAAAGTTAAGGTTATACATTTCTTTACTAGTTAATCTAGGAGGAGGTTACGACATCACCTTTTTATTTTTAACAAAAGCATCCTTATTTCACCTAAAAGGATAACCTGTAGGTAAGAACATGCGATGACAGTCAAACCAAGTATTCTTTCCCCCATGCTTTAAAGTGAATGATTTTATATATTCCATACAATATGAATAAGCTAACTTGCTAGAAGTGTTCTAACCTGAGAGCATATTGTACATAAAAAGTGACCAATTATCCAAAGTAATGTTGCCCTCATAATAAAGTTTTGTTTGGTGGAGATAATATGTACTTACTCCCTCTTCCCATAATAAATTTAAATCATCAATTTACGATTGTAAGAATACATCGATCTTTGCTTTTGGATTATGTGGCCCTAGAATGATAAACGTCAAAAATATATAAGGAGTAGTCATACACAACTCTAGGAGAAGATTGTATGGGATGAGCATCATGGGCCAGCATGAGTAAGGTGAAGCAGATTGGATAAATGGAGTAAAACCATCTGCACATAAACCTAATCTTACATTTCTTTATTCTATGGTGAACATGGGATGTGTACAATCAAAGTGTTTCTAGGCATTTGTTCTGACAGATGTGTAAAAATACCTTCTTATGAGATGTATTCATTATGCCATCTCATATGTGCAGCATATCTCATGGATGCATATAACCATTATAGTTTAGGAATTATGAGTAAGTAAAACATCTTGCTAACTGGTACTTCCTTCAGCTTTTTTTTCATGATAGATTTTAGTTTAAATGTTGGTGCATTACAGCAACGGCATGCAATCTTTGATTGATCATCTTTATAGAATAATATGCAACCATTAACACAATAATCTATCTTTGTGTATGAAATCAAGTTTGAAAACTAACTTCTTAGTTTGATATACATCTATATGAATTATGTTATCTCTAGGGTTAGTTTCCTTAAGCAGGTCAATGAATTGATTAAAATATTTATGGGGAATATTATATTCTACCTTGATACTTAACATCTTAATATCAATGGATAACTTTGAGTGAGCGGTGCACCCCTTTCATATTAGTTGTTGGAAAGCATGCAACAAATCATAAAAATTTTGTACGTCCTTATTAGGTGACTCTTCTGTATATTATTCAAATTGTGCTCTAGTTGCATCATAAACTAAGTCTTCAAGATCAGGTCAGATATTTTCTTCCTCAGTTATATTAGAACTTATTGACGAGATACATCGAGAATTGAAATGTGGCTCATACTCATCATGAGAAGTCCAATACCAATATTCTGGCATGAAGCCTCTATGGTATAGATCAATAGTTATGTCATTTGGGTTAGGTACACTTGATTATTATGTTTAGAATATGGGCAATGAAATTTGCCATCTGAGATGAAGCTGGGCAGTTGAGAAGCTATCTGAATGAAAAAATTCACCCCTTTAATAAACTCATTCGTTAATGTTTTCATCCTTGCGCCAATCGGTTATACATCTAACTTTTTTAATTTTTGATATCCACAATATAACATACATATAATATGGATATATTAAATATTGTTATAACTTTTATTAAAGGAAAATAGATGAATTTTAATTTTACATAAGTTCCCTGTAAATGAAAAATCTAGCAGCCTCCGTTTAAGATGTCACCTATAATATAGCCCGCTCGGAAGGTAGTCATTTTATGTGACCAAACCATCCAAGGCGTGACTCTCTCTATTCTTATCTTCCACTGGAGCTACTCCAACCTTCTCACATATATGCTTATTTCGTATCATATCTATAAAGCTAAATCCTCTCCTCATCCACCTGAGCATCCTCATCTCTACAACACTTAACTTAACATTATGCTTATCTTTTAATGGATAATATTCTGCATTATAAAGCATTGCAGGTCTCATCAACATCTTATATAATTTTCCCTTTAGTTTTAGGGGGAGTTTTTTATCACACAACAAGGCCCAATGCATTCCTCCACTTCAACCATCCAACTTGAATTCTATTAATAATATCACCATCTATTTCACCATAAATAGATCAAAGATATAAAAAATGTATACTTTTATTAATGACTTAATTACTCAAAGTCACAATCCCTCAACTAGGTCTATTACTACTAAAATTACACTCCATAAATTAAGTTTTAGATCTACTTATATAAAAACCTTTATACTCAAAGGTTGACCTACATAATTCAAGTTTACCTTCAACTCCCTCTCTAGTCTTATAAACAAGAAGAATATCATCTACAAAAAGCATGCACCAAGGTACATTCTCTTGCAAATGTCTAGTGAGAACATCTATAACTAAAGCAAAATCATATTTATCTCAACTATAAATAGACACATCAAATCCCTCTCTAAACTCATCAACAAGAAGAACATCATGAATAAAATGCATATACCAAGAAAAAATATATTACCAGCAAACTTTGGTAACAAACGGAACATATGCGGCGACCTTTGGTAACGCATAGAATGGAGGTGACGAACTTAGGCAATGGATGGCGGCGAATGTGGGCAAGGTTGGCACGACCGTCGGTGAGGGACAGGTCGTAATGGCGGCATTGTTCGAGCATGTCTCAGATGCGAGTGGAGTGAACTGAAATGAAGAGGGAAAAAAATTAAAAGAGAGACTGAGGAGCAGTAGAAATAGGGATTTATCCGTCGGACTTTCCGGCGGATTATCCATCGATATTCTAACCAGCGGATAATATGTCAAAAAATATTTGTCAAGCATAAGTAAGCTGGCAAAATTTATGCCGGTAATTACAGGTGAAAATTGGACCGGAATATTTAATACACCAACGAAAAAATCGGCGGAATATACGTCGTTAATGTAACAACGGAAATTTCACCAAAAATTCTGCAATAAAGTTATCGGCGCATACTCCGTCAGTTAGTCCACTGCTATTTCCGGCGCATGGTTATTCATCGGAAAGTCCAAAGGTAATGACAGATTTTCCTGTAGTGTTTGAAATATAATGAATGTTTATGCCAAGAGTTCTCATCATTAATACTTAAGGAATTTGAAATGAGTATGATTGAAGAACTTACTTTTTTCTTTGGACTTCTGGTATAATCACTAGAATCTCATACATTCACATGTCAAATTAAGTATATAAATGATACGAAGAGATTCAAATTACCTAAAACCCCTATAGGCCAAAACATAAACTTGACTTAGATGAATTAGGCAAGTCAAAAAATTAAAAAACTTTATATAACTATCATAAGTTGTCTTTTGTACCTTACTTCTAGTAAGCGGGATATTATATTTGTTGTATGTTTGTGTGTTAAATTTCAAGTCAATGCTAGGGATCCATGCTTAATAGCAGCTAAGCCAATATTTTCTACTTGATAGGAACACATAGGTTAGGTCTATAGTATCCCATAAATTCATTATCTTGTAACTAAATTACATACTTTAATGCAGACATGTTGGTTGCCAAGTTGATCAAAAGAGTACTTCTAGTATTTGTCAGTTTTTAGGATCAGTACTTATTTCTTGTTCTTCTAACAAAATAAAATTATGTAGTTTTATGCACTACTAAAGCTGAGTATATAGCTAAGGTATTTTTGTCACTCAAGTTCAATAGCTAAAGCAACAATTTGAAGATTATGAAATTAAACTAAAATACATTTCTGTTAAATGTGATAATACTAGTGCTATTAGTTTAAGTAAAACTTCAATACAACACTCATGAACTAAGCGCATAAGGATTAGACATAATTTTATTATAGATCATGTTAGTAAGGGTGATGCAGACATAGACTTCATAAACACAAATTCATAAATTATAAATATTTTGGACAAAACTATTAGTAGAAGAGAGATTTTGCACTTTAGAACATATGTTTCAGATGTTAAACCCAAATATTTAAACTTATAGAAAAATTTTATTCTTCTTTTAGCTGTGATTAAAAGGGGGATAACAATTATATTATTAGTCATAAACTTAATACATGGATACATTCAGGCGGAGAATATTATTTATTTTATATACGAATTACATGTGTGTGTGTCTCAAATCTTATCTTCTGCTAGAGCTACTCCAACCTTTTCACGTATATGCTCATTTAATATCCTATCTCTAAGGGTAAAACCACTCATCCACCTGAGCATCCTCATCTCTGCAACACTTAACTTAGTATTATGCTTCTCTTTTAATGGCCAGCATTCGGCACCATAAAGCAATGCAAGTCTCACCACCATCTTATAAAATTGTCCCGTATGTTTGAGGGGGACTTTTCTATCACACAACAAGCATGATGCATTCCTCCACTTAAACCATCCAACTTGAATTCTGCTGATAATATCACCATCTATTTCTCCATCACTCTGAACAATAGATCCAAGATATCTAAAATGTGTACTCTTATTAATGACATGATCGCCCAAAGTCACAATCCTTTCACTAGAACTATCACTACTAAAATTACACTCCATATATTCTGTGTTAGATCTACTCAAGAGAAAACCTTTAGACTCAAAGGTTGACCTCCATAATTCAAGCTTACCTTCAACTCCCTCTCTAGTCTTATCAACAAGAAGAATATCATCAGCAAAAAGCATACACCAATATACAACCTCTTGCAAATGTCTAATGATAACATCCATGACTAAAGCAAAAAAATATACGCGTAAGGCTGATCCTTGATGTAATCTAACCGAAATAGGGAAATACTTCGTCAAACCACCTTGTGTTTGAACACAAGTAATGGTTCATGCATAAATATCTTTAATGATTTGAATATAAGCGTTATTAACTCCTTTCTTTTCAAGAACTCTCCATAGCATCTCTCTTGGAACTTTATCATATGCTTTCTCTAAATCGATAAATATCATATGTAGATTCTCCTTATTCTCTCTATATTTCTCCATCAAACCTCTCAATAAATATATGGCTTTGATAGTAGACCTACCCGGTGAAAGTTTGTGAGGTTTGTTAAACCCTAAACTGAGGCTAACCAAGAGGGGGTCGAATGGTTATTTTAAAAATTCTTTAACAAAAATGAGAAATTAAAAACTTCTTGATGCGGAAGCAGATCAATTTCACAACAACAAAAATTTTAGAGATTTCAAACACAGTTCAATATACAGAAAAATGTGAAAATTAAATGCAAAAAAATAATCAGAAAGAACACACCAGATTATAGTGGTTCGATCAACTTGACCTACCTACACGCCCCAGAAACCTCCTTTTCAGGTATTGCACTAAAAGTAGTGTCTCTCCTTTTGTCCCCACAGCAAGGCGGAGAAGCCCTTACAAAATCTTTCCACTAACCCGATGAGGTAGAGTATCTTGAATTTTTTTACTCCCTCTGAGAGTAGGCCGAAAACCTGAAAATCATTTAACTCCCTCCTAGAGTAGGAAGAGAACCTTGGAATCCTTTTACACCCTCCTAGAGTAGGCAGTAAACCTGGATCTGATGCTGATGAAGATATTCCTAGAGCCACCAAAGAACTGGACAAGCAGCTTGACGAAGATGATGGAAACTTTGCTTAGAGCAACCTTTATGAATCTCTCGCAACTCCCCCTCACAAGGATTTCTCTTTTTTCCAAGCTCTCTCTCTTCCTTCTCTAGCTCTCTCTAGGGTTGATTTAGTAGCAAAAGATTTCTAACATGAGTATTAGAAATCCTTAAGCAATGAGCTTAAAAAAAACTCTAATTTTCAAGAAATCCATCTTCTATTCGTATAGTATGATACACGTATCGTACATTATAATCAGTATAAATTAGAATCATCCAGCAAGTTCATGCTTATGAACTGTACAACTTTTAGACAAATCATACAATATGATAAAAATATTATACGGTACGATATTCTAAATGTTCTTCTGTTCGTTTGGGATGATGCTTGGGACAACCAACTTTATACTCTATCTGTTGTACAATATGATTGAAATCGTATAATAAGATTAGTTCAAAATTTAAGACTTTCATATGGTACGATCTTTGGGATGACCAATTTCATACATTATTAATTATATGGTACAATTAATCATAATATTGTCGAATATCATGGGGTTACTTAAGAAATAATTCAATTAAGGCATATAGTATGAACTAAATCGTATGGTACGATCAGCATATTTAGACCCCTAGCGGCTAAAGTTTTGATGGAGTTGTATAGATCATATAGTACAAATTAAAATTGTGCAGTATGATACACATATCATACAATACGAAGTTAAATCATACAGTATGAATTACTTAAAAAGAAAAACTCTATCAAAAACTTTTTCTCTCTCCCCTTGTGTTTGTGCAAGGTTACTCAGCAAAGATATCCACCCAATTACAGGATACAACTCAAGAAAGGAAAAATATAGAATAAAATAAAAATTGACTTTAACCCTAGTCTACCCAATCTTGAGCTGTTCTGAATTGCAAATAAATGGTGGACTGTAATCCTGAAACATTAGTACATATAGTTGTTAACCTCTTTTTTGTTTGAGGTCACTAGGGCCAATCCAGACCCTAGGATCTACCTAAACCCTAGATTAATCCAAACCCTAGGATCTACCAAGATCTTAGATCAATCCAAATCAAATCCAGATTTCTAGACCAAAATCTGAGGTTCAAAGGCACTATCCTTAAGGCCTTTTCCAATGATTTTTCAAACACTTTAAGCCCTAGTCAAATGACCCCCGATTCATGATCTATCAATTGCATATTGATTAGGCTTGTCCCTAGGGTCTACCCTGCAAATTGGAACTCATTTTGAAGTCTATAACCCAAAAAAATAAATTGAAATCCAAAGGCTATAAAATATTTAAATATTTACGGCCTATGCCACTAGACCTGGCACCCATTAGATTTTGACCATGGAGCTTTCTCCAAATCCCTTGATTATATCCAGACCTTTGATTATGACTTGTTAAGCATTAAATTATATTTTGATGGACCCACTTTGACCCCCAGTTGACCAGGGGTCAAAATGACCAAAATGCCCCTTAATGGCAGTTTTGAAGTTTTCTTTAAACTCCAACATAGACTTTTCAAATCAAATCCTAGAAACTCTTTCAATGTATCCTAATCATCATTAGGAGTGCACAAGACTCAAACCTAGACCCTGGTTGAGCTTGATTGACCAGGTCAATCCAAAATGACCAAAATACTCCTTTGGGGTATGAATAGTTATTTTGAATTTAATGATATTATCTTTAGATGGAACCACTTCCATTCAACTCCAAATGTTAAATAAACTTGTTGGGCTTAATCCCAGTCACTGGGTCAACCTGGTTGACTAATCAACCAGGGTTGAGCCAAATGCCTTTTAAGGGTCAAATAGGTCATTTTGACACAAATGACCTTCCCAGACCTTGGGACCACTTCCAACAGACTGAAAACATCATCTAAAATTTGTTAAGCCCATTCCCAACTCCTGGGTCAACTAGGTTGACCCAATAACCCCTTAAGGGTTAAATGGGTCAATATAACCCATATAACCAAACCAAACCATTTAAACCTTCAAATTCATTTCAAAAGATATCCCAATCATGGTTCAAATATTTCTAAATTTATTTTGGATTAAACCCTAGCTAGCTTGACCAAATCACCAAGATAACTCAACTAGCTTGACCAACTTGCATGCATAGGTGGCTTTGCCACCTTGGCAAGCCAAATTTTCATAATACATCTAGACCCCTATGCATCTGGGTGGCTGAAAAGAACACATGAAGCACCCTATGGCTCCTCTCTCTCATAATTAAGGAAAGTAATCATTGATTTGAAGAGATAATGGCTTGTTCTATTTAAAGCTTTGGCTTTATCCACTGTCTTCCAAAATCTTCTATTCCAGCAACATCTATCCCATTCCAGCCATCCCCCACCTTCTGCATATATATATAAAGCCCCCAACCATTCAAATTGTTGTTGCAAGCTTAAGAATCAAATTTTGAGAAGAAAGAGAGAGAATGATAGTTCTTGAAGCAAATTCTAATCTAGCCATCAACAGCTCTTAGACCCTTTAAGGATGTTGTAGAGGATTCAATTACCTTTCTAACAAGTCATTAAACATCAAAATCCATCCATCTAATTTTGGTAAAATTCTTACCCTACCTCCTAGATCTATGATTTAATGTGCTTTGTGTGAGATGCATTTTTAAACATAAAAAAAATCCTCTTTCTCTTCTTTAATCACAATTCAGTATTTTCTAAAGTTTCATACCATTTAATCTACCCTAAGTATTGCTTAGAAAGCTCTTTTAGTCCAGATTTTCAACCATTCATGGGTAGAAGATGAAATCACAGCCATTTGTTTATTTTATTTTGATCAAATGGCTATGATTCTGCTCTAGATTATGCAGAATTGAATTATTTGATCGCCAAATCATTCAGTACAATCATCTACATGACTCCTATTCAGAATGTGATTTTGGATCATATTGTACAATCATGGTTCGTCTAGTATGACCTGATATAGTCTAGTATGATCCTTAATTCAAAAGAAATGGCTAAAACTTTGGAAAATTAACAAAAAGTCATTTCTCATCCAAATTTGATGTTCTTGGACTCATTGGAACTTTCTCGAGCCTAACATTATTTTAAAATTAATTTCATTAAATTTTGACCACTATATTGCAAGATATGATTTATTTATTAAAAATTAAATTTCTTTGATAACTCATAATCCAATGATATAATTGAACTCAAATTTGGTCAGGGCATACTTCAGAATGTTCTTCACATCCCTTAATTTTCTTATCCCTTAGTCATGACTACATTTTGGTAAAATCAAATTTCTATAATTCTAGGTCAGACTTTAACCTAAAATTTTGAAAATTCATTTCTTTCAAAAAATATAGAAATATGCTTTAAAATTTTTGTGGTATGCTTGCATCAGTATCAAGGTTAGCTGGACAAAGATTCAAACCAAATTGAATACTAGTGACGTCTAGAAAAAATAATTAAGAACAATGTCTAGTTAACTTAGAAAAATTCTAGGAAATTATACACACATCCAATAGGGATGAAACTTTAGAACATTAAACTTAGTGATATTTTACACCTTAGGTCCACATTTCACTTGATTTGGATGTCATTAGGTTAGAAAATTAAGTAAGTTAAAATTTAGTCTTTTTAGGGACCTAGAAACTTAAAAAAGTTGTAATGAATCAAAATTAAATTCAAAAATTACAAATAACATATCAAACTAATCAAAATTTGATCCTATATTTAGGAAAAATAAACTTCCCATCATGAGACCTTTAATTTAACTTTAAATTAAGTTTTAGTGAAAATTAATATTTAAATAAATTAAATATTTAAAAATATTAAAAATTCTAAATAAATTTTAAATACCTGAAAATACTCTCATGGATCATCCCTGATCTTTGGGAGTGATTTCATGTAGTTTAGGATGAGTTTGGATTAAAATAATCAAAACCTTCCTAATTAAATAATTTAAAAAATAATTAATTAACCAAAGCTTTGAAAAACCATAACTAATTCCAGAAAATTCCAAATTGAGCAAACTCAAAGGCATTGTACTCCATATAAGATTTAATATTCATTAGAAAAATTAAATCATCAAAAATTACTTAAAATCAAAAAGTTAACTTTTTGATCAACTCTAGTTTAAATTTTAACTTGAACTTCAAAATTTTATAACTAATTGTAGGAAAATTCAAATTCAGCAAACTTATAGTTTAATTTCTCATCCTGAGGTCTAATATTTAATAAAAATACCAACTTTTTAGATATCAATTTTAATCTAAAAGTGAAAATTTGATGCCTTAATTTAATAATAAAAATAATCTATAAAATTCAAAATTTCAATAATCAATTAAATTCCATAAATTTTGAATATGATTAATAAAATCAATAAACTAATCCTTTAATACACAACAACCACTCCAAAGATGAAGTTTTTAGAATGAACTACTTCTGGCTGCGGGGCTAATTATTCTAAGGAGGCCTGGTTCCTCGAGCTTGGTGGCACAACGCCATGAACGGATTCAATGGAATATAAAACTTTAAAATTAATTTATTATTAATAATTTAACCAAATTAAAATTCTTAATTTAACTACATCAACCAGGTTTTGAGGATGGACTACTTCAGGCTATGGGCTAAGTGTCCTAGGGAGGCCTTGTTCCTATAGGCCTACTAGCACAATGCTACGAACCGGTTGATGGAAAATTTAAATTAAACTAATCCTTAAAATTAGTAATTAATCAAATTAATTAAATTAAATTAATTCTTTAATTTATAACTAATTAAATCCATTTAATCAATCAATCATAAAAAATGCATTTAAAAATAAACCTTAACACATTAACATTTGAAATTTAACCAAATTTACCCTTTGACCTTTAATAAACTCAAACATTTAACAACTTTAACTAATTATCCAATATAAAATATATCCAAACCAAACAGCCTACTACATACACTTAGATGATTTGCTAGGATACCACTTCTTGTCTTTACTTTCCTACTATGTGTCGGGATTTTTGAGTTTTCACTACATGCTAGTTGTTAATATTGATATAATTATTTATTTAATTTTTGTACATTTTGATGTGATTGATTGGCATTAGAATTAATCCTAGGTTAGGGACAATTTATGCCAATTCAATTTTATGCATCCGACCATGCTCATATAGGACATTGAAAATAAAAGATGGCAAAATTATAAATATTAAATTGCTATAGGTACTAACTACTATACTAAGTCCCTCTTTCAAAATTAAAATGGTATGGCTAAGTGTGGCTGGTTTGAGCATTTTAAATTTCATTATATTAACTGTTTGGGATGATTTAAATCCAATTGCTTAGGATATCCATGTAGGTGATCCAAGTTTAGATTTTAATTTTCATTCAATATAATTTAATATATTTGAGTTGTAATTAAGTCAAGTGACATTTGAGATGGGATACAAATCTAATTTGAAATTTAAAGAGAATAGTGATATCCCTTAGGGGAGAATCTCTCTTTAATTGAAGATTCAAATTAGGATACTTTGAGTATCCAAGGAGGAAAGAAAACACCCCCTAAGGGAGGAGTTTATTTTCACTTGAATATCTAAATTCGATGATCCAAGGAGCCCCGTAGAAGGATGAAGAAGTGAAGATCGATAAGAATCCCATTCCCAAATCACTTGAGTCTTAAGAGTAGAATCCAGGTTGTAGTCAATGGTACCTGACCACTTTACTTTCTGTAAACCTTGGGTTATAACATTAATTGGCATATGGACTTTTAATTTAAATATTAATTGATTTGATAAATGATTGATGTATTGGTTTGAAATATAGGATTACATACTTTTAGTAGTTTTTGGTGATTCTACATGTCGATCTTTGATTTTTCCTAGAACCCGATCGGAGGCTCATGAGGGATCGCTAAAACATTTTATTCTTTAATTATATTAAAATTTTTAATATAATATAGAAATTCTAATGCTTTTAAGAATTAAGCCCAGGATTGTTAGGAGTTTGCATTATATTTTGTTGCACTTTCTTTCCTTTATTAAGCACCTCCCCACTTACGGGTTTTGGCAAACCACCTGGCCTATTAGGGTGCAAATCTGTCAAGGGAAATCTGTGTAATCTCTAGGTAAAAAATCTATTTTTAAACCTTTTTAAAATTGCTTCATATTTGATTTAATCATTTGTTGAGTCACCTAGCATATATTGCATTAAAAATATATAAAAATGAGTCAAAAATTTAATTACATTTACTTTAAACTTCGTACTACCCAACTTAAGTCAAATAGGTCATTTTGAACCAATTGAACTTCTCAAATCTTGGAACCACTTCTAACAGACTCAAAACATCAGCTTAAATATGTTAAGCCCATTCCCAGCTCCTGGGTCAACCTGGTTGACCAAGTCAACCTAGGTTGACCCAATAACCCCTTAAGGGTTAAATGGGTCAATCTAACCCATATAACCAAACCAAACCATTTAAACCTTCAAATTCATTTCAAAAGATATCCCAATCATGGTTCAAATATTTCTAAATTCATTTTGGATTAAACCCTAGCTAGCTTGACAAATCATCAAGGCAACTCAAATAGATTGACCAACTTGCATGCTTTGGTGGCTATACCACCATGGCAAGCCAAATTTTCCTAACATATTTACAGCCCCATCCATTTGGGTGGCTGAAAAGAACACATGGCAGCACCCTAAGGCTCCTCTCTCTTATATTCAAGGAAAGTAATCATTGAAATGAAGAGAAAATGGTTTGTTTTATTCAAAGCTTTGGCTTTATCCACTCTCTTTCAAAAGCTTTAATTCCAGCAACATCTATCCCATTCCAACCATCCCCCAACTTCTTCATATATAAATAAAGCCCCCCAGGCATTCAAATGGTTGTTGCAAGCTTAAGAATCAAAATTTGAGAAGAATGAGAGAGAAATGATAGTTGTTGTAGCAGATTCTAATCTAGCTATCAATAGCTCTTAGACCCTTTAAGGAAGTTATAGAGGATTCAATTACCTTTTCAACAAACCATTGAACATCAAAAACTATCCATCTAATTGTGGCAAAATCCTTAACCCTAGCACCTAGATCTATGATTTAATGTGCTTTGCATGAGATGTGTTTTTAAACATAAAAAGAATCCTCTTTCTCTTCTTTAATCTCATTTTAGTATTTTTTTTAAAGTTTCATGCCATTTAATTTACCCTAAGTAATGCTTAGAAAGCTTTTTTAGTCTAGATTTTTTGCCATTCAAGGGTAGAAGACAAAATCATAGCCGTTTGTTTCTTTTATTTTGATCAAATGGTTGTGATTTTGCTCCAGATCATGTAAAATTGTATTGTACAATCGCTAGATCATATAGTACAATCATCTGCATGATTCCTGTTTAGAATGCAATTTTAGATCATATTGTACGATCTTGGTTCGTCTAGTACGATCTGATATCATCTAGTATGATCCTTAATTCATGGAAAATTGCCAAAAAGTCATTTCTCATGCAAATTTGATGTTCTTGGGCTTGTTAGAACCTTCTCGAGCCTAACTTTATTTTAAAATTAATTTCAATAAATATAGACCACTGGATTGCATGATATTATTTATTTATTAAAAATTGAATTTCTTTGATAACTCATAATCTAGTGGTCCAATTGAACTCAAATTTGGTCAGGGCATACTATAGAATGTTCCTCACATCTCACAATTTTCTTATCTCTTAGTCATGACTACATTTTGGCAAAAATAAAATTTCTATAGTTCTAGGTCAGATTTTGACCTAAAATTTTGAAAATTCATTTTATTCAAAAAATATAGAAATAGGCTTTAAATATTTTATAGTATGCTTTTATCAGGATCAGGGTTAGCTGTAAAAAGTTTCAAACCCAATTGAATAATAGTGACATCTAGGAAAAATAATTAAGGATAATATCTAGTTAACTTAGAAATATTTTAGGAAATTATACATGCATCCAATAGGGATCAAACTTCAGAACCCTAAACCCTAAGCGATATTTTACACCTTAGATCAAAATTTCACTGGATTTGGATGTCATTAGGTCAGAAAATTAGGTAAGTCAAAATTTAGCCTTTTTAGGGACCTAGAGACTTCAAAAAATTGTAATAAATCAAAATTAAGTTCAAAAATTAAAAATATATATCAAACTGACCAAAATTTGATCATATATTTAGGAAAAATAAACTTCCCATCATTGGACCATTAATTATAACTTTAAATTAAGTTTTAGTGCAAATTAATATTTATATAAATTGAATATTTAAAAATTATTAAAAATTCTAAATAAATTTTAAACACCTGAATGTACTCTTATGGATCATCTTTGACCTTTGGGAGTGATTTCATATAGTTTAGGATGAGTTTGGATTATAATAATCAAAACCTTCTTAATTAAATAATTTAAAAAATTAATTAATTAACCAAATTTTAAAAAATCATAACTAATTCCAAAAAATATCAAATTGAGCAAACTCAAAGGCATTTTACTCCATATAAGGTCTAATATTTATTTAAATATTAAATCAACAAAAATTGCTTAAAATTAAAAAGTTAACTTTGTGATCAACTCTAGTTCAAATTTTAACTTGAACTTTAAAATTTTATAACTAATTGTAGAAAAATTTAAATTCAGCAAACTTATAGTCTAATTGTTCATCCTAAGGTCTAATATTTAATAAAAATACTAACTTTTTAGATATCAATTTTAATCTAAAAGTTAAAATTTGACCCATTAATATAATAATAAAAATAATCTATAAAATTCAAAAATTCAACAATTAATCAAAATTCTAAAAATTTTAAATATGATTAATAAAATCAGTCAACCAATCCTTTAATACAAAATAACCACTCCAAAGATAAAGTTTTTTAGGATGGACTACTCCGTGCTGCGGGGCTAAGTGTCCTAAGGAGGTCTGGTTCATCGAGCCTGGTGGCATAATGCCACGAACCTATTGATGAAAAATTTAAATTCAACTAATTCATAAAAATAATAACTAATCCAATTAATTAAATATATTAATCCTTTAATTTATAACTAATTAAATCTATTTAATCAATCAACCTTAAAAAATGCAATTAAAATAAACCTTAACATATTAACATTTGAACTTTAACTAAATTTACTCTTTGACCTTCAATAAACCTAAATATTAAACAACTTTAACTAATTATCCAATATAAGACATATCTGAACCAAATAGCCTACTACATACACTTAGATGGTTTGCCAGGGCACCACTTCTAGATCTAGGCTAGGCTGGTGTTTACTTTCCTATTATATGTCAGGATTTTTAAGTTTTCACTACATGCTGGTGGTTAATGTTGATATGATTATTTATTTAATTTTTGCACTATGTGATATGATTGATGGGCATTAGAATTACCCTTAGGTTAGGGACAATTTATGTTAATTCAACATTTTGTAGTTGACCATACTTATATAGGGCATTAAATTGCTACAAGTATTGCTGCTGTGCTAAGTCCCTCTTTTAAAAT
Source organism: Dendrobium chrysotoxum (assembly GCA_019925795.1). NCBI lineage: Eukaryota > Viridiplantae > Streptophyta > Magnoliopsida > Asparagales > Orchidaceae > Dendrobium > Dendrobium chrysotoxum. Next base: position 15,883,103 of record CM034301.1, on the reverse strand, counting down.
TAAAAGAGTATGGCCAAGTGTGGATGGTTTGAGCATTTTAAATTTCATTATAATAACTATTTGGGATGATTTAAAATCAATTGCTTAGGATAATCCTGCAGGTGATCCAAGTCTAGATTTTAATTTTCATTCAATGTAATTTAATATATTTGAGTTGTAATTAAGTCAAGTGATATTTGAGATGGGACATAAATCTAATCTAAAATTTAAAGAGAAGAGTGACATCCCTTAGGGGAGAGTCCCTCTTCATTTGAAGATTCAGATTAAGATACTTTGAGTATCCAAAGAGGAAAGAAAATACCCCTTCAGGGAGGAGTTTCTTTTCACTTGGATATCCAGACCCGATGATCCAAGGAGCCCCACAGAAGGATGAAGAAGTGAAGATCGAGAAGAATCCCATTCTCAAATCACTTGAGTCTAAGGAGTAGAATATGGGTTATTGTCAATGGTACCCGACCACTTTACTTTCTGCAGACCTTGGGTTGTAATGTTAAGTGGCACTTTCCATATGGACTTTTAATTTAAATATTAATTGATTTGATTAATGATTGATGTGTTGGTTTGTGATATAGGATTGCATACTTTTAGTATTTTTTTTGGCAATTTTACATATCAAACTTTGATTTTGCTTGGAACCTGATCGGAAGCTCATGAGGAATTGCTAAAACATTTTCTTTTTTAATTATATTAAAACTTTTAAGATAATATAAAAACTGTAACACTTTTAAGAATAAGCCCAGGACTGTCGGGAGTTTATATTATATTTTGTTGTACTTTCTTTCCTTTGTTAGGCACCTCCCCGCTTGCAGGTTTTGGCAAACTATCCAGCCTATAAGGGTGCAGATCAGTCAAGGGGAATCTATACAATCTCTAGGAAAAAATCTATTTTTAAACCTTTTTAAAATTACTTCATATTTAATTTAAGCATTTGTTGAGTCAACAAGCATATATTGTATTAAAAATAAATTAAAATGAGTCAAAAATTTAATTGCATTTACTTTAAGCTTCATACTATCCAACATAAGTCAAAAGGCCAATTAAGGACTACTCTAGATGTCGGCCCTATTCTCAAAAACTTATCTTAAGTAACATCCCTATCACTCTATATTAAATGACTGGACACATGGTTTTAAAATGCTTAGGTGGTTTAGCTGGCTCCCTAATCTAGGCCGGGGTAAGTCCAGATCCTACATTATATTAGTTGAGTTTGGGTTACTAGTTTTTAGTATCCAATTTAGACTTAGGTTCTGAGACAGGCTCAGGCTATAAGACCTCAACCTTTGGGAATTGAATCCAAATTTTCTAATAAAATTGATAACTTAAACTTAAATCACTTTCAATCATAATTCAAACCCAACACTTATAATAGGCTGAGGTACTTCTGAAATATTTTAGAATCCTAAAGTACCTCCTACCTTTCTTCCATTGGTCTCTAAAATAAGTGTTCAATTTAGATCTAATCCCTATTGAAATTCCAATCATCGCTTTCTTTGACATCAAACTTTGAAATCTAAAAATAAAATTTTTACCGCTATTTTAATTGAGAGTATTCGGAGAAAATTTTAGTTTTCTATGATGTAATTAACAATCATATTGTATGAACCCCTTTTCATACGGTACGATATACGTGTCTCTGAACAAATTCACTCCTTTTGGTATGGCATTTATTATTAATCATATGGTACGAACACCTATTCGTATGGTATAAACCTTTTTATCAAATGTCATACTACCTAACTCCTTGGGATGAATTCTATGTCTCTAATTGTCTCATATGATGTCTGATCGTACAGTATGATCAGATAGAATTTTTGACCACTAGACTGGGTGAATTAATTATGTTCGATCATCCTGTATGATCCCACGATCATACTATATGATCCATTAAATTTCTATTTAAACTACCTCAATTCCTTTGCAATTTTCACACAACCATCCAATCCTCCCTTCTTGCATTCCAATCCTTACAATATATGGTGGAAAAAGCAGTCGATAAACCCAGGGTGCTTCCTCCTCTTGGAACCCTACAGACGAGCATTTTCTGACACTTTTGATAAAGCTACCTACAAAAAATACCAAGAAGCCAAGATCACACCCTCCAGGCTTCTTAATCAGCAGGCACTTAGCTTCTCAGTAATGAACCTTTTCAACTCTACTATACTTTAATTACTTCTAACCTTGGCCTATCCCTTCCATTCTAAAATCCTTTATGAATTTCTTACAAACCTTAAGATTAGTGGGGATGCTACGGTAATGTCTTCCCGAGTATGCAGCCAGAATATAGAAATCACCAAGGAAGATATAGGAATCCACCTTCATCTAAACACCTAAGGGAATAGACCTCTTGCCATGTCCTCTAGATCTAATTTTAACTGGACTGTTGTGAACCTTATGTTAAGAAATGGTGCCCATAATTATAACCAACCCTTAGTCTACACCTTAAATCAAAATTCTAGGGTTATCTAGCACGTTCTAAGAACATTTATTATCCCTAAAGCTGGAGACCAGATAAATATGACTCCCCTACTATCGATTGTCACCTACTTCATAATGTCAAACACCTAAATGGATGAAGCTCAAATGCTAATTGACTACATCCAAAACCTCACCTCCATTCGACTCCCAGACACTTGGTGAAAGCAAAACGTAGCCCTAGGACTGTAATTGGATATATCCTGCATAAAATATACAACATCACATATCTTGCTCCCCTTGGTAACACTCCAATCTACTTTACAGATGCCTCTTTTAAGAAGCTCTTTCTTAGGGATCAGGATCATGAAGATCCTCTCTTTGTTGAAGAAGGAGAAGTTGCCCCTACAGCTAAACCTGCACCTACCCTTCTCGACTACCCTTATGAGGAGTTGATTCAACGATTTGATAGATTGGAGACTTGCTTGGATCAACAGTAAATCCAACACGATAATGATATGGGTTGGTTTAGGGAACAATTTGGTAATATTCAACACCAGTTTACCACCATCCAGTAGTAGTATGACAATTTTAGCCAGTTCTTCTAACCACCTCCACCTCCACCTCCATCTCATGATCAGGATCCACCACTGTACTAATTTTTATTTTTGTTTTATTATGATTGTGATGTTTCTTTTTAGATCTGTACTTACTTATTTGTATTTTGCTTTGCAATGAAATTTTTTGTGTTGTTTTTCCTTCTTTTAGGCAAAAAAAAAATTATTTTGCTTTTCTTTCTTTCAAATGGTATTTCTAGCTTGTTTTTGTTCTTATAGATCTCATTTCTATGATCTTTACTTGAAAAATTGGTAGAAAAAGGAAAATACATTTTTGTTGATAGTAATGTATGACTTTAACTAGTACAATGCAAATGAACTCGTATTGTACGACTTAGATCATACTGTACGAAGAAAATCATTCTAGATGACTTAGATCATGCTGTATGACTTAACTTGGACTGAATAGTATTATTTTCTATTTGTATAAATAGCCTTGTATTCTTACTGAAAAAGTTTAAATAGGTAATTGTTAACATTTTTAAACTAATAGGATAGAAATTCTTGAATTTTCATATCCTTTCTTATTTTCTTTGCATGATAATTCCTTGTGTATACTTAAAAATCTAAATCAAATTGGAATTAAGTTGGTTGAAATGAAAACTAATTCTCTCTACTACATGTTTTATATCGTGGATATATTCTGTAATTTGAAGAATGACATTCATTATTTTTCTACGTCAGGTTTTTATTCCTATTAGAAAGCTCGGGTTTGCTTTATAGATTATTCCTCCCTATACAAGAAAGTGAGTTATTCTTCTCTTCTATTTAGAAGATAATCTTATAACTAAGATTCTTAAGGATTTAGAAAGGAAGCAATTTGCAAAAATCAAAAGAGGCACGAAAGGAGCCCAAAATCAAAAAGCTACGCAATGACGCAAAAAACTGATAAAAGAGGCACAAAATGAACCCAAAAATAAAAGATGTGTAATGTGTGCCAAAAAACTGTTAAAAGAGGCACAAAATGAGCCCAACTTAAATTCACTTTTCTTTCTTGTAAATCATTAAATCTTAAGAAATCCATGTGTTTCATATATGTTTAATACTTGATTTTAAAAAATCTTGGTTCTTCATTCACCACTTTTATAGTAATATTATATATATTTCATGCTAGTAATCTGAAAAGCTTAAGTTTCCCTACCTAATTATAATTTTCTAATTTTTCTAGATTTCAACGTTGTCGATTTTCTTCTTATTAGTTTTTGAATTAAAAATTAAGAAAAAATTCTGATTTACTAGAGTGGATCGATTCAAAAAAAATGTTTCCATGTTCTATTTTTTCCTTTTTGAGATGTCAAAAGGGAGAGTAGTTTGTGTTCTGGGTTAGTGTACTGGTTGAATTATCAATATTCAGTTCTTTATCAATGTTCAGTATTCTTGTATTATTCACCTGGCTAATAGAAATTGTACTTCTTAGTTTTCATGGCTTTGTGGTTTATTTACTGAATTTGGAATTACTAAAAAATATTTTCCATCATCAAAAAGGGGGAGTTTGTTGCGAATTTGGATTCAAGGATTATGATTTTGATAATAGCAAACATTTTTGTTTCTGTTTGAATGCCTAACCTTTTAGGTTCATAAGATAAAATATAATTCAATCCAGCTCAAGATTGAGTCAGTCTGTTTGTGTTTCAGGTTCAATATATTTTTTCATCTTTCTTGAGTCAAGTGTAATGTAACGGATCCCCAAGCTAAGTAACCTTGCACATGCACACTCAGGGGGAGAGTGTTAGTGAGTTAGAGTTTCTGTTCATATTTTATTCAAATCATTCTGGAAGATACTCAATGGATCATCTTAGACAATCCATTGAAAATAAAACTCTAATTAGGGTGACCATGTTAAGTCAGTCTGATTAAGCAGATCATCCTAGATGATACACCCATCGTACAGGACGATATGCTCAAATCAAAAATTCTAAACTGCCAGACTAAGTTAGGCAAGTTTTTATTTTTTGATTTTTGATCTAATCATCCGGGATGATACGTATATCATCCAAGATGATTCATTACAATCATGTTTAAATTAATCAAGTGATTATAAAAAATAATTAAGATTTGTTTGATTCGATCATATCATCTTGGATGATCGTAAGATCATCCTGGATGATCGTAAGATCATCCTGAACGATTAATTAGAGATCATGACTATCCAGTGCATTTTACCTAGATGACCTGAATAGTGTGCCAGATGATATTCCTATTTTTGAACTAATCGGATGGGATGATATCAATTTCATCCTGGATGGTTCAGTCATTTTGAAATCATCCAGTATGATTAACCTGTATGACCCGAACAATGTGCTAGACAATTTTGGGTAATTTTGAACTAATCGTATAGGATGATATATGTATCATCCTAGATGATCAAGTCATTTTCCTTTGATCGTCCAGACCTTTCTTCTAGATATCCCAAACTATCCTCTAGACGATATTCCTGATTTGAACTAATCGTCCAAGACGATCGTAGAATCATCCCGGATGATCTGAACATATTTTATCTTCTAATCGTCCAGAGGAACTAGATTATCCAGGCCAAAAGGGTCTGATTTACACTGATCGTACAGGATGATCTAAGGATAATCTTGGACGATATTTGATGATAAGTTGAAATTTAGGGTGATTTTTGGGCCCTCCAATTTAAGATCTCTTTTGTTCTACTATTGAGATCTTTTGTCACTATCCTTTCCTATGAGAGCCTTAAGAAGGAGAGAGAGAGAGATCTTAGGAGAGAGAGAGAAGATCTTATGAGGGGGAGTTTGTGAGGTGTTCATAAAGGTTGCTCCAAGTAAGGATCTAAGTCATCTTCTCCGGTCATCGTCTCTTATCCTTTTGGTGTCTCTGTGGAAGAATCATCTGCAAGAAGATCAAGATTCTCTACCTACTTAAGGAGTTAGCAAAAGGAGGTAAGGTTCTCTGCATGCTTTAAGAGGAAGCAAAAGATGTCTGGGTTCTCTGCCTCACCGGGTTGGTGAAAAAGAATTTTGTAAAGGCTTCTCCGCCTTGCTGTGGGAGCAGAATGAGAGTCACTTTGTTTTAGTGTAATACCTTGAGGGGAGGCTCCAGGGAGTGGACATAGGTCAAGTTAACCAAACCACTGTAAAATCTAGTGTGTTCTTTCTGATTATTTTTTGCACTTTATTTTACTGCAATTAACCGCTTGGGTGAAATCTATGTTTGATCTATGTTACTGTATTTATTTTAAAATATTTGAAAAGATTTTCAAAATCATTTTTGCTCATGAATTTTTAAAACTACCAATTCACCGCCCACCTCTCTTGGTTAGCCTCGGGCTAGTTCATAAGGGCTTAATATCCCTAACGAACTTTCAAGTGGTATCAGAGCAGGATTCATAAAATCAAGTTTAAAAAACTTTTTAATTTGATCCATGGCTAACTTTGGTAATAGAAACACAGCAGAAGTATATTCTATTACAAGACCACACTTGTTTGATAACATACCTTTTGATCTTTGAAAAACTCACATGTCCACATTTCTATAATCTATTGATTATCGTATGTAGATACTTGTTAAAGATGGTTATGAAGTACCTTTTAGACTTATTAATGGTATTAAAATTGAACTTCCTTTTACCGAATGGACCTTTGATGATCGTGATTTAGCACAACTGAATGCAAAATGCTTGGACTATTTTTTCTATGCTTTAAAATCTGAAGATTACATGCATGTGTCAACCTGTACAACTGGTAAAAAAATCTGGGCTTGATTATGCATTACTTATGAAGGCACATCTGAAGTTAAATAATCTAGGTTGAACATCCTGCATCATGACTATGAACTCTTTCGCATGAAACCTAGTGAGTCCATTTCTAAAATGTATATTAGGTTCACTCAAATTGTCACCTCCCTGTATGCCTTAGGAAGAGAGCTCACTAATTATGAGAAAGTTAACAAGATTTTGAAATATTTGCCTTCTTCCTATGATGCCAAGATAACTGTGATCACTAAATCTAAGGATTTGAACGCTTATTCTATTGATAACTTATATGGATCACTTATTGCTTAAGAGCAAGAAGTGAACCAAAGATAGCTTGTTGCAGGTGAGAAAAAGAAAGAGAAAACTGTGGTGCTGAAGGCCAATGATATGGAGACTGATTCTTCCGGCTCTGAAAGTGATGATGTTGCCTTAATCTCTAGGTAAATCAAAAGCTTTATAAGAAAGAAACACAAGAACTATCAGAAATGGAATAAAGGTAAGTCCAGTAAAAATTCTAAAGATTCTTCTGATATAATTTATTTTGAATGCAGGAAGCCAGGACATATAAAAGCTGATTGTCCTATACTTAAGGCTCACCCAAGCAAGGAGAAGGGTGAGGAGAAACTCATGTTCAGGAAGGATAAGAAGCGGATTCCAAAGGCGTTATGGGTTGATTCTGTATCTGACTCCTTTGAGACTAAAGATGAAGAGGATACTACAAACTTGTGTTTGATGGCGGATGATCATCCTGGTCACTCTGAATAAGAAGAGGTATAAGATCTAAACTATGATCAATTGTTTGATATTTTTGAGAAAATTCATTCATCATAAAAGAAACTTAAGAAAACTCATACTAGTCTGAAATTAGAATTCTTGAACCTGCAAAAAGAGCATGAAGTATTACATAAGGATCATTCTACACTTGATAGTAATCACATATCATTATTTGAGAAATTTAATGAGTTAAATAAAAAGCATTCTAAATGGATTGTTGAGCATGAATCATTGAAAGCATCGCAAGTTGATTTAGAAAAAACATTTAAAGAACTAAACAACATGGCATTAGATTTAGATAATAGTGAGCATGTATTAAAATTTGAAATTGCAAGCCTTAAAAAAGAAAATGAATTTCTAGGTATAAAAATTAGTGCATTTGAGAATAATGAAACACCTCCTATATTTGAGAACAATGAAACACCTCCCTTTTACGAACCCCTTTTAAATGCAGACAAAAACCTAAGTCTCCCAAGCAAAGCCTAAGTCTCCCAATTACTTTGCCTTCCTAAATGCTGGATAACGCTCGTTCATGGGCTCCTAAGCTACCACCTAGTTGTGTTGGAAATACATATAAGAAGTCAATAATTGTATTGCTCGGTTACACAAAAAGATTACATGATGCTCATATGTTCTTTTTTTTTTTTATGACAATTTTGTTGTAAGTTAGTCGTACTAGATGCATCGTCCATGACAGCAATGACTGTCGCCTATTGGCGTTTGGAGATTCTGAAGTTCAAGACCTCAACATGTAACATGCTATAGTCTACTTTGATTCTACTTTTAAGTATAGAAATTCACTCAATGCGTTTATGTCATCAACCATATACATACTTACACGCTCCTACTGTGTTAACTACCGAAAAGTGCGAGGACTAAGTAGGTGATTTCGTTATTGATGCTAACTTCTCCGCTAGCTATCCAAAAAATATTCTGCATTGAAGTCCAAACTACCTGAAGGTAACATATTTGTTTAGTAATTTTTATTTATTGTGAGCTTTTGCAACCAGTGCCTTACGATTTTATCCCTTCAGGGGTTTTCTATAAGAAAACCTAATTATTTCTTCATTTGTGTTCGAGTTTCTGTTATATGGAGCTTCTGTTTTAAGATAGCCTACAAGTCTTGCATCTTACGGTCCCAAAATTTTCTTTTAGCAAAGCATGATTAGCCTACAGGTCTTGCATCTTGCTGTCCCAAAAATTTCTTTAGACAATGCAGAATTAAAGTTGAAAAGATTGCCAATTCTTGCCTCTCCCATACTCTATCACATTTATTCGTGCTGGTGAAAGTGTTAAAAAATAAAAAAAATAAAAAATAAAACACCTATTTTCATAATTCGAAATTCCAAAAACATGCTTTAGATGCAAATACAAAAAATAAAATGAAAATAAAATTGAACCTCTTTCAAACACTGTTGTTGATTTTCATTATTAAAGTATTGCTATACTTTATCCAATAATTCCTCTTAATCTTTTTTTTTTTTTTTTCTGGTAGTTAGGCGATTTGAACATGAGGTTCATGGGCGGAATTGTTTCGCTCAACCAGCGAGCCACACCCATGATTTTAATTCCTCTGAATCTTGAAATGAGAATAGCAAGATCTTGATTTAATGCTATTCTTCCATGAACTAGCTGTCATAGGCCAACAAGGCAACGAGATTGGCCCGTTGAACACAAGAAAACAGAGCTGCTCTTCTTATTGGGCTTCCATGGCCATTAACTAACCCAGCCCCACGAACCCCTCTTAAAACAATTTCTAAGAAAGATCTTTTTATTGAACCGAATGAGGTTTAACCGTCATAATTGATAGAAAAATTATAATAATCCTTCTATTATGGAAATAGCGTGGAAAGGTATTTCTATCTTTGTCTCCACTTCTTCTTGACCTGCTCTCCCGATCCTAGAGCACATTCGAAAAAATGTCATCCTGCCGTTAAGCTTGCCATGACAAGAATCAGACGGACTAAATTCACTGGAAATAATTAGATCTGGATATCATTAAATTTTGCCTGAAATCATTAAATGTTTTAAAGATATGTGTGATTCATCCAAATTAATCAAATTTTCTATTTTTATTTATCTTATAATCAATTCAGTAAATTCAAAATATATTCTGATAAAAGTTTTGATTAGAATATTAAGAAAATGTTTATCCAAATCTATTATAATACCAATTGTTTAGTTGCACAGCATTTGAACCAAGAAACACCACTTAACCTTGAGGTTAATATACTTTAATTCTTAATTACAACAATGGTTTCAAGATACTAAATAGTGCTTCAAGAACATTCTAAATATCCAGGCATAATCTATCAACTCAGCTAACAGCATGTGAGGTTCACCAGATCATTCTGTTGCAAAGTCAAACACGCATAAGAAGGATAATTGGTTTCTTCCAAAAGACTCCATTAACCAGGTTCTGAAAGGATCAAAAGTAGATTGTGACACCATCTTTAATTACACGGAAAGGCAAGCAAAAAAAAAAAAAAAAAAGACGTCGTATCCAAATTAACTATAGCTACAGTTAGTTATGCTTTTGGAAAAGAATGTTCAGACAAATAAATAGGTTAGGGTAAATATATTTTATGTGAATAACTTAGAATTCATTGTAGCCTAAGTCATATTCAATGAATCAGAAATAAGAAAGACAAGAATGAGGTTGTGTTTGGTTGGCTATCGATGAAAATATAATTAAAATAATTATAGAGGAATGATCCAGAATGAGGTACAAGGTCAACCAGAGTTAACCAGTAAGGATTACTCCATCCATATATAATTTGTATTGGTGCGGAGAGCATATAATCTCAATAAAGTTTCAGGAAGTTTGATAGAAATTTGATAGAAATTTGATGAAGTTCATTCTGGAATGTGTGGATCCAAACCTTTTTAAAGAGCTATCACTCGGTTTTATCAAATTTTAAAAGGTAACGAAGGTTCAAGATGTGGACTACTCCCTAATTTATAGAACTCTCTCATTGAATTTTCTGTTTCAGTCTTTTCAAATGAATTGACTTGCAGGCCTATTTTAGATTTAGTTCTGGTTAATTAAGAATATCAAGACATTTTGTTAAAGTTTATCGGGAACGAACTTAGGTGATCATCTTCATCGTACCACAAAAGAAATATGTAGTATTTGATCGAATGGGCATGCCCATAGATTGACTTGATCAATCTGATAGACCCACCAATTTTTTCTTCAAATGGGAAATCATCTATGGTGATGGTTTTAGGCATCTGTTGCTTCATCCGCCTAACAATTAAGAATATAGACATATTTGCAACTATATTATGATATATAATCATCATTAGTTAAAGTTGAATTTGATATTCACTAAGAAAGGTTTAAAGAGAATTTCCACCTCTTTATTCAAATATATCAAAGCAGGCTTTAATGCCCATGAAAAATATAATGAGAGTTTTCTGCATCCAAAAAGTAATATGTTTACATACAAAAAATTAAGGCCAAAATGACTCCAATAACTAAATTATGATCTGAAATTTCCATATTTATCACAATGAAGTAATGTTTTATCAATGGAAATCCATGTCAATACCTTGCATATTAGTTATAACTAGTGTTAGTGGTCCTTCTCCAATGGTACTCCAATGGCAGAGGCAATGGAAATGTAAGCTATCACTGCCCTTCCTTCCTCACATGAGTCTAAGCATATATGCTCAAGCAAGAAATTGTGTGTCCAACTTGATCTCAGTTATTCTAATCTAATTTTGACTATTTGGTCGCATTTATGCTCTTATTATAAAAAAAAAAACTTAATATAAGAACTTCACCGAAGTTAGAGTAAGCATCGAAATCTATCAAACTAATCTTGGCCTATTCAATAATTATTTTGTCCAAATTGATTGATCACGCTCCAATTTGATATTTTACATATGCTTCGATATTTATACCCCATGTCAAAAAGTTATGCTTGATTAGGTAAGATTTTATTAAAATCTAATAGCTCGCCATATTTTTAGACAATCTTATCAAGTGTCTTGAAATATTTTTGTTGCTTTTGATGACATTTAGCTTTCTTATTTTGGTAAACATAAAGTTAAAATCAATTCAGAGCCCACCTATCCAAATCATCTCATAAGACATCAAGATGGACCTCCTCATAGAATTATGAAAGTTCGATTGGGATGTTAAGCCCTGATGAACTAGTCCCGAGGCTAACCAAGAGGGGTGGTGAATTGGTTATTTTAAAAAATTTGTGAGCAACAGGAAAGATCTTTTTGACAATTTGCAGCGGATACAAGTAAACACAGAAATGAAAAGATCAACCATAGATTTCACCCAAGCAGATAATAACAGAAAAGTAAAGTGCAGAAAATAATCAGAAAGAGCAGACCAGATTTTATAGTGGTTCGGTCAACTTGACCTACATCCACTCCCCGGAGCCTCCCCTCCGGGTATTGCACTAACTCAAAAGTGACTCTCCTTCTGCTCCCACAGCAAGGTGGAGAAGCCTGTACAAAACTCCTTTCCACCAACCCGGTGAGGCAGAGAACCTGAACTACTTTCGCTTCCTCCTGAAGCGGGCAGAGAACTCGGACTCCTTTTGCTTCCTCCTGAAGTAGGCAGAGAATCTGAACTCCTTTCGCTTCCTCCTGAAGCGGGCAGAGAACCCGGATCTTCTTGCGAACGATCCTCCCACAGAAATCCCGGATAAGATGAGAGACGACGAACGGAGAAGACGACTCTGATCCTTGCTTGAAGCAACCTTTGTGAATCCCTCACAAACTCCCCCTCACAAGATCCTCTCTCTCTCTCTCCCAAGCTCTCTCTCTCTCTCTCTCTCTCTCTCTCAAGATTTCTCTGGAAAGGAAAGTGGCAAAAGATTTTTCTTGTTGGAAGAAAAAGATCTTTTATAGGAGGGCTCAAAATTTACCCTAAATCTCAGCTGGTATGCCAATATCATCCAGGACGATCGCTAGATTATCCTGTACGATCAGTTGAAAATCACATGTATCAACCTGGATGATCTGGTTCTTCTGGACGATTAGTAAAAAAATTTGTTTTGATCATCCCGTACGATTCTGCGATCGTCCAGGATGATTAGTGTAAATCAAGAATTTCGTCCAGAAGATCGCTCTGGCCGTCTAGGGTAACTTGTGCTGGACGATCTCAAAATGACTTGATCGTCCGGGATGATATGTCTATCATTCTGATCGATTAGTTCAAAAAGTGCCAAAATCGTCTGGTTCACAGCTCTTGACGTACAGGTCAAAACATACTGGACGATTTCAAAATGACTTGATCGTCCGGGACGATATGGATATCGTCCCGTACGATTAGTTTAAAAATGGGATTATCGTCCTGCACACAGCTCTGGACATACAGGTGATAGGCACTAGACGGTCAGGATTTTTAACACATCATCCCGTACGAATCTGCGATCGTCCAGGACGATATGATCAAATCAATCAGACCTTAGTTACATTTCTTAATCACTAGACTAATTTAGGCATGATTGTAATGGATCATCCAGCATGATACACGTATCGTCCGGGACGATCAAACTAAATCTCTAAAAATAAAAACTTGCCTAACTTGATCTGACGGCTGAGAATTTCTAATTTTAGCCTATCGTCCTATACGATAATAGGATCGTCTAGGACGATCAGCTTAATCAAACCGACTTAACATGATCGTCCTAATTAGGGTTTCTATTTTCACTGGATCATTCAAGACGATGTTAATATCGTCCAGGACGATCTGAATAAAAAAATGAACAGAAACTCTAATTTACTCAAGCTCTCCCCCTGAGTGTGTGTGTGCAAGGTTACTTAGCTAGGGGATCAGTTACATAGCATTTGACTCAATAAAGATGAAAACAGTACATTGGACCTAAATTTCAAAACAGACTGACTCGATCTTGGACTGGCTTGAAATTACAATTGATCCTGCATACCTGAAAGATTAAACAGACAATCAGAAACAGAAATATTTGCTATCATCAAAATCGTAACCCTTAAAACTAGATTCGCAACAATCTCCCTCTTTTTTATGATGGTAAACATTGATGCAGTAGTTTTAAATAAAACATACAGGAGTACACTCAACGCACACATGAAAGAAAAATATCATTTCAAATTTCACTAAACACAAAATATAATAAGAAAAATAACTACAAAATAAGAGTAATACAAGAAACAACTAGAACAGTACAAGAAACTACTAGTCACTCAAAATACTAACTCCTCCTTTTGACATCATAAAAAAGGAGGAAGAACAGACAACACAATACAAATAAAAAAATCAACAACACAAAAAGCTAAAAAGGAGGTGGATCCTGATCAGAAGGAGGAGGAGGTGGTGGCTGAAAGTAGCTGTGAATGGCGGTGAAATGGGCTCCAAACCAGGCCATGTCCTAGTCGTGCTGCTGTTGCTGCTAAGCAGCATAGTCATTGAAGCGTTGTAGATCCACACTATGCTGCTGCTCCTAGGCGGGACATAAGAATCAAACAGGGCCTCCCATTGGTCAAACCGCTGCACCAGATGATCAAAGGGAGATGCAATGCGAAGGGGAGCAGGGGTAACAGGTGCAGCAGGAACAGGAACATCTTCTTCCGCTTCCTCCTCAACATCCGTCGCGGGCTCCAAATGAAGTAGGTGCTGTGGAGGACATGGAAGGAGTTGTTTGTGAAGAAGGAAGGAGGGACATCAGTAGGGAAAGAATATTATAGATTATATTTTGTCTCAAGGGTAGAGGCAATGAGGTGGCCTAGGGCTAGATTTGGGCGTCTCCTGTAGCCTAGATCCCTAATGCTAGTAAGATGTTCGATGTATTGAAAGAGAAGATCAGTAGCATTGAAATCTCGGCGGGCCATGATATAGTTAGTGATCATGGAAAGTAAAGGTGTGATGTGGATGCGGTCCCCAGCCTTGGGGATGATTGAGCAGCGAAGGACATGTTGAATAGTGCGAGCATCCTTAAGGAGGGAGGAACAGGCATTGTCGTGGCAGTTAACATTGGTGTTTTGAAGGAAATGATTGACGACACTCCAATCAAAATCTGGATCAGTAACGAGGGTGTGGATCTTATCACTAGTGATGGAGAGTTGAAGGATATGGTGAAAATCCTGGGCGGTGAGTTCTACAGGACGCTGATTAATAAAGGAGTGAAGGGCGGAGTAGTCAGTAGCGATGCTAAGATTTACAAAAAAGATCCTAAGGAGTTCAGAACTAAAAGGGAAGGCCAAGGTGAGAATGAAGGACAAGGAGGTATGGGCAAACAGATCCAGGACTGGGTAGTAAGAGTGCGGGGGTTGACAATCCTGGAATAAGTGATTCCAACCTCACGGTAGAGTTGAAAGGTAGCCCGATCGGCTGCATTAGGGAAGCGGGGATCGACATTTTCCCGGGAGGAGCTTGCACCTTGATTCCTAGATCTCTTTACACCAGCCATTAGAATACCAAGAGAGTAAGGAGTGAAGGAAGAAGTGTGAAGAAATTAAAAGAAAATGGTTGTTTAAGTAGAAGTCGGCCGGATCGTTCCGTACGATCGCAGGATCGTCCGGGATGATATGAGTAATAATGACGGCCAGGATGATTGGTCAAAAAGGGGATCGTATTATCCAGGACGATCAGATATTGTCCAGGATGATTAGACACAGGCGATCATCCCGAGAAGTCAAGGCGGACGACCGTTGACGAAATATATCATCCAGGATGATGAGGTGGATCGTCCGGGATGATATGCAATAAATACATATGACGGGCCAAATTTGAATCGTCTAACTGCTGATACGTGGATCGTCCAGGACGATGAGGTGTATCATCCAGGATGATGACCAATAATTGGAGCATTCTCAGCCGTTTGAATAGGATCAAGAAAACTGGATTATATCGTCCAGGATGATTGATGGGTTGTCCAAGATGATCACTAATAATTGGTGCATCTCAGCCGTGTGATTAGGGTGGGAATGATTTGAATGAATCATCCAGAATGATATATGGATCATCCAAGACGAAGGAAATCATCTGGGATGATGTGGGGATCATCCAGGATGATGGGACAAAAAATGAAAAAGATGAAGGATGGAGAGAAAAGATCAGAGATCTCAAAAACACACAAAATAAAAGAAAAGAAAAATAGAGTAGCTAAAGCATAGAAAAAGAAAGTAAGGACTAAAAATAACGATTTTTTTTTAATCGATCCGCTCTAGTAAATCAAAATTTTCCCTTGATTTTGAATCCAAAAACCAATAAGAAGACGATCGACAGCGCTGAAATCCAAAAAAGTTGGAAAATCCACTTTCGTAACTCCCACTTTGGACACCTTATAGGTTCAAATTCCTTTAAAAAAAATCCAATTGAGAAGAAAAGAAATTCGATTCGAAAAGAGATCCTTTCAACCCTCGTTCCAGAAAAAAATATCTGATATAATAGTATTACAAAGTAAGGAATAAGAAATCATGATTTTTCATCTCAAGCTTTTGAAAATATTAAGTGTTGCATAGATTTTTCTAAGACATTTAAAGATCTGAAAGAGAAGAAAGCCTATTTCTTTGTGGGCTCATTTTGTTCATCTTTTTCAATTTATTTGGCGTTTTACGTATCTTTTGATTTTTGATACACTCTGTGTATCTTTTCAATTTTTGGTCACATTACGCATCTTTTCAGTTTGGGCTAATTTTGTGCCTCTTTTTAATTTGGCACTCTTTGCACATCTTTTGTAAGCTTGCTCCCTTTCAAAATCGTTAAAGAATCTCAGCTGTGAAATTACCTTCCAAACATAAGAGATGACAAAACCCACTCTCTATAATAAGGAAGAGTAATTCACAAAATAAAAACCATACATCATATGATAAGTGCAGTCACTTGATTAAGAAAAACATAACACCGATTCAAAGCTTTAAAAATACTATTCATATGAGGTAGATTACTGTATGAAGATAAAAGAGATCTCTATTTTAAAAACCAACCTTTTAATTTTGAAAAAGATTTTTTTCCAAAAAAAATAATACACCATTAAAGGGAGTTAGAGGAAGAGAAACAATCATCAACGTTTCTTCCCTTTAACAGATTCAGAGGAGTCAATCACTGCTTACCAGCTTCCAAATAAAAATAAGGTAAAACTCTCAGTCAGAAATCTAGTTTATCAGCAGTAGTGAGCAGTGATCTGATTTTGAAAGGAATAAAATAGTAAATAAAAAAAACAAGTAGGAAATCACATCAAATTAAATAATCGAATCAAACTAACAATAAGACTAAAATGAAAATCACTAGAAAAATAAAAACTAACAGGAAACAGATAATCAAATCAAATAACTAACTAATAAAAATAGAATGAAAAATAGACAAATAAAAAATCAGTAGTCATCAGAATCATGCCTTTATGTCAATCACACCTAATCTGGTCCTCAAAATGCTAAATGAGTCAAAGGCCAGTGGTTTAGTAAAAATGTTAGCCAGCTGATTTTCAGTTGCTACATGATCTAGCTCAATATCCCCTTTTGTAACATGGTCCCTAATGAAGTAATGTCTTATATCAATGTGTTTGGTTCTAGAATGTTGAATTAGATTCTTAGAAATACAGATGACACTAGTATTATCATACAGAACAGAAATTATGCCAACAGATAATCCTAAATCCAAAACTTGTTGCTTCAACCAAAGGACTTGGGCCACACAACTTTCTAAGGCAATGTACTCAGCTTCAGCAGTGGAAAGTGAAATTGAGTTCTATTTTCTACTGGACCAAGAGATTAAAGACTGTCTTATGAATTGGTAAGTTCTAGAAGTGCTCTTTCTATCCACCCTACACCCTGTAAAGTCAGAATAAGAATATCCAATAATCTCAAAAGAAGTGTTGTGCCTAGGGTACCAGATTCCTAGGTTTGGGGTCCCTAAAAGATATCTAAGAATTCTCTTAATAACAATCAGGTGAGACTCTTTAGGATTAGCTTGAAACCTAGCACAAAGACAAACACTAAACATAATATCAGGTCGGCTAGCAGTCAGGTAAAGCACTGATCCAATTATTTCTCTATACTTCTTCTCATCAACAGATTTTCCACTTGAATCCTTATCTAACTAAACAGAGGAGCTCATGGGAGTGTTAATTGGCTTGGCTTTATCCATTTTATATTTCTTCAAAATATTCTTAGTGTATTTAGATTGATTGAGAAAGGTTCCATCATCCAGTTGCCTTATACTAAATCCCAAAAATAGGACAATTCTCCCATCATACTCATCTCAAACTCCTTACTCATTATTTTAGAAAAATTATCACATAAACTTTTATCAGAAGATCCAAAAAGTATATCATCAACATAGATCTGGACAATGAGTAAATCATCCCATATTCTCCTCAGAAAAAAGGTAGTATCTATGCTCCCCTTAACAAACTCTCTTTCTAATAGGAATGTGTTAAGCCTCTCATACCAAGCTCTGGGTGCCTGTTTCAATCCATACAAGGCCTTTTTTAATTTGTAAACATGATTTAGATATTGGGAACTCTCAAAACCTGGGGGTTACTCTACGTAGACATCCTCTTTTATTACCCTATTTAAAAAGGTACTCTTGACATCCATTTGAAATAACTTAAATCCTTGATAACAGGCAAAGGCTAGTAGCACTCTAATGGCTTCCAATCTAGCTACAGGGGCAAAGATCTCCTCAAAATCAATCCCTTCAATTTGATTGTACCCCTTAGCCACTAATCTTGCCTTATTCCTAACCACCACACTAGAATCATTCATCTTATTCTTAAAGACCCACTTGGTTCCTACTATACTTTGATTCTTATGTCATTCAACTAACTCCCAAACATCGTTCCTTACAAATTGATTTAGTTCCTCTTGCATAGCTAAGATCCAAAATTCATTAGAAAGGGGTTGATTGATGTTGGTGGGTTCAATCATTGAGATAAAGGTAAAGTGGTTTACTTCCTTCCTAAGTCCATGCCTAGTCCTAACACCTTCAGAAAAGTCTCCTAAGATCATTTCTTTAGGATGACTCGAAGAATATCTCTAATCTCTAGGCAAAGTGTTTTGAGGTTCTACCTTTTCCTCCAAATTTGTATTTTCAACTCCTTGGGTAATCTCTCATACCTCTTCTTCTTCCTCAACTCTAGTCTCCTTAGGATCAGATTCATCAAACACCGCATGAGTTATCTCTTCCACCACCAAAGTCCTCTTATTAAACACCCTAAAGGATTTCCCCATACTAGAATAGCCTAAGAATACTCCTTCATCAGATTTAGGGTTAAACTTTCCTAAGGATGATTTTCCGTTGTTTAGAATGAAAACCTTACAGCCAAAGACATGGAGGTGGGACAGGTTTGGAGTTTTACCCTTAATGATTTCATAAGGTGTCCTGTTCAGATTGGATCTAACATTCACCCTATTTAGCACATAACAGGCAGTGTTCACCGCTTCAGCCCAAAAGTATTTTGAAAGTGAATACTCAGCAAGCATGGCTCTAGCGGCTTCCACTAAGATCCTGTTTTTCCTTTCAGCTACCCCATTCTGCTGAGGGGTCCTAGGAGCTGAAACATTATGACCAATCCCTTGCTCCTCACAGAAAGTTCCAAGCTTCACATTTTTAAACTCTCCACCATGATCACTATGAATTGTCAAGATCTCACAACCTAACTTCCTCTGAATCCAAGTGGAGAAAGACTTAAATTCATCAAATGACTCAGATTTATGTGATAGAAATTTAATCTAAGTGAACCTCGAGTAATTATCAACAATCACAAAACTATAGACTTTCCCCCATAAGCTGGCAGTGCTAATGGGTCCAAAGAGATCCATGTGAAGGACTTCTAAGGGTCTATATGTGCTAATATCGTTAATAGAGGGAAAGGAGGACTGGACTTGCTTCCCTAATTGATAGGCATCACACATGTGGTCCTTAGTGAACTTAAGCATGGGGACACCTCTAACTAAGTCCTTTTGGGTGACTCTCTTAAGGGTTTTCATACTGGTATGACATAATCTCCTGTGCCACAGCCAAGACTCATCAACAGCAATTTTTAAGCAAATTGAAACATCAGTTTTAAAGCAACTTACATCCAGTATGTAGACATTATTGATCCTTTATCCCTGCAAAATAAATTTGTCATTTAAGCTTAAAATGCAACAAGTGGGCAGGAATTTGATGTTATATCCTTTGTCACAGAGTTGACTGATGCTCAGCAAGTTACGTTTCAATCCATTTACAAGCAAAATATTATCAATCATGAAATTCTTTGAATTACCAATTATACCTGATCCTACCACCCTCCTGGTGGTGTTGTCTCTAAGCGTAACCTTGCCTCCAGCCCTGGCCTCTAGCGAAATAAACTTATTTGCATCTCTAGTCATTTATCTTGAACATCCATTGTCCAGGTACCACATGCTCTCACGAGGTCTTGTGTGAGAGCACACCTATAAAATCATCAAATATTAGATTTAAAAACCCAAATAAGTTTGAGTTCCTTCTTATGAAAAGAAGAATGTAATGCATGTGTGTTGTGCTGTGAAATAGGCAATTTAAGCCTCCACACCCAATGTGTACTACAGTGAATAGACCAGGTGTGGGAGATGTGTCCTAACATGCCACAAGAAAAATATATAACACCAAGAAAAGGGTTAACTAATCTACGTGGGTGATAGTGCCTCTTCCTAGGTTTGTATGAAACATGCTTTGATGATTTTGAAACAGATTCTTCAAAAGGTGGAGGTGCATAAAATTATGCAAAAGTAGGAGGTGTTTCATTTTTCTCGAAAGCACTAATTTTTTACTTTTAGAAATTTATTCTCCTTCTTAAGACTAGAAATTTCAAAGATCAATGCTCCCTTACTACTCTCCACGTTACATGCCATGTTGTCTAATTCTTTAAAAGCTCTTTCTAAATCAACATGTGAG
Organism: Dendrobium chrysotoxum; assembly: GCA_019925795.1. NCBI lineage: Eukaryota > Viridiplantae > Streptophyta > Magnoliopsida > Asparagales > Orchidaceae > Dendrobium > Dendrobium chrysotoxum. The sequence continues at coordinate 15,862,723 of CM034301.1, read as the reverse complement.
GCTTTCAATGAATCATGCTCAGTAATCAGATCAGAATGCTTTTTATTCAATTCATCAAATTCATCAAGTAAAGACATGTGATTGTTATCAAGTGTAGAATGATCTTTAACCATAACATCATGCTCTTTTTGCAAAGTTAGGAAATCCAATTTTTGGTTAGCATGCAATTTCTTAAGTTTCCTATACGATGCGTGAATTCTTTCAGACACTTTAAATAATTGATCGTAAGTAAGCTCACATACCTCTTCCTTGTCAGACTGACTAGGATGATCATCTGCCATCAAACACAAGTTGGTTTCCTCCTCTTCAGCTTCAGTCTCAGAGGAGTCGGATGCAGAATCTGCCAAGAATGCCTTTTGAATATGCTTCTTGTCCTTCCTGAATTTGGGTTTCTCCTCACCCTTTTCCTTACTTGGGTGAGCTTTAAGTGTAGGACAATCAGCCTTAATGTGTCCAGGCTTTCTGCATTCAAAATAAACAGTATCAGATGAACCTTTAAAATTTTTACTGGACTTACCCTTGTTCCACTTCTAAAAGTTCTTTTGTTTCTTCATTAGAAAGCTTTTGAATTGCCTAGTAATTAAGGCAACTTCATTGCTATCTTGCTGGAAGAAAAAGATCTTTTATAGGAGGGCTTAAAAATTTCCCTAAACTCAACTGGTCGACAAATATCATCCAGGATGATTGGTTGATCATCCTATACGATCAGTTCAAATTTACATGTATCAGCCTACACGATCTGGTTCCTCTTGATGATTAGTAGATAAAATTTGTTCATATCATCCCGTATGAGTCTACGATCATCCGGGACAATTAGTGTAAATCAGGAATTTCATCCAGAAGATAGCTCTGGTCGTCCAAGAAAACTTGTGCTGGACGATCTCAAAATGACTTGATCATCCAGGACGATCCGTGTATCGTCCTGTACGATTAGTTCAAAAATGATAAAATTGTCCTGCACACCGCTCTGTTCATACTGCCAAAACATCCTGGATGATCTTAAAATGACTTTATCGTCCGAGACGATATCGCGATCGTCCCGTACGATTAGTTCAAAACTGGGAATATTGTCTTACACACAGCTCTGGTCATCCAGGTGAAGTGTACTGGACGGTCAGAATTTTGCATGTATCGTCCAGGACGATCTTGCAATCATCCGAGATGATATAATCGTATCAATTAGATATTAATTATTTTCCTTAATTATCATACTAATTTAGGTATGATTACAAAGGATCATCCAGGATGATACACGTATCGTCCGGGATGATCAGACCAAATATCTAAAAATAAAAACTTGCCTAACTTAATATGGCGGTTGAGAATTTTTGATTTGAGCCTATCTTCTTGTACAATCATAGGATCATCCGGGATGATCTGCTTAATCAGACCGACTTAACTTTGTCGCCCTAATTAGAGTTTCTATTTTCATTGGATCATCCAGGACGATGTGAATATCATCCAAGACGATCTGAACAAAAAATGAACAAAAACTCTAATTCACTAAAACTCTCCCCCTAAGTGTGTGTGTGCAAGGTTACTTAGCTAGGGGATCCTTTACATTATATTTGACTCAATAAATATGAAAACAGTACATTGGACCTGAATTACAAAACAGACTGACTCGATCTTGGGCTGGCTTGAACTTGTAATTGATCCTGCGGACCTAAAAGATTAGACAATCAACTAGAAACATAAATATTTACTATCATCAAAATCATAGTCCTTGAAACCCAGATTTGTAATAGCTAGTAGTGTATCATACCCTTTGTGGCACCACTCTAATTTTCTTCTCCTCAAGGTTAGGTGTGAGTTCTCATGCTTCCTTCTCTTAGGATTAGATCCACTAATGGTAGAGCCTACCCTTCGTGGCACTACCCTAGTATCAATTCAATCTTGATTTTCTCAAGTTAAGTCCTCCCATTCTTTCAAATCAAAATTTCAGATTTGACCTTTTTATTCATTCAATGCCAATATGTGCGGTGAAACTTCATTCTACTACACATATTAAGGGTTCATTTGTTGACCTCATTTTTATATGATGTCATTAGGACCTATCCAAACTCCTGACCAGCCAACTGATGGTTGATAATCACCCAACTATCAATCATTTAGCATTTTATCAATCAATCATTTAATCAATCAAACTTCCAATTAAACTTCAATCATCCAGCTTCCAATCTACATTTCAATCAATCAGCCTGCCAGTCATCATTAAATCAATCAGCCTGTCAATTACCATTAAGTAATAATCAACAAGTAATACTTTAATTAACTACCATTCAACTAAACTTTAATCATTCAACCTTCAAACTGTAATCAAATCAATCAATCATCAATCATTTACTCAATCACTTATTCAATCTCTAGAAACAATCAATTAATTATACAGTCAAAGCTCCAATCAAACATACATTCTTTAATCAATCAAGCTTCCAATCAATTTCAATTATGTACATTAAATCAACTTTTAATCACCATTTCTAGACAATCATCATCACTACAATCAATGATTCTATAATCAATTGATTAGCTATCATGATGAACATTTAATTGCCCTAAATAATCATTATCTCAAGCATACTTCAATCATCCCAATTAATCATTAATAATCACTCAACCTTACAATCACCAGCAATCAATCAATCAATCTAGTACTTTAATCAAACCTTCAATAAATTAACCATCAATCCACAATCAGCTTACACTCAACCCTAAATATCCAATCACCCCGACCCAGTCATCAGTTAACTTGGTCAACTAGGCCCATACTTTGTCAAATAAAGTTAACACAGGGTCATTCCAATTCCTAGAATTAAACTAAGGTTCTCAAACCTCATCAAAACTTTAACTTCACTCCATTCTATGGCTTGAAAATTACCCAACCATGGGTGAGTCAAATCCCAGTAGGTTTGACCAAGTCAACCCACTCAAGCTTATCCATGTGCTCACCATTCATTCAAACACCCACTACATGGCTTCACACCCTTTAATTTCACTTAATCAGTAACCCAAGCATCCCCTCAGGTCCACCTCAATAGCCTTGACTGGGTTAACTGGTCAAACCAAACACTTCAAGGATAAAACTCCTCTTAGTTATCAAATCTTTTGGCCTGACCTACCTGGCTAGATACAGCCCATTTAGCCACTTAAATGGATTCAAGAATCTTCCCAAGACTCAGCTCGACACAGCCCAGCTATTGGTTTAGATCGAGCCAACCGAAGTGCTCCTTAATATGTAAGAAGGATCGCCTATCCTTTCACTTGATGTAGTGTGCTTCTTTGTGCTATAATGGCCTAAGATAGCTAGCCCTCATCCAGAGGCTCTGATTGATCAATCATGGCCATCCAAGCAAGCCTCAGCACCTGAATTGGGTTAAGGGGTACAAAACATATTGGAACTCATCACTCTCATTCCATCTTTCCCCCAGACAAAAAGTTTTTTTCATTTTGAATCCCCAGAGCTTCATCTTCATTTCCCCGTTGGTTCTCCGGTGTTTGGAAGCTATCGGTGGCAAGCCAAATGAAGGGTTGAATGTTTGTCCGTCCAAGGCATAAAGCTCACCATCCAAGCATTTTAGCTGCTGACTTCTTCTAGGAGATTAATCTAGGATAATCTATAAGTTCAATAATATTTTCCACATTCAAAACCATCCATTGAATCGAGGTATAACTTAAACCCTAGGTCCTTACTTAGGTTTTAAAATAACTCTCTAAACTTTACATAAAAGGCCTTAAAAAGTTTTCCCTACTCTTCGTTTAGTCCTATTCTACCTCTGTTTAAGATTCGAGACCATTTGGTCAACTATTTTAATCATTTAAGGTTATTTGTTGTCCTAGGGTTTTTGGTTGTATCATGAGGAATATAAAATCTTAACTGTCTATTTCTTCTATTTGATATGGATGGTTAAGATCGCATCGTATTCCTATCTCATCTGATTATCCTGATCACTCTTAATAGCGGGTCATATGCATGATATTTTATTCTATTTGATTCGGACGATCAATAATAAATAATATTTTCTTTCCATGAGAATATATATTATTTTTTATCATGATTGAATATGAAATTAATGATACTTCATCTAGACTGTCATAGGCACATACTCGATCGAACGTCATTTTGACCCTTCGGGGTCATATGTAGTTCTTCTTTGAATTTGACTATCATAATCAGGATAAGACTTACAGTTTTGTTATCTTAACCCATTAGAGAATGATATTTTTGCCTCCCAAGGTGATATATGGTTCATAATGACGTGTTCAACTTCAACTGAAATTCCATAAATCAAATTTTCCTAAAGAAATTTAAGTTCAATTACTTTGCATCTTTCCAAAATAAGGCTTTTTTTTCAAAAACAACATAAAATGCATTAATATATAGTAAACTAGAGAGATGTAGAACCTTAAAAAGCATTACTCAAAATTTCAAGTAAATAAAATGATAAAGATATAATATTTTATGCCCATAATAGTATGTTGAAATAAGAGGAAAATTGAAAAAGTTTTATCAACAAATAAAAAAGTCTAGAAAATATAAATAGATGAAATATTAACTAAAAGTTAGGAAAAGATAAAGAGGAGAGATTAAATAAAATAATCACATATTATAGTTACTCGCAGAAAGTAGGTATCATAATGACATCAATGCATCTAAAGTTAGGCAACATCAAATGATTGAACGCAAATGAAGACTATCTAAAGTCCTCACATCTCTCATTTGGCAACAATGATGTGGCCCTGTGAGCAATGAATGGGAGACGTATGGGCAATGATATAGCAAATAGGAGGCAGTATAATGGGTGCAATAGTAGGTGTAAGGGATGTCAATGGGTGCATGTGTCGCAAATCCGGGCCCAAGTACAATAAGTTTGATGATAACAAATATTACTATTTCTTTATTATTGTTATTCTTGTATATCTATTTTGTTTTGCCCTGCTCGCTAACTTTTCAGGTCCACAAGTTCACTTGGAACATCAATCAGCTTAAGACCAGGTAGACTAGGATTGAGTCAGTCTGTAATTTCTATTCTAATACATCTTTTATCTTTTCTTGAGTTAAATGTACTGTGATGGATCCTAAAGCTAAGTAACTTTGCACACACACATGCTTAGGGGGAGAAATTTGGTGAGTTAGAGAGTTTTTTATTTTTTTATCATATCATACCAAACGATTCTATATCGTACAGGACGATTAGTATAGATTGAAACAAATAGTCGCCAATCATAATTTAGACAAGATTTCATAATTTAAAATTTATTCTTATCTACAGGATAATCCATATCGTCCTGGATGATTCATGACAATCATACTTAAAATAATCTCTTGATTAGGGGATTAATTATAGTTAAAATAATTAATCAAATCGTACAAGATGATTGGAGATAATCATACTGTATGATCCGAGCACTGCATTGTACGATAATTAATCATCACCCATCATACAGGATAAAACTATAACTTTTTAACTAATTATCCTAGACGATACCTCTACTTCGTACGGGATGACCCGTTTGCTGCATGGGACGATAATTAATCATCAGGCATTGTAATTGACGAACCGTGTGCTGTATGGGATAATAATTAATCGCCAGCCATCGTACTAAATGATCAATAGCCACTTGTGAACTAATCGTCCAAGATGATAAAAAAGATTGTACGGGTTAATTTGTTTAAATACTTGAACTGATTGTACATAACAATGTTGATCATACTAGTTGAAAGGACTATTTTGTACTAATTATAAAGGATGATATTTGAATCATCTTGGACGATCTTTGCCACCAAATTGAAAATTAGGGCTATTTTTGAAGCCTCCTATTTAAGTTCTCTTAATTGCTGCTAAAGAAATCTTTTGCTGTTGTTCTAACCCAAGAGAGCTTAGAGAAGGAGAAGAAGAGTTTGGGAGAGAGAGAGAGAGGATCTTGCGAGGGGGAGTTTGTGAGGGGATTCATAAAGGTTGCTCCAAGCAAGGATTCAATCATCATCTTCCTTCTTTGTCCTTGGTTCCTTGGTGGCTTTAGGGAGACGATCATCAACATCTGATCCAGATTCTCTACCTACTCCAGGAGGGAGTAAAAAGATTTTCAGGTTCTCTGCCTACTGCAAGAGGGAGTAAAAAGATTCTGGGTTTTCTGCCTTCACTAGGAGGGTGAAAAAGGATTCAAGGTTCTCTGCCTCACCGGGTCGGTGAAAAGATTTTGTAAGGACTTCTCCGCCTTGCTATGGGAGCAAAAGGAGAGACACTAACCGATTAGTGTAATACTTGGAACGGGAGGTTCTGGGGAGTGGACGTAGGTCAGATTTGACTAAACCACCATAAAATTTGGTCTGCTCTTTCTTATTACTTTTTCGTAATTTTCAGTGATTTATTCTGTGGTTGAAATATCTAATTTTGGTATCTGCTTCCACTTAAGATTGTTTAGTTTTAAAATATTTAAAAAGATTTTTCCTTTTTTAAAGAATTTTTTAAAACATCAATTTACCCCCCCCCCCCCCCCTGCCGTCTCTCTTGGTTAGCCTCGGGCTAGTTCTATAGGGTTTCACAACCCTCACGAACTTTCAGCATGGTCCAAGCATGATGCATATGCAGTATGCAGCAAGGTAGGTGAGAAGAGGATTTGTGTAACAAGTTATTACTAAAAATCTCAAATATTATAATCATTTATGAGTCAGGCTATTGGGGGCACAAGCCCCCATTATGGATTTGCTCATAGCTACAAAGATCTTATAATGACTAATCTTACATGGATAATCAATGTCATATCATATTTATGGTCCATTAAAGAAATATGAACTACCATTTTTGGTGGACATCAAATCATAGAGCATTATATTAGTATAAATGCTTTATAACATGAATTATTTCATAGAAATAAAGAATATCAAACTCTTGTAGAATGAATACAAGTGATTGCAAAGTGCATAGACATAACTCTATATGAATGGGATTTTCAAGCGAAATATCTCACATACTAAATTATAGGCTAAAGAAGAACAAATAAGAGGATATATAAATTAGGCTCTTAGGGCATAATTTTTTATTGTTGCATCCTTTTGTGCCTCATACCAATATCATCAAGGAAAGATGCATGTGATTGTTTTCTCTACATGAACTTTAGAGAGAGCCTTTAGATTCTCATGTTCCATCAAGGTAATTTGGTAGTTTGTTTAGCCTTGATCCCTTGTGGCCTCTAGAATAAATTAAATAATAAAAAAAATTGTGAGTTCAAAATACAACTATCCAGCTCGTTTTTGATCTCTTATATTTCATTTTTCTTTTTTTATTTCACGTGCTATTATAATAATTTTGCTTCCGATTTTAATTCAATAAATTTAATTTTTCTCTCTTTCTCTATATATAATATATATTAAACTATGAATCCAAATTTCCTCAATAAAAAATATAGATATTTTAAAATCCAAAATTAATCAATCAAAGGGGCCGAACAAATAGTGACGACCAAAAAAAAATTTCACAAATTGTTTCTTAATAATTTCGGATCCGCGGTCCAGGATCCTCTGACGTCCGTGGAGGTCATTTCCGTCCGCCTATCTTCCCTCTTCCGTGTCTTATGGCAGCTTCGTAATTAGACCAAATATTAGGGTATAAAGAAAGCTGTCGCATGGGGCATGATGCGATCATCTTCGAATTTATCAATATGAGACCAACCTCGCGCCCCACCAATGCATATGGTTCGGAAAGTGGGGTCCACATTTCCCACGCGACTACACACACCGCGGGGGCAGGATATATTCCTCGCTCTAGAGCGAGCCACGTCGTCCCGGTGAGATCTAAGGCGGTATGTTATCCTTAACTCGATCCCCATTGGTCGGCCTGTCCTGGTTTGTATGTAATTACGCCATTTTGATTCATAAATTTCGGGTTTCCGAGGGTTTTCTTTTTAACCGACACCACACCACTTGATCCACTGACCTCGCAGCGGGCCACCGAGAGAAAAATATCTTGCCAGCCCTGCGCTGGCCAACTCCATTTCGACCACTCGTCTCCGCCACGTGTATATGGTCAGGGCTGTAATTTTCGGGCAGCTACTAGAGCCTTTTTTAATTTGTGGGGACCACGTGTGGAAATGGAACCGTCTCTTTGTGTTGAGATCACTATCCGTATGGGATCGGTGTAGGAACTATAATTTTTTTGGGATATTTAATTCTATTTTAAAAAATTCAAATAATATCATCTGTATATTAGGCTAAAATATAATTTTTTTTAATTGATAATTAAAATTATTGATCAACGGATCAAAATGAGCTATATAATTATGATTATTAATTTGACAAAATAAAAAAAATTTAACAAATTGCACTATACTTCACTTTAGTTCAAAATTAAAACAATAAATTGAAGAAATTAATATTTTAATTATATAAATTTATATATGAATTTTAGCAGTTTATTTTTATTTACGTTTTTGTTAAATCATAATTTTATTGAAAATGTTCTATTTACTTTTTAATAAAATTAAAATTTTTGTCAAACTTACTAAATTTCGTTTAATGAAAAAATAAATAAATTTAAATAGATAAAATAATTAATATAAGAAAAAATAGATTAAATTTTACAATATATTTAAATAAAATTTGAAAAATAATGTTATAAAATTTTGTAATCCAATACATTAAATGCTTTAATATAATTTTTTTAATATTTTATTAATCTATCTGTTTATCTAACGTAAAATATTCCACGACATTCTCAAATATAATTTTTTTAATATGAAATGCTTCATTTTTTGATGAAATTCGTTTTTTATTATCTTTTAACGTTGGTAGAATTTTTAATAAATTAATTTCCTTTGCAGTAGATTTAGCATTATTTTAATTAAATATTTTAATTTTGATTATAAAGATGAGATATCAAACTAGCAGGAAATATTGATTTGAATAATTTTAACAATTTTACAGTAATATGTTTCTTAAATATTTTATTTTTATTTCTTACATCTATATTTCATATTAACAACTCCTAATTATAACCTAACATTGTCCTCAAGGCTATAAAAATCTCTTATCAAAGTCAAGGCTATCAAAAAATAAATGTGAAGGTATATTAGCAAGATTGATTAGTTCATTAGAGTTATATCCATAATTATTTCTATAATAGGAGAAAGTTTAACAATGCTAAACTAAAGCACAAAATTCTCGGTATTAATGTCCAAGTTATATGTCTAATGTAGAATGTGTGATGATGCAGGGAATACTTTATGTGGAGGGATTGGGCTAACCTTTGCTGGGTTAAAATAATAGAGTTAAAAATTTTATCATTGAATTATACTAGATAAGAATTCTTAATTTCAAAATATATTGCATTCCTATAAAATAATATAGTCTCTGTAAATACATGAACCATTTTCATTCAAAATATGTTACAAGCATGTAAAACCTTCAAATATTTATAGTGCATACCACTGGACATGTCATCTTGATGTAAATCACTTTGGGAGCTATTGAAAACTCATTGAACATGTTCACAATCATCATTGCATTGGTTTGAATTTATCTGAATCTATGGTTGACATAGGTTAACCTAGTTTGACCTATGGATCCTTTTCTGAACATAAATCCTTCATATGCATGAATCATGTTAAATCACTCAATCCAAGATATCGATTTATATCCTATGCATTGGACAATCTTTCATGATCATGCATAGATGATATTGAACCCTTGAATGGGCTAAGTTGGCCACCATTGGTCACTTTGACCATTAAAGAACCCCTTGAACCCTAAACCCTAAATCCTATTTGGAAGGTTACCTAAACCTCACCAAAGCCTTTAAATATTTTTAAACCTTAAATCATATATGGATAAATTCAATTAAGCCCTTAGGGGACCATGGTTGACAATGGTTGACCAAGAAACCATTAAACCCTAAAACCCTAAAATTGAACTTTTGAATAAACCCTTCATGGCTCAATCATGCCATAATGTATGGCTAATTAATTCCAATAAACTCTAAATCACACTTGGAATGCATTGAACCTTAACCCAAGCCTTGGTCAAGCTTGGTTGACCAAGTCAACCTAAGTTGACCAAATAAGTCCTTAAGTATCTTAACATACATTTTATACATGTTGACCATGTCATGACCTAAAACCTCATCCAACAAGTTCCAAATGTTAATTGGAATGAGTTAGACCCAACCCCAATCCTTGGTTAACTCTAGTTGATTAAGTCAATAGTGGTTGACCAAACTAAATCTAAACCTCCTAAACATTAAATTCAATACTCTAGACAAAACCGAGGCACCCAAACCCATTTGCACTTTCCATTTAGTTCCCAAGGGTCAGCCCTAGGGAATGTATCTCCAGACTTCATAGATTGAGGAAAACTAATGTAAATTTTGTTAGACTTTACTGTATAGCAGTATTTATTTCTTGAAAAAATCAAAATTGTTTCAAGCATGGTGGTTCGCTGCATCGTGTTTCTATTATTGCGGTTAACATATTCAGTACAGTTGTGCAGCCTCGACTTAATCCACTTCTAGAAGACTGGGATGGTCATCTCCATGAGGAGTTTTTGAAAACTTGGCATCCCCCACCACTAGACTGGATTAAGATCAATATTGATGCATCCATATTGAAGTCCAACCATGTAGGTATCAGAGGAGCTATTAGAGATCGTAAAGGAAGATTCATTCTTGCTTTTGGCAAGCAAACAAAGCATTGGGATATTTCCCAATTGGAATGGGAAGCTATTTTGTTAATAAGAAAATATCTACAAGAATGGATGTTTTATTACAAAGATGTTATTATTGAAGGAGACAATAGTAACAGAATCAAGATGATACAAGGCTCTATGAAGACGTCAAATTGGCAACAAGAGGGCGTTTGGAATAAAGAGCTTTTATTCTTGCATAATTTTAATAATGTAGTCTTTCATTATACTTCAAGATCTTGTAATAAAGTGGCTCATCTTTGTGCAACTTATGCTTTTGCTAGTTGTTTTAGTTGGGATTATTTTACTTCCTTTAACATTCCTTTTTATCTTTTCTCTTTGTTAAAGAACGAATGTGATGGTGTTTTTCCTTTTAAGTTTCTTGCAATAGTTCTCTTTCCTATCAATATAATTTGTAATTCTCAAAAAAAAAAAAAAAAAACAAAACAAAAGGGTCAGCCTTAGGTGACCTAGCCCTTGTGCCCAGTTGGGCTACCCAACTAGGATAAGTTAAGTGACTAAGAGAGGCTTCACATGAATCATCTCCTAGTCTATATTTAATTATCCCAAGCAAACTACATTAGATGGCACATGATCCCATGCACCATCTGTGGTTAGCCTAGCCACTGGCCTAACTTAGGTCAGCTAATTAGGCTTGGTCAGTCAATTGGGCTAACCCAAATCTTAAATTTCTAAATCTATTGAACCATTTTGAAGTCTAAACTTGCCTAAATCATACATTCACATGCATTAGAATCCAAAAGCTTCTACAAACCTGACCTAATTACCTCATGCTGGGTGGTGGTCAAAGGTTGCCAAAATTCAAGAAAATAGTGAACCAACCACATTGGTTCACCTCTAACTATTTAACCGATGAGTGTAAATAATGTTATGTGTTATAAGTTAAATTGCTAATAAAATTATGTTATTTTAGTTGTGTTGTGTAGAAAAAATATATAAAAGGAATGAAATTCTAAGTATCATACAGCACCGCGGTGTCGGACACTAGACCACCATGATGCCATTTTTTACATCGCTAGAACACCCAGTATGGACATGGTGGCACCCAGTCTCTATTTGATAGTGCCACAATATTGGATGAGTTAGTGTTGTAAAGTGAAGTCTCTATCTGCACAACACCATGGTGCCAATTTTTAGCACCGCCAAGTTGAGAGGAGTGCCACATAAATGTCATAATACCTAACCATCAGCATCGCTGCAGTGCTATAATTATAACCTACCAGGACATGATCTGTAAGCAAAGTGATGCATCGATTCATTAAACAGCGGGTCCACGTCAATAAGCACCGCAGAGGAGGAAATTATTCAGCGTTGTAATGTTAATTCATTTTATGGGTGCCGTGGCACAAATTTCTAGCGTGCCGCTGCGCTTGAGTCTATTTTTTATGTTTTTTTATAAATAGTCCATTTGTAATGTTAGTAAAGGAGTTTAGTTACTTAGTTAATTTCAGTCTTCATAGTGGCTCTCTATAATTTTCTTAGGAGTGATAACTATGGGAATTTAGGGAGCACTAGATCCACTTCATAAGAGTGTGGTCAATATTTATGGAAATAATTCTATAAGTTCAAGGAGAAGTGTAGAGGAGATCATTAAATCCATCCAGTGATATCATTTATTCTGTACTTTTTTTATGCAATTAATGAAAATAAGTTTGCTTCACTTGTTCTACATTTCTGGCTAAATTCTATAGTTTTGGATTGATGGTGTAAATAAAATATGGAGTACTAATGAATTCTCTTCATCAATAATTTAATGATCTTTTAATATACTAGATCTTCATTTGATACACATAGTGACCATATTTGTAGTTCATATCAGGTGTAATATGAAGCCTAGAAATAGAAAAGCAAGCATAACCAGATATATTGGATATGTATGATGTAAGCATATGTATAAGCTTTGACATATACTAAATTTATAGAGATGAATTATAATGAGGAGGTTTTAACAGGACATGTTTTACTTACTCTTTTATGATTCTCATAGGGTGATAAATTATAGGAGTTTAGAGTGGCATTGAGGTTAGAAGGTTTAATATTTTCTTTGTCTCTTCATGCTCGATCGAGTGGTCGGTGATGTATATGTTCTAAATAGTATTAATGTAAAAGAGAATCATTAGAAAATATATTATATTTATATTCTATCAAGTTAAAATATTTTATCTAAATAGTATTTCATTTAATTTTTTATTTTAAATTAAGTGATTGAATCTCCACAAAAACTTATTTTTATTGAGTAGGCTAATTATTGTAATTGTAGTATACAATACTAGAATTTATAAGTAAACATTCTTTTTCATGGGATCGATATTTTACTCCATCACTATATTACTTGATTCGGCACGTATACTTGGTTATATTAAGTAGAGTTTTTATAATTATTATATCAAAGAAAACCTAAGCATTATTTATGGATTGATAGAGTCCTAAATTATTTTCATAATTCTTTTGGTTACTCCACCGCCCCCATCAAGTTTTTGACACAGTTGCTAGGGATTGTTTTATTTACAAAATTTACTATATTATTAAATCAATTATATAATTAGTCCAATTATATTCTTTTATTATTTTATTTTATTTTATTGATTGCATAATTTTGGTTGCATCCTTAGAAGATAAGAAAGGAACTATTGTTAGATTTTGATTCAAAAATTGAGAGAACCCTTTCTAAAATTAGAACCATCATAAAAGTTTTGAAAATGTCTAACCCTATTTAAGACTTAGATCATTCTATACCTCTTAAAGATTTTACAAACCTATGGTAAAAGGAATTCGTTAAAGCATAAATAGATTTGCCATCCAAGCTAATAACTTTGAATTAAAACCTTCAATCATTCAGATAATACAAAACTCTTAGTTTGGGGGAACTCCTATTAAAGATCCTAACTTATATTTAACAAATTTCTTAAAAATTTGTCCAACATTTAAGTACAATGGTGTTAATGATGATGCCATTAGACTTAGATTGTTCCTATTTTTTCTAAGAGATAAGGCAAAAATATGGTTAAACTATTTACCCCTAGGCTCTATTACCACATGGAATGAGTTGGCCCATAAATTTTTAAGAAAGTATTTTTTATCTTCTAAGACTACCAAACTTAGAAATGATATTACTTCTTTTACTCAATCAAAAGGAGAATCTATTAATGAGAGTTGGGAGAGATTCAAGGAGATACATAGAAAGTGCCCTCACTATGCCTTACTTGATTGGTTGATAATTCAAACTTTTTACAATGGATTGGTAGGATCTCTTAGAGCCATAATTGATGCTGCAGTTAGAGATTTTTTGATGTCAAGCCTTATGAGGATGCTTATGAATTAATTAAGGAAATGACAATAAATAATTTCCAGTGGCTTGTAGATAGGATGAATCCTAAGAGAGTGGCAGGAGTATAAAAATAATTTTTTATCTATTTTGACTGCATAAGTTACAACAATATCAAAGAGGTTAAGCTCTTTAAGCTTAAATTTGATTGATCTTTACATTTAAAAGATAAAAGCTCAATGAAAGAGATTGATATCCAAGAAATTAAAAATAAAAATTTGATTGGAAGACAAAATAATACCTACTCAAATATATGTAATCTAGGTGGGAGGAATCGCCACAATTTTAATTGATCAAATAATAATAGTAGAAATCAATAGAATTCTGATTAAAATAACTAAGGAGTATAATCCAGTTCATCTATTGATCGTACAGTATAATCTAGTTCATATAGTATAATCAAAATACCAAAATTAAGCAGATTCAAATGATTAATCACAGGATTAAATTAGGCAATATTTTAAACATCGTACAGTACGATTATGTTCATATAGTACGAATAAAACAACATTTCAAATTCACATTTTTGCCTAAATTAATGAATGACAGGGTTTCTAATTATAACATATCGTCTAATATGATGTGGTGTTTATACTGTATGAATAGTTATATTTTAAAATTATTTTTTTAGAAAAATAAAATATTTTAATTAATTTATATAACACCAGATCGTACAGTAAGATCTAGATCATATAGTATAATCTATATCATATGGTACGATATACAGAAAAATTAAAATATTTAAAATTATTTTTGCTCCCTTTGTGTGTATGTGTGCATGGTCATCAAGCTAGCATACACCTATACAAGACTTGACTCAAGAAATTAAAAATAAATAAATAAACATTATAGACTCTTTCAGCATAACCTATTCTACCCCATCTTGAGCCCTAAATCTTCAAATAACAGTGCATGTTATACCAAAAATGTTAGTTAAGGAAAGTGCGAATAGGTTGTTAGACCTATTAGTTACGTCCCTAGGCTAACCAAGAGGGGGGGTGAATTGGTACTTTTAAAATTCTCTTAAAATTTTAGAAAATTTTTAATCACAACCCTAAGTAAATCGTACTATACGATGATAATTCATACTGTACAAATAGAGATAATTTTTTATTCTTTCCAACCGCAAAAAAAAAAATGCAGTGCAGTAAGAAAATGCAGTAAGTAAAAATAAGAATAGAGAACACCAGATTTTATAGTGGTTCGGTCAAACACGACCTACATCCACTCCCTAGAGACTCATTCTCTAGGTATTGCCTTATATCAAAGTAACTCTCCTTTAGCCCCCACAGCAAGACGAAGAAGCCTTTACAAAACTCTATTCCACCAAATCCTGGTGTGGCAGAGAACCGTCATCCTTTTTCACCCTCCTAGTGAAGGCAGAGAACCCTCTTGTCCTTTCACACCCTCCTGGTGTAGGCAGGGAACCTTCTCATCCTTTTTCACCCTCCTGGTGATGGAAGAGAACCAGAAATCTCTTGAACAACTTTCTTGCAAGAGCCTCCAAGGAGATTGGGAAGAAGCTTGAAGTGTAAACAATGAGATCCTCACACTTGGATAACCTTGTGAATGCCCTCACAATTTCTCTTCAAAAATCTCACAATACTCACTCCCAAACACTCTCCCAATCACTCTCCCTTTCACTCTCAAGAAGAATTTGCACAGAAGATTTTTTTACAAGTCAGTTTTTAGGACCCTTAAGTACTAAGGACAAAAAAAATCATCTAAAAACTGAATATTTCAAGTTTTACGCATACCGATTGTCTCGTACGATCGCATATCGTACTATACGAATAGTTCAAATTACTGAATGATTCATCCCATATGATCTAGTATGAACCATACCGAGCCGTTCATCCCTGAAGTTCGTCCCATACGATCCTGAAGTGCAAACCATTTTGAGCCGTTCGTCCTGGTAATTCATTTCGTACGAACAAGTCGTACGAACCATTCCAAGCTGTTCATCCCGGTAATTCATCCCGTACGAATAAGTCATACGAATCATTCTGAGCTGTTTGTCTTGACAATTCATCCAGTACAAACAAGTCGTACAAACCATTCAGAGCCGTTCGTATCTCAAATCCTTATATATGAAGTCCATTTCATACTGTACGTACAGGACTTAAAATTTTTTCAGAACAGGCAGGTTTATTGTGGAGGACTAATAATACAGATCATCCCGTGCGATCAAATATCGTACTATATGATACATTTTTAAAAATTGAACTATCACTCCCCCAGTGTGTGTGTGCACAGTTATCCAACTTACAATCATACTCTCTCAGACTAAAAATAAAAATAAAAATACAGACTTCACTTATAATAAATATTAACAAATGAACTTAAAGTCTTCAGCAATCTAGAGTGTGAATTTTCTGAAAAACATGTTAGTACACACAAAAAGAAACTCCAATATTTGTTATGAGAAAAATAAAACAAACAATAAGCTTTTGTAATCATAAAAAATAACTTGTATCAAAATTCACTTGAACGAACTGATTTGCACAAATCATAACAATTAACACACAAACAAATATGCACTATAAATACTATAAGAAATAAATAGGTAATCAATAATATTTGTTATCATCAAAATCATAAACTCAGGAGCCGGAGTTGCAACAAAGTCTACCCCATTTTTTAATCAAGCAAAATCATCATAGCTTCAAAACCATTTCATTCTTCAAAATTATGTGTGTGTGTGTGTGTAAGCTTTGCATAAGTAAAGGAAGATGGGATGGCCATTTGCTATAATGGAGAATAATAACAGTTTAAACTCTTCTATAACTTTTGTTTACATGGAAACATGCATTGGTTGCATCCATAAAGAGAACTTTTTGGTTCCAAGTACCTCTTTTTTTTAACCTTGGTTAAGCCCACTTAAAGAAGTTTAGTGGAGTTTGATCTTTTTCAAGCTATGAAAAATTTGTAAGCCTTTTCAAATAAATTAGTCTTTAAATAGGCACTAAAAATCAAGCTTTGAAAATGAGAATTGACCTTGATCTTTCCTTGGCCAAACCTAAACTTTGTGGCATGACAAGGTGCACATCAAAATTAGCTCACATAATAATTTATATAAAAGCTCACATGATAATTTCAATGATATATAAAATGGTTTTGTAATGATTCAATTAATCTATGAAAAACTATCATGATAATTAGTATAAATTATTAAAACCACTCATTATAATTTTAATAATTTCAAGCTTTCATGCATATATTTCTTTAGCTTTTGTTCTACATTAGTAAATAATTTTTAAGAACTAATAGTTTGACTAAAATTAATTTATTAATATACTCTCATCAAAGAATAAGATGAATTACTCCTTGAAATATATTGACCAAGTTGAATTGAATTTTTTAGTGTCAACCAAAAGTCTTAGCTTTTTATTATGCTCATGATCAAGTAAAGTTCAAATAAAATTTCTTTAAATTCAGACTATACATTTACACATGAGCCTTAACTCTCTTGTAGGGTACACTTTGATAATTTTTTAACTAACCCCACCCTTGTCTCTTACTTAGGTTAGTCTACCTTTTTCTTAACTAGTTAAACATATGTTTAAGAAATTGTTTTCTTTTATTTTAATATGAGTTGTAAATATATCATTTTTTATTTTTTAGAAGTTTAGCTAACTTCAAGCAGAGTAATCAATTCTTAACATTTCATCTAACTTTCCTAAGTTTCAATAGCCATTTAAAAATTCTCCCTTATCACCCCTTATTAATATAGTTCTCACAATACTTCCTTTAGCTGATGATCTATGATAAGTTGAATTGAGCAATATTTACTCTATCTTCAGCCATAGGAAGAATAGAAGTGCGAAGAACATGCTGGATGATACAACCATTCTAGTTAAGTGAGAGGAGAAGAGGTTGGTGTTGATTTTAGGTAGTATCCTTAAGCATTAAATTAATAGTGGTCTAATCATAATCGCTTATAAATACTAATATGTGGTTGAACCCTTTCTGTAGATTGATGTAAATATTCTGCAAGGACCTATTTGGTTATTTCTATAGGACGCCTACATCCATAGGAGTTCATGGAGGAAAAATCATAATTCACTCTAGGGCTCGCAAAAAAATTCAAAGAGTAGTTCAAAGTTGAAGGTAAAGGAAAGGGTTAAGAGAAATTGTAGAGTGGTGGATGCAAAGAGATCCATAACTTGATAATTGAGAAATAATTGATTTGGGATGCGATAAGGTGAGATTTGGGCTTCTTTGAACCGATAGTATGTAGATTCATCCTCAATTATTTGAAATCTATCATCAATAGGATGACAAGAGGAGTTCCCTTGAAGAAAAAAGGGTTCTCTTGCTACTGGCCATATGCAAAGCTAAAGTTAGGAATAGAAGTGAATGAGAGTAGAAATGATTTGAGTAATTGAAAACCTTAATTCTCCTTCTTAAATAGAGTTTTCAACATATCATATAATACAATTGAGGATCATACTAGATGATAAGAAGACATTAAGTCATCTGGATGATCTATAAAAAAAGTAGTCAAATCATACAGTACGATCAACATCGTACTGTATGATCTTCATAAAAAGCATTCTTACCGAGGAGTTATCTAATATGACTTTTGATTAAAGATTCATAGAATATGAACAGGTGTTTGTATTGTACAAAGATGTTTTGAATTACGTACCAGTCGATTAAATTCATCCAATAGTTACTGACATATGAATTGTATAGAACGAATAGGTTGTTGTATAGTACACTCATCAATTATTTGTTAAATATGGGCGATTGATTTCATGAGTGGCAATAATGTGCATGAGTGTGCTGATCATACTGTATGAGGTTCGTATAGTATGATGTGAACTCTTTTTTTTTCTTTTTTTGATTAATTTTTTTAAAAAAATTTATTTGGTGTGTGATGATCAGGGAAAGATTTTACTAACTAGTAACAACAAAACAAACAATCCAAAATAAATAATAAAAAATAAAATAAATAAAAAATATAACAAACATAAAAACACACAAGCCACATAACTACACATGATGTTGATTTCACGTCAACCCTAAATCAAGCATGAATGTCAATGACACCTAATATTATCCTCAGTGTGTTAAAGGTGTCAAAGCTTAGGGGTTCGGTGAAAATGTATGCCAATTAATTCTCAGTTGCTACATGATATAATTATATATCTCTCTTGGTTATATGATCTTTAATAAAATGATGTCTGATGTCTATATTCTTAGTGTGGGAGTGTTAAATTAAATTATTATAAATGCAGATGACACTAGTATTATCACATATAATTGGTATAGTTCCTATAGAGAGTGCAAGGTCAATGACTTATTGCTTTAGCCATAAGACTTGAGCTTTAGCCATAAGACTTGAGCTTTATCCATAAAACTTGAGTAACATAACTTCCTACAACTATGTATTCCTCCTTAGTGGCGGATAGGGCTATAGAGTTTTACTTCCTACTAGACCAAGGAACTAATGATCTCCCTTTGAATTGATAAGTTCCAAAAGTATTTTTTTTGTATATTCTTAACCCTACAAAGTCTAAGTCTAAATATCCTATAATTTTAAATGAAGAGCTACATCTAGGATACCAAATACCTAAGTTTGGATAATTCCCATAAGGTATCTAAGGATTCTCTTAACTACTATCATATGGGATTCTTTTTGATCGGCTTGGAATCTAGCATATAGACAAATACTAAACATTATATCTGGTATACTAGCAGTTAAATATATAAGTTGTCCTATTATCCCCCTATACTTTTTTGATATAGTATTTTTTTTATTTTCATCCTTATCTAATTGAATGGTAGAGCACATGGTATATTAATTATTTTAGCACCTTTCAACTCATACTTCTTTAGAATTTTCTTGATTTACTTACTTTAACTAAGAAAGGCACCATCATTCCTTTACTTCACACTAAATCCAAGAAAAAAAAAATGTCAACTCACCCATCATACTCATCTCTAACTACTCGTGGTTTCTAAAAAATATTACAAAGGTTTTCATTTGTTGATCCAAATAGTATATAATCCTCATAGATATGAACAATGAGTAGATTATCTCCTACTTTCTTTAGGAATAGGGTAGTATCTAGACTACCTTTAACAAATAATATATCTTGGAGAAATATACTATGTCTTTAATACCATACTCTAGGTGCTTGCTTCAACCCATAAAGAGCCTTTTTCAATTTGTACACATGATTGGGAAAGGTTGAATTTTCAAATCCAGGGTTTCTTCTACATAAACATCTTCATTGATAACTCCATTTAAGAAAGCACTCTTTATATCCATTTGATACAACTTGAAGCCTCTAAAATATACAAAGGCTAACATCACTTTTATGCCTTCTAATCTAGCTATAGGGTAAAAGGTCTCCTCAAAATTAATGTTTTTAATTTAATTGTATCCCTTAGCTACTAATCTGGTGTTATTTCTAACCACTATTCTAGAATTATTCATCTTATTCTTGAATACCCACTTGGTACTTACTAAACTTTGGTTCTTAGGTCTACTCACCAATGCCCATACATCATTCCTAATAAATTGGTTTAACTGTTCTTGCATAACTAGGATTCAGAATTTATTAGATAAGGATTAATCTATATTTATGGGTTTTACCATAGAGATTATTACAGAACGACTTACCTCCTTCCTAAGTTCATTTATAGTTCTAACTCCTACAGATAGATCTCCTAAGATGAGCTCCCTAGGATAACTAGATGAGTATCTCCATTCTCTAGGCAATAACTCCTAAGGTTCTTCTCTATCTTCTATGTCAATAGATTCTAATCATTGGGTAACCTTTACCTCTTCTTCTTCTTCTAACCTAGGCTCACCAGATTTATCAGATTCATCAAATACAATATGGCTGGACTCTTCTACAATTAATGTCATCTTATTAAAGATCTTATATGCTTTATCTACAGGGGAATAACCTAAGAAGACTCCTTCATTAAACTTAGGATCAAAATTTTCCATTGATAAGGCTAAAGCATCTATATTCAAAGATATGAAGATGTGAAAGATTGGGTGTCTTAACCTTAAGTAGCTCATAAGATATCTTATTTAATTTTGATCTAACATTCACCCTATTTAAAATATAATAAGTAGTATTCACTACTTCTGTCCAAAATATTTAGGGAGAGAGTATTCGGCTAACATTGCCCTAGCAGCATTCACTAAGGTTCTATTTTTTCTTTCAGCTATCCTATTTTGCTGAGGGGTCCTAGAGGCAAAAAAGTTATGTTCAATTCCTAACTCCTTACAGAAGGATTCAAACATATTAATATCAAATTCTCTACTATGATAACTATGAATAGTAGAGATCTCACATCCTAATTTTCTTTGAATCCATGTGGAGAATATTCTAAACTCCTCAAATGATTCATTTTTATATGATAAAAATCTAACCGAGGTGAATCTAAAGAAATCATCAGCAATTAAATACCCAAAGATTTTCCCACCTAAGCTAACTGTACCAACATGATAAAAAAAAATTCATATGTAAGATTTTTAATGGTCCAGTGGTGGTGATGTCCTTAATGGAATGAAATGATTTGAATTGTTTTCCTAATTGGCATGCATCACACAAATATCCTTAGAAAATTCTATCTTGGGGAACTCCTCTAATTAGGTGTTTTTGAGTTATCTTCCTATTTTCATGCTTGCATGACATAGTCACCTATGCTATAGCCATGATTCATCAACAATAGTATTAAGATATAAAGTACTTGAACTATCAATACAACTCAAATCAAGTATGTAAATATTATTTATCCTTTATTAAAATAATTTTTCAATTCAAACTAATTATGCATTCAATAAATAAAAATTTTATATGAAAGCTCTTATCATAGAGCTGACTAATGCTAAGCAGATTATGTTATAATCCATCTACTAACAAAATATTTTCTATAATTTGGAGTTACCAATCATATCTGAACCTACTACTTTCTTAGTGGTGTTATCTCCCAATATTACCTTACCTCCTACCCCGACCTCCAATGTGATAAATTACTTCAAGTCTCCAGCCATGTGTCATGAACAACCGCTATCCAGGTTTCGTATGCTATCACTAGGCATTTTATGGGAGAATCCCTACAAAAGTAATCATTGGTTAGATTTGGGAACCCAAGTGAGTTTGGGTTCTACCTTATCCTTTAATGGATGAGATAAATACAAGCTATGCTATGATGCAAATAACTTGGTCCTCCACACAGGATGTGTTATATAGTGTACAATGTAAGTGAAGACTATGTGTCCTAATATGCCACAAGAGTAACACCTAACCCTAGGGAATGGATTCACTAATCTATATGGGGTGTTGTGCCTCTTCCTAGGGATATGAGATGCATATTGTGTCCTAGGATATGACTGTGTATGCATAGTCTCATGTGTGTTTGAAATGCACTTATTTTCTTTAATAAATATTCATTTGTACTTTTTTTAACTCCTAGTTGAACTAATAACTCATGTTCTTTACTATCTATTTTTTATGCAAGTATTTTTAGCTCCTTGAATGCATCTTTTAGCTCAACATGCTCAGTTTTCAAAGATTCATGAGATTTATTTAATTCAAGATGCTTCTTATTTAGTTCATCATATCAAGTAAGGAAGCATGCTCTTTATCTAATACAATATGTTCAGTTCTAAGACTATCATGTTTCTTTTCTAATTCAAAAAACTTTGAATTTAATAATGCATGTTGTTTCTTGAACTTCCTATATGATTCATGTATTTTTTTTCAGAAATATCAAATAAATCATCATAGGTAAGCTCACATACCTCTTCCTAGTCAAAGTTAACAATAGAGTTATTAGCAAATAAAAACAGATTTATTACCTCACTCTCAGGTTCTTATTCTTAAGAGTCTAAAGTTGAATATGTCTATAAAGCCTTATGTTTCATTTGCTTACCCTTTTTGAAGTTTATCTTCTCTTCACCCTTCTCTTTGGTAAGGTGAGTTTTCAAGTTGGGGCATTTGGATCTTAAGTATCCTGGCTTTTTGCATTTTAAACAGATCACATCAGATGAACTTTTGTTAAATCTTCCTCTTTTACCTTAGCCCTTTTCAAAATGGTGCTTCTATTTTTGCTTCAAGAAGCTTTTGAATTGCCTCATCATAAGGGTTATGTCATCATTGCAATATGATCTTGAGCTATCTGAGTCTAAGTCACGGGCCTTCAGAGCCACAATCTTCTCTTTCCTATTTTTTCCTTGCATCTTGTAATCTTTGGCTTACATTTTGTTCATATACAATTAGTGAGCCAAGCAGAATATCAATTGAATAAACATTCAGTTCTTTCCATTCACATATAGCAGTAACTTTTGCATCAAAACTATATGGTAGGCAACAAAGTATTTTATTAACTTTGTCAGAGTTTGATAGTTCTCTACTTAAAGCATGTAGGGATGCCACTATCTAATTAAATCTAATATACATGTCAGAGATAGTCTAATTTGATTTCATGCAAAATAGTTTGTAAACTTGTAACAATATGTTTAAATGAGACTATTTGACTTTATTAGTTCCCTCGTAAGTAATGCATAACCTGTCCCTGATTTCCTTTCTAGTAGTATAGGTAGAAACTCTCATATAGTCTTCTAATTTAAGTGCAAAGAAAAAATTATTTAAATATTTAACATTAAGTTGTGCAAGATCTCTATCCTCATTGATCCATTCACTAAAAAAGTGTTTCAATTTTGATGCCAATTACAATCTAGATAGTGCAGAATAACCTTCTTATATGATATGCCACATACAGAAGTCAATCGATTGTAAAAATATAGACATATAAATTTTCCAAAAATTAAAGGGAATATGATCAAATAAAGGTGTACATGTTATTAAATAATCCTTCATACTATTTTTATTCCCGAGGTGTGACATGGATCTTTTTCTCAAGGCTTTTTAAAACACTAATTCTAAGACCTGCTCTGATACCAATTAAAGGTTCAATTTGGGTTGTTAGACCAACTTGAACTATACATGCATACCAAGAGGGGGGTGAATTGGTGTTTAAAAAATTCCTTTTAAAAATTATACTTTTGAAATTATTTTGATTTAACAATTATTTGACAGTACTAATCTAAACAAAACTTAGTTTTTAAATTTACATAACACTTGCAAAGATTTTTTTTTTATTTTGGTTTTTTATTTCTATTTTTTTTTTTTGCAAAGATAAGATAATCTATTTATGCAAAACACAGAACTCACAGATTACAAATTTATAATAAGTAAAATGTAAGAAAATATAAATATAAAAAAATAAAGGTAAACGCAAGAACAAACACCCGAAATTTTACAGTGGTTCAGTCAATCTTGACAAACGTTCACTCCCTGGAATCCTCCACTATGAGTATTGCACTAACACTAGTGATTCTCATTTTTCCCCCACAATAAGGCGAAGAATTCCTTACAAATCTCTTCCACCCCCTAAGTGCAATGGAGTAGTGGAATCCCTTTCACCTTCCTGATATGGTGGAGTAGTTGAATCCCTTTCACCTTCCCGATGAGGCAGAGCGGCCGCATCCTTCCCTCGAAAAGGCACTTCCCAGAGTTTCCCTTAAGTAAAGACATTGATATTTGAGAAAGAAGGTAAAAGATCACCGAGCAACTATGTGTAGAAACTCCTCTCACACACTCTCTTTTTCCATAAGAATCTTCTCCCTCAAGACCTCACCTCTCTCTCTCTCTCTTTCTAAAACTAGTGTTCATCTAGTACGACTAAAAAGTCTTAGTATGTTCTGTTCAAATACAGTATATTGATCATACAGTATGATATCTAGATCGTACAGTATGATTAGTTCATTCTTCTCAAGATCATATAAGACGACCACTCGGATGAGCAAACTTCCTCTCTGCTAATTGTCCAATATGATTTGTATCATACTATACGATTAGTTCAATAAATCAAGGTTCGTCCAAGATGATCCCTTGGATGATTAAGTTTCGTCTTTACTAATAGTCCAGTACTATCAATATCATACTGTACGATCTGCCTTGTTAATCAAACTTTAATTTGATTGACTAATCATGCAAATTAATTTAGGTAATATTTCAAATATCATATAGTACGAACAGATTTATATAGTATGATTGATTCAAATTAAAATACTTTCCTAAAATAGATTGGCAGCTAGAGTTTTGATTTAAACTAATTATACAGTATGATCTGGTTGGTGCAGTATGATTTATTCAAAAAATATTAATTACTCAATTAGCCATTTTAATTGATTTCTGATCAATAGATCGTACAGTACGATCTGAACAACTTTAGAAATTTTAGTTTTCACTCTTCAGTGTGTGTGTGTGTACGATCACTATGGTAGCATGCACCTTTTACAGGACTTTTGACTCAATAAATATTAAAATAAAAAAAATGAAAATTACAGACCGTTGCAAAAACATAATACTTATTTTACCCAGTCTTGAGTCTTGATCATTTGTGCCACAATATACGTTGTACTTAAAATGTTAGTGTGCACAAGAGCAGATATGTAATATAGATACTAGGAGAAATAAAAAGACAATAAATAATGTTTGTATTATCAAAATCACAAGTTCGGAATCCCGGATTGCTACAATGGTGGGTACCTGCTCTCATTTCTCCTAAGAAATCATAATATTACTGCATAAGAATGCTTAAACTCCTAAGAAACCTGCTCTGATTTCTCTATAGATTCAAAATTTTGTCACGATTTCATAAACTTTTGATTTTAAATGTAAGCATGAATTACATCCGGAAATGAGATTCAGAACTTTTGATTTCACCACGAGCAGGGATTAGCTCAAAGTAGTTTTGCAGTCATACTTCGTAAACTAAAAATACTGCTTAATGTACAATAATATTAAAAAGTAATTTTCTCTACAATAATTTTATAACTTTACCAATAACTACAGCTGTCTCAAACGGACCCTTAAGGCTTCATTTGGGATAACTTTTGGCTTCTAATTTTTAATTGTTTCAAAGAAATTTTTATATCAGAAATTAATTTTTTAAAAAGCAATAAAAATACAGTCTCAAAGGAAGCTTTAGTTTGGAAAAGTTTTTTTTTTGCTGTTTTACTTTATCAACCGTCACAATTTTATTTGGCTTGAACTTTATTGTTATTTGCTTATTATTTTTAAAAAAATTATAATAAAAACTTTTTTTATAAAAAAATTAGTTCTTTTTCACACGATAATTTCATAATTAATTTTATAAAATACTACTATCTTCCTAAATAAATTCATTCCGCAAAAATATCTAACAAACGGATAGCCATATGTATTTTTTTATCATCCTTGCCTGGAACAGAAGCAAATATTCCGTCCATACAACTCGAACTCGGAGATTCTTAATGCCAGCGACTAATTATTTCGTAAATTTATAAACCAGATGATCAAAATAATTTCCAGCACTGCGAACGGTTCCGATCGGTCCACGTTTGCGACGAGAGCAAGAATGAAAGAATCCACCCGCGTTCCTAGCCATTCGAGGGCAATCTCGTCAATGGAAAGAGTCCGAAGCTGATACCATCGTACCATGGCATGGCATGGCATGGGTATCCATGGATGCATGGATGTGATATTAGGTGGATCCGCGAAAATATCATCGCCACGTAGGTACGGGGAGAAGATTGGGAAGGCGAAGCCCAGCTTCCGTTTATTGAGCGCTCCCCCGGATGCCGAACTATCTCTCTTTCCTTCTGCAACCGGAAAAAAAATCTATATCTTCCACTTTTTTTTTCATCTGCAGAAAAAAATTCAGTTTTTTCAACGATTTCTCTTTCCATCTGCATCTCCTTCTCAGCTACTCCCACCCGTTCTAAATCAGCGCAGGCACTTCCAAAGTCCAGACATAGCTTCAGCTAGAACTACTACTAAGTACTTATCTTTTCTTCTCCCAATTCTGATTTTTACCTGTTCTTTCTGTCTTTCTCTGTGGCAAAATTATTCGATCTCTTTTTTTGGGTATTTTTGGGAGTTTTTTCCTTACTCGATTAGTCGGTAAAAGTTTGCACTCTTCGATTTTGTTGAAGGATTTAGGAAACGAAACTGATTTTATGCTGATGTTTTGGTGCAGTATTCTGACTTAGCTTCCGATCGATTGCAATATACTCTTTAGGATTTTGTTGGAGCCTTAGAAGACGACGATGATGATAAGGTGTCTCGAAAAAAGTTAAGTTTGCCCGAATATTGAGGTTTTGCGTTGTTGAGAGGCAGAGAGGGCAAAGCAGGGGCTGGTTTTTTGTTGAGTGAGTTGTATTATTTTGGTGTTTTGGTTGCCGTCTACGCTTGTTCTTGCGCACCGTTCGTGGTGGAAGCTCTTTTGAGCGAGTGTTTTGGTTCCCGAATAAGCGGTTAAAAAGGGATTCGATCAGGCGGAATAGTATGTCTGCATCGTGCCAGAAGTGGATCGATGGCCTTCAGTTCTCCTCCTTGTTGTGGCCGCCACCTCAAGATGAGCAGCAGAGACAGGTACTGGGAATATATATTTGAAATTTTTACCCTTTGAAATTTGACCCCGCAGCCCCGCAATATACCTATTAACTTCACATCTGCATGCTAATGAATCTTAAACATAATATTTCTGAAATTATTATGCTTATGCTTCGATCGCTGAAATTTGCCCTGTAATGTTATGTTATTGGCAAACGTCACCTATTTAGTTTTATATTATCATTAAATAATAATTTGTTGAGATCCACATTAGAGTGAAAATAGCCCTCATCAAATATGAAATAAAAGGAGAATTTTTATTATAGTTGTAGTTTTCATTAAGCTTTTGTGGTGACGGTTGTCTATTTATTGATCTTTTAATATAATTTGAGCCTTTGGTGTTCCACCCACTTAACAAATGATATCAAAGTCAATGGTTCAATTAAGATCAAGTTTTTTTGCATATGATTTGTGCCTTCTAATGCTCTTAAAGGCTTTTATCATGGTCATGCAAATAAAAAAAAAGGGTGACTCTTGTAAGCTCCATGTGGTTAAATGGGCTTTTGGTGCATAGTACTTGGAAAAAAAATTCCACTTGATGGGAAAATGATGATCTATTGAGGAATCTCTTGTGAGGTGGAGATTGCTGGGATTCATTGAAGAGTAAAGAATTATCCTACATTAACTATGAAACAAGAGTTGAGCTTTTAATATTCTAGTATTGGTCTTTATTTATTAAATAAAGTTTTTTTTTCTTGATTAGTGTCCATCTATTAATATATTGGACTCAATTTGCACCATTATTGTTCCATCCTCCTAGCAGGATTTTTTGCAGATGTTCAATGTTTGAATTGGAAACATCTTTGAATAACAATTTCATAAATGACATTGAAGTCCTATTTTAATTACATATTGATGTTGACCAAATATGTACACATCTATATGTCAAGCTATCTGATGGTCAGAATATAGATAGAAAAAAAGAAATATCATATTCAAATATGATCATTCTAAACAACATTATATTTTCGTAGCAAGATAGAACTAAACTAAACTAATTTCATTTCATAGATACATCTATTATATGAATAAGATTATTATTTGGATAATGACTGTCGAGTTTGGCTTTGATCATTTATGCCCAACGTGATCTAGAAAATATTAACTTGAAATCAATCATGGATATTTAGCAGGAGAATAAGTAGAAATTTTAAACCCAATTTTTTTCTGAATAAAGTCAATACCTGATGGAGTTATGAATTGGATACAATTTCATTAATCCCATACAAAATGAGAAATTAATTTGCCAATATTGAAACATGGGCATAGCAGCAATTGCTGTGTGCAGCCATTGTATAACATGACTGTTGCAAAAGAAAAAGCCATGTATTCTACTACTGATACCCATTCGCTAGGTTTGGTTAGTACCTATTTGAGGAATGGAAAGGGACAGGAGAAACATTTTAGCTTTTCAAATATCAACTTTCAAGTATGCCTAAAAAGGACATGGTAATTACTGTTTATTATATCCGACTGCACTTTACCAGTGATAATAGTTTTCGTGGTTCAACATGTAAGTTTTATATTAAGTTGCAAAAATTGAGTCTTGTTGTGAAATCATTATGTATCTCCTAAGTTTGAATATTATCCACTAGGGATAGAAAAAGAATTACAAGTAATGGTCATTGTTTTTGTTTCTGAAGAATTGTGTTTTGTTAGCTTAAGGCTATATTTGGTGTAAATTAGAAAAAACACAATTTTTGTCAATGCCCAACCTTAATTTTTTTTTTTTTTCCATTATGGCATGTCAATTCATAATGTCGATTGTGAATATAAGATTTACATTTGCATGAGTCATGCCATAGTTTGGCCATAATTGGTGCTATGTCAAGCTTTCAACATTATTCAACAATTAAGTGAGCCTTCTTTTGCTCATAATTAGTGCTATATGAACTTTCTTTTGGGTTCTAGCTAGAATTAAAAACTCTTCACTTGAAAAAGGGAATAAGGCGTTCTCTTATTGTTTGTTCAACAAAGTAATGTTTTGTCCCCTCAATGCTACTTGCTTTGGAGTTTCTCTAGTAGCCTGTTGATAAACGGAGGAGTTGTGAAATAAAATCTTTTTATTTTCTAATGAAAGCGTGAGTACATGTCCACCTTTACAAGGGAACCCCCTATTGCAACAAAATTTAAATGCCTCTTAAAAAATATCAATAAATATATTAAGACATCCCACCCTCTAAGTAAGGCAGTATCTGATATTTAAAGCAAAATGATAACTATGAGGGTTAAAAAATTCTCACAAAAATATCACCAAAGACATGCAGTCCTTTGAGGAGCATACCCAAATCAATTCTCAGTTTGCTCCACCTAGTGCTGGAGTATGTTCATCTTCCCCTGATGTGAGAGCATTGTTCATCATGGTTATTTTTTGCTCAGTTTATGTTTGATATTTAGTTTAAGTAAGATTACGTTTAATTCATTTGTTGAATATGGTTGTCATCATTTTGTTTCCTATTGATATTTTAGTTTTTGTGTTATGATCCCTCATCCAGATAAAAGGTTCTTAGACTTCTTATCCAAGTTATTATTAGTGAATTATAACATGGTTTTTTCTACGTTTTCTATCGTTAATCTTCTTTATGAAGGTTTTTCATATCCTTTGTTTTTTTTGCGTAATTTTTTTTTCTTCCGCCAACTTCTGCACATGGAAATTTTCTGCTCCCTTCCCATGAAAACTTCACACTCTGCTCCCTTTTGTTTCTTTCTCTCCAATACTCTGTCTTCTTAAATCCAAACACAATTCCCATCTTACCCTATGCACACTCAAATTTGACCACTAAAAGTTGATTTGTCTTTTGAAATTTTTTTCAAATTAGGCTGGATAGCTTCAATCCTTTTTTTTTTTTTTTTTGACAAACTCTGACAACTTTAGGCCACCTTATAAGCCATTTTTTGAAATGCCTTTACCTATTTGAATTCTATGTAAAACTTATCTTCACATCATGCCCAGGGATATTTTAAGAGCACTGCTGGCCTTTCATGTGTACTTATTATTTGGACTTTGTGTTAATTTTCGCCTAGTATATGATAAGAGCAGGATGGTTCAAAGGTTGGCTTTGCTGCATTGCTCAATTACCACCTACTCCCATTCTTTCTTTGATGGCCTCTCTAATGTGACCTATGGTGCAGACAATGATGATACGGCACTGTTGTTGCCTTGTTTTGGCCACATCAATGTAATGGTAATTGGTCATGTAGCTATCTAAAGTGTAGCAGTTGAACTACGATTGTCTTGAGAGCTTCCTGGATTAAACATTTGCCCAACTTGGCCTTTCATGAGGCTTTTCTAGCTGCTTCGAGCATGACAGCTTGCATAGTGGATATGAGAACATTACTCTCTATGGCCCTACTTGCCGATGAGTTTTATTCAAGCTACACATGCTGAGGGATAAGAGGGAGATAGGAGAATAGAGCAAATCCAATTGAATGTTGGAGATAATGACTTACCTGTTGTTATTCGTGGTAATAATTTGCAAGATTTAGTAGTTTTTAATGCTCAATGTATACAAATAGTTTGGCTATTTAAGAAAGAAATGGTTTTTTTTTTTTGTTTTAGGTTTAATGTATTAAGATAATAACCCTTGGAAATGCAAATATATTTTCCTTTAAGAAAAGCTATGGAGTTACTAAAGATATTCCAGGCCCCCTCCCTTTGTCCGTTTGAAAGTTCGTTGTAAGCCTTACATTTCCAAGAAGTAGCACTGCTCCTTTCCTTTTGTCACATTGGTAAAATATTAACATGTATGGTCCATTAGAATGGTGAAGAAGCAATATGCTTTGAAGGTTCATCCAGCGAATAAATAAATAAATAAATAAAAATAAAAACTTGAAAGGCACTTTTAAAAGTCTGTGTAGAAGATATTAAGTATTTAAATCACATATCATATATCAAACTTTATATGCAGTAATTTTAGGTAGTGAGTTTTGAACTATTTTCTAAAAGTAACGCTAATGGGGAATGCCTCCATTGTACCTCTGTCGCCTGAATTTGTTGTGTACTGGTTATCTTTTAAGTTTTGACCATTGGACATTTAAGATGAGTTGCATTTATTATTTTTTAAATTCAGTTTATATAAGATTTGTGATGCTATAGTTATGTTGTTACTTTATGTACTGCTTTTATCCATGAAGTACATAATAATCCTTTTACTTTCCGTTTACTATAATTTACTTTCTTTTCCTTTCCCAGCTTGGTAGAGGGTAAAGTAAATTCATTTGTGTTGAAATGTTATTGCCTATTATTTGAGATTAAATCGGAAATTCAATGTTTCTGCTAGTTACTTTTTTTGTTTAGATTTTGATATGCCCAATGTGTCTGACTATTTTTTAGGTGCAAATTATGGCCTATGTTGAATATTTTGCTCAGTTTACTTCTGAACAATTCCCAGAAGACATAGCTCAGGTCTGATCATTTTCTTAGTTCACTGAAAAAATTCATTCCAAGCATGTTTCATGGCTGTTGAGCATTTTTGTTAATTTGTTTTAAGCATTTCTAGAACATAAACTCTGTAATTCATGGAAGGCTTGAAGGTTCTATCTTTACCTAGATTTAATATTTTATTGTGCAGCTAATCCAGAGGCATTATCCATTTAATGAAAAACGTCTTCTTGATGATGTGTTGGGTATGGAATACTTAATGCTTTAAATGGTTTTTGGAATTCGTTAAGACATGCTAGTAATATTAATATATCATATTTTCCTCTCTGCTTTGAAGCAAATGCATAACTCTTTTATATGATAATTTCAGCAATATTCTTCCTCCATCATCCTGAGCATGGGCATGCCATTGTGCATCCAATTCTATCATGTATAATTGATGGGACCTTAGTGTATGGCAAGAACGATCCACCATTTAATTCGTTCATATCTTTAATCAGCCAGACAAATGAGGTAAAAATGTTTTATACATATCATATCAATGCATGCTTTCTACAATCAGAAAGTTTGAAGCTTTGAATCATTATTTAAATATGTACTGGGTTATTGAGCATGCTACTGTTTTTGATTAACTATATCTTATGAGCAGATATGCACAACTCCTTACTCAAATTGGTCTCTTTTGTTGTAGAAAGAATATTCTGAACAGTGGGCTCTGGCCTGTGGAGAGATTTTACGTGTTTTAACTCACTACAATCGACCAATTTACAAGTCTGAACCCCGCAATGTTGAAGCAGAAGAAAGAAGCAGCAGTGGAAACCATGCTACTACAAGTGAATCTAGTGAAGGGGAATCCTGTTATAGTCCTGATCGGAAGACAATGCGTCCTTTGACTCCATGGATTACTGATATACTGCTTTCTGCACCTCTGGGAATAAGGAGTGATTATTTCCGATGGTAGGCTATCTTTTTTGGTTTGTTTTTTAAACTTTAAGATTAGATCAATCAGAGATGCTTTGAGTTACAATCCAAGTCCACTCCTGCTGGATTTGTTTGTTATTTACTTTCTCTTAACAAAAAATGCTCCTGTTACAGGAATTATATGTCTATTGCATGAGATTATCCCATTCTCTCTCTCTCTCTCTCTCGCGCGCGCGCACAAACAATTTATTTGCACTGTTAGGAAAACCTTAGAAAATTGAGCCCCTTGCTGATCTCAACGATTGCTAGAAATTCTCTAAATTATTAGATAATGAGAAACGGAAGAATCATGTAGAAGTAGAAGCCATGGAATTGTGAATGTGATGCAGACTACCTGGTACTTGGACTTTTATTTTTGTTTTTGTTGGCCAGTCTTCCTAGGATCCCCTTGAATCTTGAACTTGAAATTCTTACTGTCGTTGATAACTTGGTTGACATTGAAGCTTGATTGTAAGCCAGCTTTGTTCGAGTAAAATCTAAGATATATGTATGCATGTAACTGTTAACCAAAAAGTTGTATTCTCTATACAATTAGTTCTGTATGTTTCTTTTTTCAAACACAAGCAAGATTACTAATGTTAATCTACAACCTAAGAACTACTTAGTATTCTAATTTGATCAATTTCTATGAGCATTTGACCATTTATCAAATTTGAAGAAGAAATAGATGACTTGTGATGCTCCTCAGTAATGTACCACCTCTACATAATTTTTTTCAATGGCAAATAAATTGAAATCATTCTAGTCTTTTTTTTATATGCTAAAAATATTCATTTTCTCCAACACCATGAAGTTAATTTATATTCTTCCTCATTATCTTGACCATCCTTTAGACGCATCATCAAATTCTATTAAAATTGTATGTATTGGGCACCTTACTAATTTTGTGTGGTGAAGTTTTGAGGAGAGTGGTCATGTTTTTTTTTTTTTTGCATGACTGTCAATCGGCTGTTCCATGATTGAAAAGTCAGGCAAAAAATGAAATCATATGGAAAACATTTTCTCTATCAATATGAATAGATGGTAGTCTTATATATATATATATCTCCCCCACGCAATCTTGTTCTCACATGGAGTATTGAATTCGCTGTAAGCCACCTATGTTGTGATTGTCTTTTATAAAATGGTAGCTTAGATGAGAATCAGCTATTCAGTTGGAATATAAATATATAATGTTTTGCTTAAAACTTTATTTACAGAATGTCTGGCGTAAATACCAACTGAACACTCTATGAACCTGAAAACCCTGCACCTGTAATATGTCGAGCCACTTGTTCAAGCATTTTCCATAGTCATTAGTTGTGAAGGAACTTTTAATGATAAGCATCTTCCATGAAAATAAACTTCTTTATATGGCATTCTTTTAGATCCATAATCTATAGATATTTCCTTTAATTGACACCCTCCATTACCAAGCATTGTTAATTAAGATAATGGCCTACATTTTTATGTTTTCCTCAGATTAGTCCTGATCTTTTTCATTATGGTGAAAATCATTCAATGGTTTTTCTTCTTGATGAAATTTAGGCTGCACAAAGCAGTGCTCTGTTAGATATGGCTATATTCATATTTGAAACATTCTTGGATTATTGAAATATTTCTGATGTTATGATAATGGGAGCTTCCCATTATGTAATTGGCACAGTGTAAAAAGGGCGTGCATCACAAGCTGATCATCAAGTTATAGGTTTTCAAGCAGACTTTGTTGTCATAAAATTTTATTGATGGGTGGAACTGAAATCTATCTGAAAATTAACCCAGAACTCTTATCATAGATCATCTTGTGGCTTATTCTTTGAATGAACTTAACTGCAGATAATGAATAAGAAATTTTTGCCACAGTATCTAGAGGTTTTGGAGTTTTTCCATAAGCAACTGTCACCAAGAATATAAAAGCTTTCACCAAATTACTTATTGATTAAAATTATCTTTCCTGGGGTTTGAAAGGAGAAAATGATTAAATTTGCCCCTAGACTATTTCTGGTGTGTTAATTTTGAACACGCATTTTTGTTTTTCTCCAAATTGGTCTCTCAAGTTTGTCAAGAAAGTTAAGTTGAGAGATCAAAAGATTTATTTTGCATGACCAAAAGAGTCAAGTTTTGATAAACACAGGGATCAAATTGAAGAATATGATAAGTCCAGAGTCAAAGGAGCACACTCTAAGTAGTCTGGGAACAATTTGGTCATTTTCTTTGTTTGAAAGCATCCATATTTGGAGCATATTGTACAATGATGGACTATTCTTCCGTTAAGTGTGCTAATTTTGCAATTATGTGAACATATTTTGAGCAAAACAAATGAGCTAACCCCA
Organism: Dendrobium chrysotoxum; assembly: GCA_019925795.1. Classification (NCBI taxonomy): domain Eukaryota; kingdom Viridiplantae; phylum Streptophyta; class Magnoliopsida; order Asparagales; family Orchidaceae; genus Dendrobium; species Dendrobium chrysotoxum. Next base: position 15,827,556 of record CM034301.1, on the reverse strand, counting down.
AAGTATAATGCTTCATTGGTTGATGTATATCAGGTGTGGTGGAGTCATGGGGAAGTATGCTGCTGCTGGAGAACTAAAGCCCCCAACAACTGGTCAGTGATTCTTCCTGTTAGTCATCTAGGTTAACCATGTTTAAGTTTCTCATCAACCTTCTAGATCAGTTTTGGTATTCCATTTCATCAGCTCTTATGAGCGAGCACCTGCCTGATGAATGCATACTTTAATTTATCAAAATAAGACAGCGTACCTTTTTAATGTTGGCCAGCATAAACTATGGGAAAATCTTTTCTACTGATTGAGTGGTGATGAGTCTAATGACATTTGAAATGGACATTTTTCTTAATTTCTCCGGCTTCAGGAAGCTATTGTGCCTTGAAAATGACAAAGTTGGCTGTATGGTGTTGCTTAAACCTAGGCATAGGTCCAGGGACCTACCTGGCTTGTTTGGTTTGACCGGACCAATGATATGGCTTGGGCAAAGATTTTAGTCCAGTTGATAATGAACCTGTCAGATACTTTGCAGACTGTGTTAACTTACAAGAAAATCTGCATGAACTGATTTGGCCCAAACAAATGAATCTATGGAATCTGTTCTAACTGGCAGAGCAGAGCCTGTAAAAATGTTCAATGTGGGGCGAAATTATATGCCATTTATGATGGTAGATCAAACTAGGGTAAGAAACATTGAAGTGTGAATGCAACTGACCCTGCCTGAACTTGATCTGAACCAATCTGATTAGTATTATTGCTGCTTTACTGTTGTTAGTTGGATTTCATTTGTCCTAAGTTACAACTAATTGTGGCCTAAACTACAAAGAGTTCTAATTTTTGCGTAAATTTTTTAAGCATACTTTTAAATTTTGCTTTGTTATTGGATGATCTCTTGCAACTTTCATGACAATTCAGATATATTTTTTTTCAAAGATTTAAAATGGTGATATTGTAGAAAAGGTTTTGAGGGTTGTTCCGGTGCACGTAATTTAGTTTTTTTGTGCTAGATCAACGCTCGTACTCACTGTAGAGCAATTTTAATGTGAGAACATTGGCAGTTTGTCGTATATCAAAAGTGCTTACGTACTTGACTAGCAGGTTAATATGCTTTTCAAGTTTTCTATACAAAGTTTTAATATTTAAAGTCATGATGCCAGATATTAGAGTTTAGAGGATCTAGGGTTTTTATGATTCAAATTTTTTACGCTCCTGCTATAATAAATTTTGATATTCATGTATTATTTTGTGTTACATTTTATGTTGTCAAAATATTTTTGATAGTTGTTGTACATTGTTGATGTATGCTAGTGGTTCGTTTTTGCTTATTGAATTTATTACTTATTCTAAGAAATTTATTAGCTTGTTCAATATTCAAATTTTCTTCTGCTGCTTAACTACTATAGATATTTGGTGTGATTTGAAACTATGCAACCTAATATATTTCTGTTAAATCTAGCTTGTAGTCGACAGTCTGGAAAGCATCCTCAGCTTATGCCATCAACTCCAAGGTGGGCTGTCGCCAATGGTGCTGGTGTCATATTAAGCGTTTGTGATGATGAAGTTGCTCGTTATGAGACTGCAAATTTAACAGCAGCTGCTGTTCCAGCACTTCTTTTACCTCCTCCTACAACTCCTTTAGATGAGCACTTAGTAGCAGGACTGCCAGCACTTGAGCCATATGCTCGTTTGTTTCATCGGTGAATCTTCATTGATATTTATTTCATTTGTTTCTTAACACTATGCCAGTCTGTTCTCATACATATTAGCTGATACTCTAAAAAACATAAATTGAATTGCTTCTTTTTTGTGTCAGGTACTATTCCATTGCTACTCCGAGTGCGACACAGAGGCTTCTTCTTGGACTTCTTGAAGCACCTCCATCATGGGCTCCAGATGCACTTGATGCAGCAGTTCAACTAGTAGAACTCCTAAGGGCGGCTGAGGATTATGCATCTGGCATGAGGGTATGTGACTATAAAATTATTAAAATTAATAATATTTTGAATGAGAATTTAGTCATTGTTGTAGTGCTTCTTTGTTAATTCTTTTTTTATCCCTTTTAGTTTTAATTTATTGTTTTACATACTTCCTTAAGACTTCTCTAAGGTTTAAATGTCATTTTCTTGATTGTTGCTATCTTCAAGATGTGAGTTGATGTAAAACTCATTGTTTTTAGTTGTAGAAAGTGGAAATGAATTTCTTTGTGTCACATAAATAACCTTTGTAAATTTTAGGTTTATATTTTCTAGACGTCAATCCCTCAAAGCCTGCATTGGTAGTAGCTTCATGTATGGGGTATACTTACTTTTATTGATCATGTAAATATGATTTTATGAATCCCGCTAATATAGGGCCTCGGGAGTGGTGGCTATATGGAACTTTACCCTATTATACACCCATAACCGCATGGGCATGCTAGTTAAGTCATTATGAGGACTTGAATCCAGTCAAAGTAGTTGCTGATTGAGAACAAACTTCAATAATAACAGCTTGCTACTCCTAAAGTTTGAAGTCACCAAAAGCCTCGAGTCATCCAGAATTTGCTTCATAGACAATCCGACCAATAGTTTGCTCCAACTCAACAGTCAATACTAAATTATTGAACTTGTTTAAAGGACTCACGAAGTTGCCCATTAATCATGGCTATTTCTCCCCCCAAATAATTCTAAGGGTACTTGTACATAATTTGGAGTTCACCCAAATTTCCTCTAACTAGCAACCAACTAAAGGTCTATAATTCGTTTGCTATATAATTAGTTACATAAGTTCATCATATACATTCTGTCATTGACTTTACTATGTTTTCAATTGTATAAAGAACACATTGATATTTGCCTATAATTTGGAGTTCCTCCGTCAACCTTTTACATAAGAGAAATCATAGAGGGGAAAGTCGAACAAAAAAAATCATGTGAAATTTCACTAGAATTTTCTAAAAAATTTCTTTCTATCTAAATTTATTTGTAGCTCAATTTAACTCACCTTTCTTTGTTCAAAGAGGTTTGATCAGGTTCCTTGTTAATAATTTTTTTTTTCAAATATTCATTGAGACTTTGCATCTCTCTTTTGGGTTGATTTATTTATCTAATAAAGTATTGGTTTCTTTCCATGAACAACGTTAGATCCAGCATCTGTATTTACAAATACATTATTTTCCTGGCTCGAACTTGAGACCTGTAAAATATATAAGATACAACTTAATCTCTACTTCAAACCAACTCTCCATGTAAACAAAATTCTATATATTTTACCAAATCTATTTTTGGAATTTAATTTTTTTAATCATCCTTTTAAAAACTATTATGTGCTAAGCTATTTTAACTAAACATATAGAAAAATTTTGTAGGAAGTTACAATACATTCCATCACACTAAATGATATGAATTTCTCGCTTGCTCACTGCATCAATCTTCACTTCAATCGTTCCTGTGCTATTGCTCCTATTAGATCTACTAGCTACAATAGCTGTGCCCAACTTTTGATTCCAGTCATACACGCAATATTTGGAGGAAACTTCACACGCTGTTTCATTTTCTGATCTCTCATGCTTTTTATGCTTGATACAGTCCTTGTTACTTGCTCGCACTGTGCCCTTGTGCCAATCATAGCATTTAAGTTGAACTGCAACTTTCCTTTGACTCCCAACTACTTTAAGCACTAGCATGCTATTGTCTCATCCCATAGTGCAGTTTTTGTCTTCCTGATAATCTCTCACCGTCACTTCAAAATTGCTCGCCTCATATGAAAACACCATTCGCTATTTCTTTCTTTCTTACAGAAATATCATTTGTTCTTATTTCACTCAATGTCATTAAATCAAACCAGTTGCACTTCTAACCCTATTGATGTTCACCCTCACCCTCATGCTCTTATGCTCTCCTTGTCGCATGCATCCTCTTTGACCACTACCTATCCACCCGCCATCCATATCTTGCTTATTTGAGCTCATGGTTGTTTACTCAGCGCTTGCTTCCATTGCTTCTTCATGTAACCTCATAATCACACTGCACACCCACTTGCTGTCCTGCATATGTAATCGTCGACTCCATTTAGTCTAGTCCAATCGCAAACCTTGCTCCACAATTTACTTTTAAGGGCATGGACCTATTATCCATCTGCAACCTTGAAACCCTTGTTTGTATGTCTTGCTTGATAGGTACCATGCTGTTTTGCCACATTATCAGTAGTCAACTACAAATCCTTTTTATTTTGCCACAATAAAACCTAGACCAACTCTATTGTGTTTAGGGTAACCCATTTAACCAGCCAAATCCAACTGTGGTTGCAAATATATATATGCACACACAACTATGAGTGTGAGTGTGTTGTGTGCGTGAGTGTGTGTGTATATATATACACCCACACACATACACACATACATACATACATATATTGAATAGTATTTCTACAACCTTAAGTTAGTTTTTTGCATGAATATCTCAAAAGGCTTCCAAATATCTTTTCGGATTTGATGTTCTTGAGTATGGATGAAGTAACCTCTTTTTTGTTCATATTGTGGATATACTGATGTTCTTCCCCTTCATCTCTCTTTTTCTTAATAAATTTCTCATTCATCACCTTGTATTCAGGATGGACTAAACATTTGTCTCTCCTTTTTGTGGATTTCATCAGCTCCATTTCATGTTTGATTAAATAATTAGTTTTAATCATTAGATAAAACAGTTAAAGTTTATATAAATATTTTTTCTAGAAAGCTACCCAAACTATCATACTATAAAACTTCTTCAGTTTTCTTACAACGGAACTCTCATATTTTTTTTGACCAAATGCTCTAAAATTGGTTCTGCTGTTCAAGCAGAAGCAAGCAGCAAAAGGCTATATGTGTAAGGGAGCCTACAACCTATGATATTTGTATCACAGACTTAACACTATTTTGGACAAACCTTCCTTTCTCAGTGTACTTGATAAAACTTGAGCAATTTTTGCCATTTAAATAACTCTTTTAAGGTTTTCACTTTATGAATGACTCGTAGATGCTAACTATTTGTTTTTCTGCCTATAGCTTCCTCGAAACTGGATGCATTTACATTTCTTGCGTGCAATTGGCACCGCAATGTCAATGAGGTCAGGTATTGCTGCAGATGCTGCAGCTGCTTTGCTCTTTCGTATACTTTCACAACCCACGCTACTTTTTCCTCCGTTGAGGCAGACAGAAGGAGTTGAAGTCCAGCATGGACCCTTGGCTGGTTACATATCTTCTTATAAGAAACAGGTAATGTAAAATTTTGAGATAATAATTCAAGTCGATCTCTCTTTTTTTTGCAATTTCAATTAGAATATTTTTCTTTTGATGTAAATTTGCATTAAACTTTTTTGATATTTAGCTGGAAGTTCCTGCTGCTGAGGCCACTATTGAGGCAACCGCACAAGGAATCGCCTCAATGCTATGTGCTCATGGCCCAGATGTGGAATGGAGGATCTGTACCATCTGGGAGGCTGCTTATGGTTTGCTTCCTCTGAGTTCATCAGCTGTTGATTTACCAGAGATAGTAGTGGCAGCACCATTGCAACCTCCTACGCTATCTTGGAGTTTGTACTTACCACTGCTAAAAGTGCTGGAGTACTTACCTCAAGGAAGTCCATCTGAAGCATGTCTTATGAGAATATTTGTTGCTACTGTTGAAGCAATACTTCGAAGAACGTTTCCACAAGTTACATGTTTTGAGCAGTCAAAAAAGTCAAGTAATAATGGAGGCATGTGGCCCAACACTAAGAGCTTGGCAGTGGCTGAGCTCCGCACAATGGTTCATTCTCTATTCCTAGAATCATGTGCATCTGAGGACCTAGCCTCTCGCCTATTGTTTGTAGTGCTAACTGTTTGCATCAGCCATGAAGCTTTGCCAAATGGAAGCAAGAGGCCTACGGGAAGCATTACTCTTTCTTCAGGTGAGGTTGGTGAGGTTGCTAATGAACTGCAGATACTTAATTCTAAACAATCTGGGAGGAGTAGAAGCAGGAGAAAACATGGTCCTAGTGCAACATTTGATTCGTATGTTTTGGCCGCTATATGTGCATTGTCTTGTGAACTTCAGTTGCTCCCTTTGATCTCAAAAAATGGCTTTCATCCAGATTCTGAAGATCCTGTTAGATTGGCAAAGGCAGCAAAAACCAATGGATTTTCTCAAAAGGTACATGACGGTATGAGTTCAGCAGCTCAGCACACTTGCAGATTTCTTAAAATTTTAGAAGCTCTTTTCTCACTGAAGCCATCATCGGTTGGCACTTCATGGAGTTATAGTTCCAATGAGATTGTGGCTGCAGCTATGGTTGCTGCCCATGTTTCTGAGTTATTTGGAAGATCGAAGGCCTGCATGAATTCCCTTTCTGTTTTAATGCGATGCAAATGGGATAGTGAGATTGGTGCAAGAGCTTCTTCCCTTTATCATCTAATTGACTTGCATGGTAAAACAGTTGCCTCTATAGTTGACAAGGCAGAACCACTTGAAGCGAACTTGATGCTTGTACCACGAAGGAAGGACAGCTCATTGTGTTCAACTGGTGTGCTGCCATTAAGTTCTTCAAGTAGTAGCAGCTTAAAGACAGAGGATAATGCATCCATGCAATCTAAGAACTCTTCAATGGCTCCCATAAAATGTGAGAAGGCAAAGTTGATAAATTATATGGCTGTGGATACGTCAGAGAAGAGCATGGAACGTTTTTCTGATGATGCGTCTGATCTTGCAAATTTTCTTACTATGGATTGGAATGGGCGATTCAACCGCACTTCACAGGCTCTTCTAAGATCAGTTCTTGCTGAGAAGCAAGAGTTGTGTTTCTCTGTTGTTTCTTTGTTATGGCACAAGTTAATTGCTGCTCCAGAGACAAAAATGAGTGCAGAAAGTACATCCGCTCAGCAAGGGTGGAGGCAGGTTGGGTTTTCTCGTGTAAATGGAGCTATATATAGTTATATATTTAACAATCATCAGTAGTAGATTCAGTCTCATTGCTCTTTGCTTTAAGTACATTTTTTATGTAGATTTCTTATTAGAAAGTTTAAAACATTAGTAGTTTAATGTATATGGTATTTCACAACTTGCTCTTACATGGTAATTTTTTTTATTATAATTTGATTTAGGGAAGGCATTCGTGATAGATTTTCGGTGAGTAAAACATAGCAGCAAAAATATTGAAGCTTCATCATTTTCGAATGTCCTCATTAATCTGCTGTCGATTTTGTTTAACTTAACTACAGCATGCTTCTTTTGATCCATTTCATAGAACCTCCTGAATCCTTTTGTTTCTCTGCTGCCACTTCTTGTTTCGGTCCAGCTTTATGTTCAATTGTACTTCGAAGTCTACTTGTGAAATAGACCAATGACACTGTGCATCCTCTTTTCCGCTTTGATTCTAAAGCCTGGGTATATGGGAGGGACTTGATGTTCTTACCGAGCTAACACTTATCAATGTGGCTCTGAATCTTCATTGCAGTCTAATGTCTCAGGAGTAAATTATACATTTTATAAGACCATCGTTGAGTAGGACTATTGTTTATCACATGCTTCTTTAAATACTGCTTTGATTATACCTCAGATTTTTAGTTGCATGAGTTAGCCACAGATGGCGTCATTAAGCAAGTTTCCTTTTTCCTGAATGTGCCTATTTCTTCTGATTGTGTGAGAGAAAAAATTGTTTAGCTTGATTTTTGGAAGATCTATAAGCTGCTGACTATGGAAACAATTCTGCAGTCCTTTATGTCTGCCCTTTCATCTTTTATTTCATGAACTTTTTTCTGATTTGGTTTGAATTTTGATGATTTTCTTCATATGTAGGTTGTAGATGCCCTCTGTGATGTTGTGTCAGCTTCTCCTACAAAAGCATCAACTGCCATCGTTCTTCAGGTTCGATACCCATTCCTTGCTGTTCTTCACCGCTGAATCAACACAAGTTTCACAATTTTCTTTATGTCAGAACTATTTTTGAGTAACTCGTTGGCACATGATTTTTTTCTATTATGGACAGGCAGAACGGGATTTACAGCCATGGATTGCAAGAGATGATGAGCAAGGCCAAAAAATGTGGAGGATCAACCAGCGAATCGTGAAATTGATTGTCGAACTCATGAGAAGTCAGGAAAGCCCAGAAACACTAATTATCCTTGCAAGTGCCTCAGATCTTCTCCTTCGTGCAACTGATGGGATGCTTGTAGATGGTGAAGCCTGCACTCTTCCACAGCTAGAGGTAAATACAAAGGAGGTTAATAACATATTGACTGCTAAAAGTTGAATTCTTTTCCAGACATGATATATTATTCACATATCTATTTATTCTCAACATTTATTTGAATATTATGCTCAAATATTCACATGTCTTCCAAGCTGAAATTTCCTTGAATACAAAATATGCAGCTCCTGGAAATGACAGCTAGAGCAGTCCATCTAGTATCAAATTGGGGAGAAACAGGCTTAGCCGTAGCTGATGGCCTTGCTAATCTTCTCAAAGTATTTCTAATGCTCCAATTGAAATCATCATTCTTATTCATTACATTTTAGTGTTCTTAAACATTGCAACCCAACTTGTATCATGCAGTGTCGATTGCCAGCTACTGTCCGCTGTCTCTCTCATCCTAGTGCTCTTGTGCGAGCTCTCAGCATATCAGTTCTTCGAGATATTATGAATACCGGCCCCGTCAATTCCTCTAATTATACAAATAGGGAGAAGCTACATTTGTATGATCCCTCTTACCGAAGTCTGGGATTGGGCATCACAAACTGGCATGCGGACATTGAGAAATGTATCAAATGGGAAGCTCGAAGCAGGCGAGCAACTGGCATGGCTCTCGCCTTCCTCGGCTCCGCTTCAAAGGAGTTGGGCTGTCCTCTTCCCAGTTAGCATTTCTTACAGGCCATGTTGCTGCCGCTGCAATTAATCCAGGCTGCAGCAATTGACATATGTTCAGAGTGTTCTTTTTTTTAAACCATATGTACCGTTGTAATGTCATCTGGTGCTATTTAATGTTGTAATGTGCGTTATTTAGTTTTGGCTTTGTAGATATGAACAACCAACATGACATTGGTTCACATCAAAATGCCACTTGCAATGTTCATTGTAATCATTAAGGTTTCCTACCTCACAATTAGCACTGAACTATTGGATCTCGGGCTGAGGCTTATATCAAAATTTTGAGCTAGGCCTTGCTATAAGTTGGCTAGATATGGTCTCTATTTTATTAGAGGAATCTTGCTCTACAATTTTGGAATGAGTTCAATTCAAATTTAAAATCATCTTTAATCTCTCTTTATATTCTTAATATTCATGCATAAATTTGATATAATTCAAAGATTTTATTTTGACCCGAGATAAAATTCAAGTAAATTTCATGGTGATCGATTCCAGCTTTAGTTGATTTGAATAAAATAAAGACTTTACAAATTTTTTTTATTATTTATAAGATTATTATCCATATAAAAATTTATATAATTTATTAACAAATGATTATAAAATTGTATTTATGTATGTGTTTGAGCTCTTATACATGTGAACTTTTTTTTATTATTATTAAGCCCATGATGGGCATAATGAAAATGTTAAATATGTTGAAAATATATCCAAGTTGAAAAATTGTCTTTTAATTATTTTGCAAGTAATACTAGCATAACTGCTTGGTAACAAATTCCCAAACAATCTTCTGTTCGATGGCGTTTAAAAGTAGATGTATTAGAAACTGTAAGTACTTTAAATATGACGATCAAATTTATTGTATAAAGGCTAAATTTTATATGCATTTGTCATATTTGAAAAATTGATAATGATGATTGATATATTTCTCCAAAATTAATATCTTTATTATGTCAAACTATTGTTTTACCATTTTTATACATGTGGTTCAAACAAAAAAGAACATAAATGTGTTCTCTTGTACTTGTGAGAGATTAGTCTAAAAACACATAATTGTTCGGTTCTGTGATTGTGAACAGGAAAGACGTAGTAAAAACGCATGTGTGAATAGTAAAAGCACAATGATGGACAATAACTACGCTTTTACTATTCACAGTTACCAAATTGAACAGTACTCTATGCCCGGACTCCGCACATAATAATCTCTTTGTACTTGTTAAGCTTCACAAATGCAACCTTTTGTTTCTATTTTTTATTGTTCTTTTTTTATTTAAATATCTATAATTTTATTTGTAAAATTTTCTAATCAAATAAATCGATATTTTGAAATAAAAGTAGAATGTCTTGTGGATATATCCATTGATATTAAATTATATCACCAACTCTAACCTCAAATAATAGATATACTAATAAGTGTTCCAGTGAGTCAAAAAATTTGATGAAAAATTTCTCTAATTTATACAATGTTGTCAAAATATTAAGCTTACTACATAGCAAAACCTGTTAATTTAAACATATACAACATAAATCCTTAAAAATTATACATAATTAAATTAATGGATTTAGTATTAGTTCTTATAATGCACTGAATGTAGTATGCAACAAGCATTGCATGAGGATGTGACAATCATGACTCTTAATTTTAAATAACCTTTAGGATCATATATAGATGCATCGATTTCAATTTAATGTGAATCCATCAAACATTTTAGTGATTAAACCTATTCACACACAGCTCTCATTAATTTCAGCTTTAAGATTTTTTTGTCAAAATTAATACATTATGTTAGGTAGTCGACAGTCATCATAAATCTTATCGAATAATTATGATATGAATCCTTTAATATATTTTGTTAATGATAAGATTTTTCTTGAAAGATGCACTTTGTATGGTCTGAATATAACTTGAAGTGTGCAAGGGCTATTGCACCTGTGCCTTGGGATAGTGTTAATTAAGCAAGGGTTCGCACATCATAGATTGATGTGGGCAAAGAAGCTAGTCCATACAATTAGAATAAGGATAGGAACTTGAAATATAGATTTTCTTATAGGTAAATTAATTGAAGTAATGTATATTATGATTTATAGAAAGATAAATATTCTATACATTCACGAAACTAAATGGGTTAGATAGAAGGCTAAGGGGATTGATAGTTTAGGATTTAAATTATAGTATTCAGGTATGAGTCATATTAGAAATGATGTATATGTGATTATATATAAGAGTTTGAAGTATAAAATTATAAAAATTAGTAGAATTGAAGATAGAATTATAGCTTTAAAGATTACTATTAATGTTAAGATTATTAATACTATAAGTGTTTATGGTCCTTAAGTAAGTTTAGATATGTGTTTAAAATTAAAATTTTGAAATGACTTTGAAGAATTCATACAAAAGATACCTCTTGAAGAAAAAAGTTTTATTGGAAGACATTTAATTGGATATGTTGGTAGAGAGATAGAAGATTTTAAAAGCATTCATGATGGCTATGGGTTTGGGGCGACTAATGAAGGTGGTAAGATCATATTAGATTTCTCTCTAGTTTATGATTTTGTAATTACTAATTCCTTATTTAAGAAAGAGGGGAGCATCTCATTATTATAATCTGGGAGCCCAAGCTTGTGTTTTGATGATTACAAATATTATTGGATGCTTATTTTATTTTCTCCTGCTTTATATACTGCATATATTTTTTTGTGTGCATCACAAAAATTTCACATTCAGCATACAAAAAGACCATCAGATAATCATAGCTCAAGAATGGGGTGTATTTGCTAGACTTATTTGAAAGAATCTGTAATTTTATTTTTCTTGAGTCAATATATGTAAAAAGTGCATGTTAGCTAAGAAACCATGTACGCATAGGGGGAGTGAAAAAGAAATATTTTTGTTTTTTCTATTAATCGTACGGTATGATTCATGTCGTACTGTACGATCAGTTCAAATAAAAATTAATTAAAATATTTAATTTAAATGACATAAAATAATTTTAAGTATAAATAATCATGCATACTGTACGACCAGCCATCGTACTGGATGACCACCTATAAACAGAAACCTCGACATCATATCAAACTTACTTAAAATAGGCAAATTTAAAATTTAAAAATTGAAATGTTTGTATTGTACGATCATTTATAATATTACCTAATTTAAGCCAGGTAATTTAGGAATCAAATCGGATCTGAATTAATTACAGATTGTAGTGGATGATCATTTATAATACAGTATGAATCACCCCAAAAATCATTGAACAAACTTTGGTTCGTCATGTACAATCTGATGTTTGATTTGAACTAATTATAATAGATGATTTCTAATCATACTAGATGATCTTCAATGGTGTTGAACTAATCGTACTACACAATCCCTTTATTATATTATAAGAACCAAGTAAGCAGAATTTAATTATTATAATTTTTGGAAGCCTGTTATTAAACTTAATAGGCTTTGTAGAAGTCTTTGGTGGTCAAAGGGTTAAACCTTCTATGAGAGAGTGTTGAAGAGAGGGCTTTGAACAAGAGGAGAGAAAGGGTGAGGCTATGAGAGAGAGAGAGAGAAGACCCTTATGGATTTCATGAAAGTGTGAGAGGGGATTACACATGGTTGCTTTGGAAAACTTGCACTTGAGTTTTTCATGTGTCACTGTTTGTCTTGAGGGAAGATCCATGAAGAACCCTTTGCTGTCGAAGGGCTGTCGACTACTCCGTCGCACAAGGAAGGTGAAAGTAATTTGGGCTACTTCGCCGTATTGGAAATGTTGCAAATCTGGGCCCAAGTATAGTGATTTTGATGATAACAGATTTTACTATTTCTTTACTTTTGCTATTCTTGGATATTTATTTTTGTTTGCCCTACTTACTAACTTGTCAGGTCTACAAGTTCACTTGGAATATCAATCGACTCAAGATTAGGTAGACTAAGATTGAGTCAGTCTGTAATTTCTATTCTAATACATCTTTTACCTTTTCTTGAGTCAAATATACTGTGATGGATCCTGAAGCTAAGTAACCTTACAGACACACACTTAGGGGGAGAAATTTTATGAGTTAGAGAGTTTTCTAATTTTGATCATATCGTACATGACAATTCTAAATCATCCTAGATGATCAGTTAAAAATAAAAACTCTAATTAGGGCATCCCTGATTATTAAGTTTGCTTAACTAATCATCCTAGATAATGTATATCATACAGGACGATCAGTACAAATTGAAACAAACACCCACTAATCATAATTTAGGCAAGATTTTATAATTCAAAATTTGTTCTAATCATATAGGATGATCTATATCATCCTAGACAATTCATGATAATCATGCCTAAAATAATCCCTTGATTAGGGCATTAATTATAGTTAAATTGATCGATCAAATCATACAGGACGATCAGAGACCATTGTCCTGGATGATCCAAGTACTGTATGGTTCGATAATTAATTGCCATCTATCGTACATGATGAAAACTTTAGCTTTTCAACTAATCATCCTAGATGATACCTCTATATCGTACTAGACAAATTGTGTGCTGCATGGGATGATAATTAATCACCAGCCATCGTATGGGACGATCAATAGCCACTCGTGAACTAATCATCCAGGATTATAGAAATATCATACGTGATAATTTGTTCGAATACTTGAACTGATCGTACAGGGCAATGCTGATCGTACTAGCTGAAAGGGCTATTTTGTACTAATTATACAGGATGGTATTTGAATCATCCTAGATGATCTTTACTGCTAAATTAAAATTAGGGCTATTTTTGAAACCTTCTATTTAAGTTCTCTTAATTGATGCTAAGCAATCTTTTATTGTTGTTCTAACTTGAGAGAGCTTAAAGAAGAAGAAGGAGAATTTGGGAGAGAGATAGAGAGGATCTTGTGAGGGGAAGTTTATGAGGGGATTCACAAAGGTTGATCCAAGCAAGATTTGATCATCTTCTTCCTTCTTTGTCCTTGGTTTCTTGGTGGCTCTGGGGAGATAATCATCAGCATCAGATCCAGGTTCTCTGCCTACTCCAGGAGGGAGTAAAAGGATTGTTAGGTTCTTTGCTTACTCCAGTAGGGAGTAAAATTATTCTCATGGTTCTCTGCCAACTCCAGATGGAAGTAAAAGGATTCTAAGTTCTCTGCCTTTATCAGGAGGGTGAAAAAGGATTCAAGGTTCTCTACCTTACCAGGTCAATGGAAAGATTTTGTAAGGGCTTCTCTTCCTTATTATGGGAGTAGGAGAGACACTAATAGATTAGTGCAATACCTGGAACGGGTGATTTTAGGGAGTGGATGTAGGTCAGATTTGATCGAACCACTATAAAATTTTGTGTGCTCTTTCTTATTACCTTTTTTGTATTTTATTTCCACACTTTTATGTGATTTGTTTTATGGTTAAAATCTTTGATTTTAATATCTACTTCCTCTTAAGATTATTTAGTTTTTAAAATATTTAAAAATATAAAAGATTTTTAATTTTTATTTAAGAATTTTTAAAATACCAATTCACCCCCCTTGGTTAGCCTCAGGCTAGTTCTATAGGGTTTAACTACCCTCATGAACTTTCAAGTGGTATCAGAGCGGGATTCATAAAATTAAATTTTAGAAAACTTTTATATTTTGATTAATGACTAACTTTGGTAATCATAACACTGCAGAAGGATATTCAATTACTTGACCACCTCTATTTGATAATATTATTTTTAATTTTTAGAAAACTCGCATGTCCACCTTTTTACAATCAATTGATTATTGCATGTGGATGTTAGTTAAGGATGGATACTCTACACCTTTTCATCTTATGAATGGCGTTAAAATTGAAACTTTTACTGAATGGATAACTGATGATAGAGATTTAACACAACTGAGTGCTAAGTGTTTGAACTATTTTTTTGTGCCTTAAAATATGAAGATTATATGCGTGTCTCTACTCTTTCTACTAGAAAAGAAATTTGGGATAAATTATGCATAACATATGAAGAAACAATTGAAGTTAAACAATCTAGGTTGAATATTTTGCTTCATGACTATGAACTCTTTCACATGAAACCTAGTGAATCAGTTTCTAAAATGTATACTAGGTTTACACAAATTGTTATATCCCTATATTCCTTAGGAAGAGAACTCACAAACTATAAAAAAGTGAACAAGATTTTGAAATGCTTACCTTCTTCTTTTGATGCAAAAAATATTATCATTACTGAATCTAAGGATTTAAATATTTATTCAATCGATAACTTACTTAGATCACTAATTACCTACGAGCAAGGAGTGAACCAAAGGTAGCTCAATATAGGAGAAAAGAAGATGGAGAAAACTGTAGCCTTGAATGCTAATGATTTCGACACTAACAGTTGTAGCTCTGAAGATGATGACATTGCTTTAATAATTAGTCAATTTAAAAGCTTCTTGAGGAAAAAGCAAAAGCATCATCAAAAGTAGAATAAATATAAGAATAACAAAAATTCTAAAGCTTCATATGATGTTATTTATTTTAAATGTAGGAAGCTAGGGCATATGAAGTTTGAATGCCCAACTCTAAAAGCTCACCCAAGTAAGGAGAATGGTAAAGAAAAACCTAAGTTCAAGAAGGATAAGAAAAGGATCCAAAAGATATTTTGGGCAGACTCAGCATTAGACTCCTCTGAAACTTAAGTAGAAGAGGAGGTAACAAACTTGTGCTTAATGGCTGATATTCACCTTGATCACTCTGATCAAGAAGAGATATGTGAGCTTATATATGATCAATTATTTGAAGTTTCTAAAAGAATTCATTCTTCATATAAAAAGCTCAAGAAAGCACATGCTAGCCTAAAAGTTGAATTTTTACATCTGCAGAAAGAGCATGAAATTCTAAAGAAAGACCATTTCACTCTAGATAGCAATCACATGGCTTTACTAGATGAATTTGATGCTTTGAATAAAAATCATCTTGATTTATCTGCTGAGCATGACTCCTTGAAAAAAATTACATGTTGAATAAGAAAAGGAATACAAGTATTTATATACTCTTGTATCTAATTTAGATAGTAAAGAGCATGCATTAAAAATAAAAAATTTACTTCTTGAAAGTGCAAATAAGTTTTTAGAAGCTGTATTAACTTCCATCAAGGAAAATAAAAAATCACCTGCACTAGAAGAGTTTCATAAACATTCATCAAAGCATGCATCATTTAAACCTAGGAAGAGGCACTATAACCCAAATAGATTAGTAAACCCTTTTCCTGATATTAGATATTTTTTATGGCATGCTAGGATATATCTCCCACACTTGCACCACTCACCATAGTACACATTGGGTATGGAGACCAAAATTATAAAATTCACAGCATAGCATGCATACATTTCATTCTTCTTCCAATAAGAAGGGACCCAAATTTATTTGGGTTCCTAAATTTGACATCTGATGATTTTGTAGGAGTGCTCTCATAAAAGGCCTCGTGAGAGCATGTGGTACCTGGAAAGTGGATGTTCAAGATATATAACTGGAGATACAAATCAATTCATTTCACCGGAGGCCAGGGCAGGAGGCAAGGTAACACTTAGAGATAACACCACCACGAGAGTGGTGGGCTCACGTATAATTGGTGATTCAAAAAATTTTATCATTAAAAATATTTTGCTTATAGATTGACTGAAATACAACCTGCTCAACATCAGCCAGCTTTATGACAAAGGCTTCAGCATAAAGTTTCTACCAACCTACTGCATTATAAGCTTAAATGATAAAATTATTTTATAGAAAAAAAGGATCAATAATGTTTATATGCTGGGTCTAAATTACTTTAAAATTGATATTGCTCTTTGATTAAAAATAATTACTGATGAATCATAGTTGTGGCATAGGAGATTGTGTCATGCAAGCATGAAAAGACTTAGGAAGATCACCCAAAAAGACTTAGTGAGAGGTATCCCCAAACTAGAGTTCACTAAGGACCACATGTATGATACCTGTTAGTTAGAAAAGCAAGTCAAATCCTCCTTCTACTCAATCAAAGACATTAACACTAGCAAACCCTTATAAGTACTTCACATGGATCTCTTTGGACTTGTCAACACTTCAAGTTTAGGAGGGAAAGACTTTGGGTATTTGATAGTTGATGATTATTTGAGGTTCACTTGGGTTAGATTCCTATCTCATAAAAGTGAATCATTTGAGGAGTTTAGATCTTTTTCTACTTGGATTCAGAGAAAACTAAGTTGTGAGATCTTAACCATTCATAGTGACCATGGTGAAGAAATTTGAGAATGAAAAATTTGAATCTTTTTATAAGAAGCAAGGGATAAATCATATTGTTTTAGCTCCTAGGACCCCTCAGTAGAATATGGTAGCTGAAAGGAAGAATAAGACCCTGGTAGAAGCTACTAGAGCCATGTTACCTGAATACTCACTTCCCAAATATTTCTGGGCAGAAGTAGTGAATAGATCCAGTTATATTCTGAATAGGGTTAATCTTAGATCCAAGATGAACAAGACGCCCTATAAAATCCTTAAGGGTAGGACACCCAACCTTTCTCACCTTTGTGTATTTAGATGTAAAGTATTCATTCTGAATAATGGGAAGTCTCAACTAGGAATGTTTGACCCAAAATCTGATGAAGGAGTGTTCCTAGGTTACTTAAGTGTTGGGAAATCCTATAGAGTCTTCAATAAAAGTACACTAGCAGTTGAGGAGACCACTCATATTGTATTTGATGAATCTGATAATTCTGGAGGGTCTAGAGTAGAAGAAGAAGAGGTTGTAGAAGTCACCCAAGGATTAGAAAATGCAAATCTAGAAAAAAGGGTAGAACCTGAAGTTTTTTTGCTTAGAGAATAGAGATATTCTTCAAGTCATCCTAAAGAATTGATCTTAAGAGACCCATCTAAAGGTGTTAGAAGTAGGTATGGACTTAGAAAAAAAGTAAACCACTCTACCTTCATTTTAATGACTAAACCCACCAACCTAAATTAAGCCTTATCTGATGAATTCTGGATCCTAGCCATGTAGGAAGAGTTGAATAAAATTTTTAGGAATGATGTTTGGGAGTTAGTAGAAAGACCTAAGGATCAAAGTGTGGTTGGAACTAAATAGGCTTTTAAAAATAAAATGAATGATTCTGGAGTAGTGGTGAGAAATAAGGCAAGATTGGTGGCTAAGGGGTATAATTAGATAAAAGGGATTGACTTTGAAGAGACCTTTAACCCTGTAGCTAGATTAAAAGACATTATGGTTCTACTAGCCTTTACTTATTTTAAGGAATTCAAACTATTTCAAATGGATGTTAAGAGTACCTTTATGAATGGGGTGATAAAAGAAGATGTGTATATTGAGCAATCCCCTTAAAAATTCATAATTTTTTAATCATCTGTACAAATTTAAAAAGGCTTTATATGAATTAAAATAAGTACCCAGGATATGGTATGAAAGACTTAGCACATTCCTACTAGAAAGAACCTTTATTAAGGGGGAGCGTAGACACCATCTTGTTTTTAAAAAAGGTAGGAGATGAACTTCTGATTGATCAAATCTATGTTGATGATATTCTATTTGGATCCTTTGATAAAAGCCTTTGTGATGAATTTTCAAAAATGATGAGTAAAGAATTTGAGATGAGTATAATGGGAGAACTGACTTACTTTTTGGGGTTTAACATTAGGCAGAAGGATGACGGGACATTCCTTAACTAATCAAAATATATTAAGGATATCCTTAAGAAGTATGAAATGGATAAAGCCAAGCCAATCAATACTCCTATGAGTTCCAATGTTCAGTTAGATAAAGATTCAAATGGAAAATCTATTGATAAAAAAATATAGAGGAATAATTGGATCACTTCTTTACTTGACTGTTAGTAGACCTGATATTATGTTTGTATTTATCTTTGTGCTAAATTTTAGGCTGATCTAAAAGAATCTCATATGACTGCTATTAAGAGAATACTTAGATATCTCTTAGGGACCCAAGACTTAAGAATTTGGTATCCTAGGCATAACACTTCTTTTGAAATCATAGGATATTCTGATTCAGATTTTGTAGGATACTGAGTTGATAGAAAAAGAATTTTTGGGACATGTCAATTTATAAGACAATCCCTAGTCTCCTGGTTTAGTAGAAAATAGAACTCAGTTGCCCTGTCCACTGTTGAAGTTGAGTACATAGCTTGAGGAAGTTATGTAGCCCAGGTCCTTTGGTCAAAGTAATAAATTCTTAATTTAGGACTACCTATAGGCATAATTCCAGTCCTATGTGATAACATTAGTACCATTTGTATTTCAAAGAACCTAATCTAACACTCTAGGACCAAAAATATAGACATCATGCACCACTTTATTAGGGACTATGTTACAAAATGAGATATAGAGCCACTAAAAACTAACTTGTAGATATCTTCACAAAACCACTGGCCTTTAAAACTTTTAGCACCTTAAGAACTAGATTAGGTGTGAAGATATTCATACTTGAAAATGATGCTTTCTGTTTATATTTCTATTCTTAGTTTTTTTATTTGTTTATTTATTTCTTTTTATGTGTTTTTATTTTATATTTTTGATTTCCTGTTATATTTTCTTCAGAATATTTTGAATCAGATTACTGCTCACTTCTGTTGATGAATTTGCTTGTTAAATGAGATTTTTTCCTTATTTTTATTTAGAAGCCTGTAAGCAGTGATTGACTCCTTTAAAATAGTTGAAGGAAGAAATATTGATGATTATTTCTCTTCCTCTAACTCCTTTAATGATATATTTTTCTTTTTGAATCAAAATCTATTTCAAAATTAAAAAGTTGGACTTTAAAAAAGAGATCCATTTTATCTTCCTACATTAATCTATCTGATATGAATAGTGCTCCAAATCATTGAATCACCTTCATTTTTTCTTAATCAGGTTGTTGCATTTACCATATGGGTATGATTTTATTTTTGTGGTTTACTCTTCCTTTTCTAAGAGAGTGAGTTTTTCTTCTCTTATATCTGGAAGATAATCTCACAGCGGAGAGTCTTTAGAGGTTATGAAAGAATCTTGCTCATAAAAGAAATGAAAATAGGCACAAAATTAGCCCAACACTGAAAAGATACACAATGTTTGCCAATTAATTACATGATACACATAGTGTATCAAAAATCAAAAGATGTGCAACGTGTACAAAATAATTGAAGAAAAGGCACAAAATGAGCCCACAAAGAAATAAGCTTCCTTCTCTTTCTAATCTTTAAAGATCTTAGAAGAATTCATGTGCCACTTAATATCCTCAAACACTTGAGATTGAAAATCATGATTCCTGATTCTTTACTTTGCAAATACTATTTTGACAGATATTTTTCTTGAATGAAGTTTGAAAGGATCAATTTTCTTATCTAATTTCTTGTTTCTGAATTAGATTTTTGTTTAAAAGGAATTTTAACCTGTAAGGTGTACGAGGTAGGGTTTTTTTTTTGAGAAAGCAAATCAATTGCATTAAATAAAAGAAGAAAAACTATTACAAACTATTACCCTCCATCACCAGATTCCTCCTTTAACAAATTAGCAAATGAAGGAGGAATCTTATTGAAAGACACATCATCCCAATAAAAGTTACTAAAAAGAGCATAGTTAGCACACATTTTTGCTAACTTATTATAATCTCTATTTACCCAATTAAACATAACATAATTAAACTCTTTTAAAAAAGTAAGCTCATTCTTCCAATTTCCACCCAACTCTTGTAAGAATTTGATGACGTTGTAATTTTTGCCTTCTTTAATAATCCCCTTGTAACTTAGCATCCACTCTTTTGTGATATCCCTAATAAGTTGAACCTCCATCATTTTTAGATGAGAAACATCCCAATGTACACAAGAATGGCCATAAGCTTGAAGAAATCTCCCTTTGCTATCTCAGATAACACCTCCAATTTTAGCTCGATACGATTGCAACAATGATGCATCCACATTAATTTTGATCCACTCGAGAGGAGGAGGGTGCCAACGATCCAACAGTCTACTAGACTTATTAGTACCCCAGTGTCCTGATTTAGTTTTGTCCACCATGTATGAGATAGAAGCATAGCTTACAGAATTAGTAGCAATTACCATGTCACTTTCATCCTTCCCTTCATGTAAATACTTATTTCTATCATGCCAATTGAGATAAACTGAATTGAAATAAATATTGATAAGAAATCCATGCTCTTTACTATATCTATCCATCCAATTCCAACAATCTTGAAATGTTTCAAAGAAAGGAAGAGCAAACCCCCATTTTTTTAGATACCGAAAAACCTCCTCCAGCATCTTGCATTTTAACATCACATGGTCTAGATCATTCCTCACATTACATCCTCTCGGACAATATATCTCTTCTTTGATCCTCCTATTAAAAAGAAATTAGAATGTAGGAATAGCATCATTGAAAATGTGCCACCAAAAAACTTCCACCCGTGGCCTAAGCTTAGCATTTTTAAAGCACTCCCAATAAGAATAGCAAGTTTGCTCTTGGACCGTAGCCTTATAAGCAAGAGCTGAGATTGAACATCCCGAATTCTGATGAATAAGCTACAAACAATCTTCTTCCTTATCAGTATGTATATATGAACTTTCTAAATTAAACAAATAAGTTCTTCCCCGAATAGGATTTTTAATTCATCTTCATTCCAATTTCCATCCATAAATAACTTATCCATTATAAGATTTCCATTCGCAGGGATAGCCATAAAAGTTGGCCATTTATTCAAGCTTTTATCTAGGATCCATATATCATCATAAACATCAATAGAGCACCCATTAATAACCTTCCATCTAACCAGTGGTTTCAAAAATTCTTTACCATTGGTTATGATTTTACAAGAAGATGATCTCCCTCTAACATAACCAACCTCTCCTCGGGAGAAATCATATTTGGTTCCAAGTAGTTTAAAAAGTAAAGAATCTTTATTCTGGATTACCTTCCACACCAACTTAGCCCTCATAGGTCCAACCATGCTAGCATATGAATGGAGTCCACGACCTCCCCACCTAAGAGGTTCGCACAAGTTGTTCCAGCTAACATAGCGAAGCCCAAGTTTTCCCTCCTACTTGTTCCAAATAAAACTCCTACACATCTTATCCAATTCATCTAATACTCTTTTAGGTACCAGAGCATGAGTACAAAGGTAGATAGGGAGAGAGAGCAAACCTGTTTTAATAAGGGTGAACTTCCTTGCCAAGGATAAAAATTTTGTTCCCCAAACATCAATTAGTCTTAAAGCTTCCTCAATGATGAAGTGAAAATCTTCAGCCATCAGCCTCCTCAATGCCACTTTTACCCCAAGATAATTAAATTCATTGCCACCTTAAAACCCATAATACACTCTATGGATTTTTTCTTATTGTTCTTAACATGTTTCCCAAAAAGTATAGCCGATTTACCAAAATTCACCTTTTGACCTGTCCATCCACAAAACTTAGATAACACCGATTTTATTTCTTTCACCTTGTTGTTTCTAGCTTCAAAGAAGATTATAATGTCATCTGCATAAAGCAGATGAAAAATCCAGGGCCCATTTGAAGCAATCCGAACTCCCATTGTATCACCTTTTTGATTAAACGCATTGGATAAAAGCTGAGAACGAAGAATAAAAAGATAAGGGGATAAAGGACAACTTTGACGGAACCCACTTCTAGCATGAATCCATCTGGAGAGCCTTCCATTAATTAGCAAAGAGAATCTTGGATCTTTAACACATTCCATCAGCCAACCAAAAAATTTCAGAGGAAACCCAAAATACTGCAAAACATTCCATAATGTCTCCCAACACATACTATCATACGCTTGCTCTATGTCAATTTTAAATGAAACTAGTTCTTTAGAAGACTTAGAATACTTGAATTTTTGGAACACCTCCTAAGCAACAAGAATATGATCCATCATTTCATTCTTATTGGTTTTCTAAATTTCAGCATGTCATTCAATTCTTATTGGTTTTTAAATTCAAAAATTAAGGGAAATTTGTCATTTACTTGAGATTGATGAATTAAAAAAAAAACTCTGATTTTGATTTGTCTGGTTTTACTTCTTTTTTACTTATTCAGTCACCACCACCTCCACCTGATCAGAGTTCTTCTTTCTAGTCTGTTAGTGTTATTTTTATTTCTATGGGCGTACTAGATTTTATTTATGTACTTTATTCTATTTATAGTATTTTTTCTTTCTTTCTCCTTTTTATGATGTCAAAAGGGGGTGTAGTATGTTGGTTACTTAGTTTGTTGCTTAATATGTTGTTTGCTTTTATTTTAATAAAACTTGTTTTGTTCTATTTCTATTCTTCTTTTTATGTCTTATTGAAAAAAAGGGAAAGAATAAAAACAAAAGTTTTGCTATCTTTAAAATTTTTTACAGCAATGTTTTCCATCATAAAAAAGAGGAGATTATTATGAATCTGGGCCCAAGTACAGTAATTTTGATGATAACAAATATTACTATTTCTTTACTTATGCTATTCTTGGATATCTATTTTTGTTTGCCTAGCTTACTAACCTGTCAGGTCCATAGGTTCACTTGGAACATCAATCAACTCAAGATCAGGTTGATTTGGATTGAGTTAGTCTATAATTTCTATTCTAATGCATCTTTTACCTTTTCTTGTGTCGAATGTATTATGATGGATCGTAAAGCTAGGTAACCCTGCACACACACACACACACTTAAGGGGAGAAATTTTATGAGTTAGAGAGTTTTTTGATTTTTGATGATATCGTACAGGACGATTCTAAATCATCCTAGACGATCAATTAAAAATAAAAATCCTAATTAGGGCATCCCTGATTATTAAGTTTGCTTAATTAATCATCCTAGATGATTTATATCATACAAGACAATCAGTATATATTAAAATAAATAGCTGCCAATTATAATTTAGGCAAGATTTCATAATTCAAAATTTATTCTAATCGTACAGGATGATCTATATCGTCTTGAACGATTCATGACAATCATGTCTAAAATAATCTCTTGATTAGGTGACTAATTATAATTAAATTGATTGATTAAATTATATAGGACGATCGGAGACCATCATCTTGGATGATTCGAGCACTGCATGGTATGATAATTAATCGCCACCTATCGTATAGGACAAAAACATTAACTTTTCAACTAATCGTCCTGGATGATACCTCTGCATTGTACTGGATGAACAGTGTACTACATGGGACTATAATTAATCGCCATCCATCATACGGGATGATCAATAGCCACTCATGAACTAATCATTGAGGGTGATAGAAATATTATACGTGATAATTTGTTCGAATACTTAAACTAGTCGTACAGGGCAATGCTAGCCATACTAGTTGAAAGGGTTATTTTTTACTAATCGTAATGAACGATATTTGAATTGTCCTGGATGATCTTTGCCACAAAATTGAAATTAGGGCTATTTTTGAAGTCTCCTATTTAAGTTCTCCTAATTACTACTAAGTAATCTTTTGCTGCTGTTCTAACTTGAGAGAGCTTAGAGAAGGAGAAGGAGAGTTTGGGAGAGAGAGAGAGGATCTTATGAGGGGGAGTTTGTGAGGGGATTCACAAAGGTTGCTCCAAGCAAGGATTCGATCATCTTCTTCCTTCTTCATCCTTGGTTCCTTGGTGGCTCTTAGGAGACAATCATCAGCATCGGATCTAGGTTCTCTACCTATTTCAAGAGGGAGTAAAAGGATTGTCAGGTTTTATACCTACTCCAGTAGGGAGTAAAAGGATTCCCATGGTTCTCTGCCAACTCTAGGTGATTCCAGATTCTCTGCCTTCACCAGGAGGGTGAAAAAGGATTCAAGGTTCTCTGCCTCACAGGTCAGTGGAAATATTTTGTAAAAGGTTCTCTACCTTATTATGGGAGAAGAAGGAGAGACACTAACTGATTAGTGCAATACCTAGAACAAGTGATTCTGGGGAGTGGATGTAGGTCAGATTTGATCGAACCCCTATAAAATTTCGTGTGTTCTTTCTTATTATTTTTTTCACATTTTATTTTTGCACTTTTATGTGATTTGTTCTGTGGTTGAAATCTTTATTTTGACATTTGCTTCTGCTTAAAATTATTTAGTTTTTAAAATATTTAAAAATATAAAAAGATTTTTCATTTTTATTTAGGAATTTTTAAAATACCAATTCACCCCCCCTCTTGGTTAGCCTTGGGCTAGTTCTAGAGGGTTTAACCACCCTCACGAACTTTCAAGAAAGGTGAAAGTGATTTGGGCTACTCTATCGTATTAGGGGAGTGAAAGTAATTTGGGCTACTCTGCCACACTGAGGAGATGAAAGGGATTCCAACTAGTCTCCACACCAAAGAGGTGAAAGGGATTTTGGGTCTCCACTACACGGAGGAGGTGGAAGAGTTATTGTAAGGGCTTCTTCACCTATACGTGAACGTAGGTCAAGTTGATTGAACCACTATAAAAATTTAATTTGTATTTTTTATTTTTTGCATTTACTTTATGCAAATTTTACTTTCCTGCACATTTTATTTTCTTCAATCTAGTTCATATTTTGTTGTTTGCTTTTTCTACAAAATATTTTTTATTGGCTTTTTCTACAAAATAAATCATAAAAGTTTATATTCATTTTGTTATTTACTTCTGCTTTAAAGATTCTGAATTTTGGTTTCTTTAATTTAAAAAGGATTCAAAAAAGTTTTAAAAACACAAATTCACCCCATGTTGACCTCACTTTTAGCTGAGGTCACTTGATACACATCTACCTATGATTTCCATGATCTACAACCACTAAATTTTATAGCTCTTTGACTCACAATAATTAAGTTTACAATCATCTAACTAGTAGTCATTAATCTACATCTTAGTACACTTCAATCAATCATCATCAAGCAATCAACTAACATACACTCAATCAAGCTTCAATCACCCCTGGATATCTAGTCACATTGATAAATAATCACTTCTATAATTAACATACACTAGACTTCAATCAGTTGGATAACTACATCCCTACACTAAAATCAGGTAGCTTAGTGCACTGCCTAACTCAGCACACTGACCCCTTGACCTCAATCATGACCCAAATCACTTTAATAGGAGGTTCTCATAATAAATCATTAGTCATTAGGCCTTTTAATCATCAATTGACCTATTAGACCCAGTTTTTCTAGCTCAAGCCTTAACCCTGCACTGTTTTAGTAGGAGAGATTATCAAGGTTTAAGGCTTGAATGGTCAACATACCTAACTTACATGACAAATATTTAATGTAAATTTATAAAGACTTTTGCTTTATTTAAAAGGAGAGATATATTTCCTCAAGATGACCTTAGAGTTAGCTTAGCCCTAAAGTGAAGTTTGGCATAGTTAGGATGGAGACTATAAACCAAGCACTATTTGGGAGGTAACCCAAAAGTGTATTGTATGCTTGTGATTTTGTAGTATGTTGTTAAAGTGTGTGAATGTTGTGATATATGTTTGAAGTGAACATTGGAAAACCTATTTGAAAGAAATTTGTTCCTGCAAAGTCACAACACTGTTATTCAGTGCCATTGCACTGGTCTTATTATAATTATTAGAAATGCATGAGTAATGTGGTGCCATATTTTTAGTACAACAATGCTATACATGTTTTAAGCTCCATGGAGCTAAATAGTAAAAAAGCACTAACATTGTAGAATCTAAAGTACAACTGTGTTGCTTGACATAGCACTACAATGCCATTAAGACTTTTTGCAAGCTTTTTAGTCAAACATAAAAATAAGAATATTGATTACTAATTAACATTTGATTGGGATAACACCAAAATGTAACATAGTGAAGTGCCATGATGCTACATTTGATATAAATAGGGGCTAAGGGTTTTAGTATTCATTGCATTCATGAGTCCTTATACTCTTAAAAATCCTATTTCTCTCTCTCACTCCCCTTGGAAAGAATAAGAGGACCTCCTCCTCTTACTACTCCAAGAAACTTGTCAGTGATTATGTTAAAGAGAGGTAAAATTTTTCTATACTCAATAAGAATCTATTCCATTAAAGGGGAATTAGGAGTTTAGGGGGGAGGGTAGAGTTAAACATAGTTCAAAGGGTGTTGGAAATGTTCACTAAGGAACCCATTATTATTATTATCCATATTGTTAGGGAGTTTTTGATCAATGCAAAGGTGTGCCATGATAATAAATATTTTGTTATGGGGAATATACTTTTTGATGTTGAGTCTATAATCTAAGACTATGGCACCCATAATATGGTGTTTGATGACTATTTAGATTTTTAAATAACCCTATTTATAATGATAAATTTTTATGGTTTTTGAAATTTCATAATTCTAATGCCCAGTGGAAAAGGAATGAAGATAAGTTAATAAATCTCCTTACAATTTCTACGAATCAGGAAACAAAATGTTGGCACTATTATCTTTCTGCCAAGATGATGCCAAGTAGAAATATTAGTGAGGTGACTAAGGATAAAGCACTCCTCAATTATGTTATCCAAAAGGGCCAAGCAATAGATGTAGGAAAAGTAATTTTTAATTCAACCAAATATATGGTTGTGGATTGAACTACTCTAGGGTATGGCCATCCCTCTTTAATTTATTCACTATATACTATGTAGGGGTGTTTAGGAATCCTACTAAGGAACAACTATTCCGTAGTGCTACTCTAACTAAAAATAAAAAGTTATCCTATAAACAATCCTGTAAGAAACATGGGGAGAGCTTTAGCTAGCCAACACCTCCCATCACTTCTAGGTATAGACCCCCACACTTTATGAGATCAGGTGGTAGATTTAAGGAAAGAAGTGGCTAACCTATAGTAAATTTTGTATGCATCCAAGCCGTGGTGAGAAGGAATGAGCCATAGAATATAATATATGATGGACTAGTAGTAGCGGTAGTTCTAATACATTTTTGAGATTGACTCAACATTGGTTAATATGTTTCAGAACTACTAACTGAATATTGGCATAAATATGATGTTCTTTCTTGTAGCCTTTTCCTTTGAACCATATAGTGGCCTTGGTTCTTCTGTTCCAATAATAGAAGAAGAAGAAGAAGAAGAAGAAGAATAGTGGGGAGTTTTTTTTTCTTTATTTTTATTTTTATTTTTATTTCATGTTTCAACGAGGGAAAAATGTAATATGTGTTAGTGTTTATTTCATTTAATAAAATTATCTTGCTTATCCTTTATCCTATTATTTATGTAATTTATTAATTATATTATTTATATCATTTTTATTTACATCAAAATCTTAAAAGATGATGGTAAATAGATCATAGTTTAGTGCTTAAAAGTGTAGCAAATTGGAAAGTTAAAATTAATTAACCTAATAATAAGTAATAATTTTATCGGAGTTAATAATTCATAATAGAGAGTAGTTCTAATTTACTAAGCACCTAATTTAGATCTTCTAGGTTTAATTAATTAGGATAGTAGGAATTTTAAGTCTTTATTCTTATAGAGTAATATAGGTGATTACTAATGGAAGCATGCTAACATTCACTATAGTTTTGGTTCTACTAATTTTGACTAAGTGATTGAAAGTACTAATGGGTATTTAACATCATTAAGATGTACTTAGCACAACAATATTAAGTGAAAATAAAAAGAAGAAAAGGTAAAAAAAGAAAAGAAAGAAAAAAGTTAAAATTAAAGATAAGTACTTGCAAACAAAAATTGGAACACATTTTCTTTCTTTTATCACCTTAGTAGTCTTAAGAAGATCCTACCTAAAGTTCATGAATGAGAATATGTAATTCTAGGAAAATAAAAATTATGTTTAGTTTGAATAAATAAGTTTACAATTTTTTGAAGGCCTGATTAATTAAGTCCTACTGAAATCATTTAAAACCCACATATACACTTAGGGTTCAATTTAGAAGGAATATTAACAAGGGTATGTAAAGTCCAAGTAGGTTGTTAAACCTAAGGAAATTGTCCCAAGGCTAACCAAGAGGGGGTGAATTAGTAATTTTAAAATTTCTTGGTTATTTAGAAAATTGATTTAATTTTTTTGAGCACAATTATAAATTTCCTTTAAATGATTGTTTAACCATAAAAAATAAAAAATGTGAAAAATAAAAATACGATAAAAAGTAAAGAACAGAAGACACTAGATTTTATAGTGGTTTTGTCCAACAAGACCTACGCCCACTCCCTGTAGACTCCTTCTCTAGCTATTACACTAAACACTAGTGACTCTCCTTTAGCCCCCAAAGTAAGGCGGAGAAGCCATTACAAAATCCTCTCTTCCACCAACCCGGTACGACAAAGAACCATCGTCCTTTTTCACCCTCCTGAAGTAGGCAGAGAACCCACTATCCTTTATCACCCTCCTGGTGAAGGCAAAGAACCCACCATCCATTCTCACCTTCCTGGTGATGGCAGAGTACCAACCATCCTTTCTCACTCTCCTGGTGATGGCAGAGTACCAACCATCCTTGCTCTCCCTCCTAGTGATGGCAGAGTACCAACATCCTTTCTCACCTACTTGGTGATGGCAGAGTACCAGATCTCTTTCAAAGATCTTCTCTTAAGAGTATTTAAAGAGGTAGGGCAGAGATTTGAAGTACATATAAAGAGATCCTTACCTTTGGGAAAACTTATGAACCCTTCACAATTTCCACTTGAAAGATCTCATAATTCTCACTCCCAAACACTCTCCCAAACACACTCTCTATCACTCTCTAGAAGAAATTTGCAGAAGGATTGTGGATAGTCAGCTTTTGGACACTTATATATGAAGGATAAGAAAAATCATCCAGAAAAACTAAAAATTTCAAGTTTGACGGACATGGATCGAACAGTACGATCATACATCGTATGTACGAATAGTTCAAAAATGATATACGAACCTCATTTCGTATACAGATCGTCGTCTATACGAACCATCATCATACAATATGATCAGTTCAAAAATTACTGAGTTCATACGGGACGAATGGGTCTAAACCTGATTTCATACTCTAACTGGCATCCAGGAAGAACCAACTTTGTACCATACATTCAGTTCAAAAATTTTTAAGTTTGTACGGGATGAATGGTTACGAACCTGATTTCGTACTCTGACCGATGTCCAGGATTAACCAATTTTGTATAATACGAACAATTCAATCAAATCATGTTTTTCCTGGTATGAAAGTGGACAACACCATTTTATAATATGTGGATCATCTATACGAAGATGGATCGTATAGGATGAACCTAAATTTGTATAGTATGAATAGTACTTAAACCTTTTCCTGGCATGATTTGATTAACTTCATTTTGGGAGGAACTACCAAGATAAATCATCCAGTACAATTGAAAATCGTACAGTATGATTATTTTAAAAATTTAAGTTTTTAAAATACTCCCCTAGTATTTGTGTGTGCACGTTTACCTAATTGCAATCACACTCTCTCAGACTCAAGAAAAAATAAAAAAAATATAGACTTCAATTACAAGAAGCCTTATCTAATATGTCTTGAAGTCTTCAACAGTCTGGAGTATGATTTCCTTGAAATATTAGTACACACAAGCAAGACAAACAATATTTCCAATATATGTTAGGAGAAATAGTATTCAACGTAATAAGATTTTGGAATCATCAAAAACACACATGATAAAAACATAGTTATGAAAACTAAGTTGTAATAATCTCCCCCATTTTATGATGGTAAAATAATTATTATTTGTGTTAACAATTAAAGAAAATTTCCTTAGCCCATCCTAAATGAATGACCAACCTAAAAACAAGGGGTTCCCATGAAGATCAAAGCACAAAACTAAACCCAAAAATTAAAAAGAAACAAATCACAAAAACTACTAAAACAAAAATAACCCAAACAGAAACACGAACAAAAACACATGCATACACACAACACACACAAACATCTAATAAATAATATACACAACCAACCAAACAACCAAACAATAACAAATGACTCCCCATTTTGACAATAACAAAAAGAGAAGTACACCTTGAAATGAAAAATTTATATAGATAAATCAAAGGAGTAGATTAAGAAGAAAATTTTAAACTAATTGCAAATACAAGAGTAATTTCCTATTGCTAAATAGAAAAATTTAAATCTTTAATCAAAGAATAACTAAGATAAGAAAAAGTCAACCAGATTCAGTGTTCATTCTAAACAAATCAAATAAACATAATTATTGCAAAAATAATGAAATTAAGAATAATCAATTTCTTATTCAATAGTGTAGATTTTTGCCAATTATATGGAATTGTATAAGAGATAGAATGACAAAGGAAAAAACTAGAATGAATTTTTAATTGGTGACATTGCACATCTTTTCATTATTTTATGGCATACTTTGTACATCTTTTCAGTTTGGGCTTATTTTGTGCCTCTTTTGACTTTGGTGAACATTGCTCATCTTTTTGTTTGACACGCTTTGCACATCTTTTAACATTTCCAGTCTTTCCAATATCAAAAGATTTTGAACACAGATTCCAATAATTTATAAAGTTAAACACATTAAAAAAGAAATATAATAAAAATAAAATATCTATTTTGCAATAATTATATCTAAATAATACTTGTCTATATGAACATGAAATTGATCTCCTAATCTATATACAATCATAATTTAATTTAAATTTTGAAACATTAAGTTTTGCAAGGAAATTAATTTCTAATACAAAATAATTCAAAATTCAATTCAAGAGATCAACCACAGATGATTTTTCTAAAGAAAAATAACCATTTCAAAATATGAGATTTCAATACATGTCAATAAAATATTTCATCATTTCATTTAGCATTCAAAAGCACATACACACATTTGTCCTTTCATCAGGATCAAACATAACATAATCTAAGAAATAACACCTAAAGTTACTAACACACAAGATCACTAAAATCATTGGAATACATCTCAAGAACAAACACAAATACTTATAAGCAACAACAACAGCACAAAAGTACATTTATTAATCAAAAGGGCCTTGATCTGGAGGAGGTGATTAGTTGAACACAGAAAAGTAACTATTCATCATAGCTACATTAGTGTTAATCAAGTCAAATTGCCCTCGAATCCAACCCATATCTTCATTATATTTAGCATTATGCTGATTCAGGTGATTCTCAATTTGATCAAAGTGATGATCAAAATGAGTTTTTATTCCATCGAAGCAATGGACCACTTCTTGGTAGACATTCTGGTTAGGTCTAGGTGCAGGTGCAGGAGCTCCCCCTTCTTCCTTAGAATCATCTCCCTCAGCTTTGATCCCGTCCAAAGAGTGCCCAAAAAGAGGCATCAGTAAAGTAAATAGGAAGTTTAGTGGGAGGATTAGGATAGATAAGATTGTACTTTTTCTAAGATATAGGTAACTAGATGTCCTAAAGCCACATTTTTCTTTCTCTTATTATGAGGAAGTCCAATATCAAAAAGTTTGTAAATATAATCCATGAGAAGTTGGGCTTCATCAAATGGTTGTTCTGTCATTATCAAATAAGTGACTGTGGACAAAAGAGGAGTCATGTTTATGTGATCACCAGCTTTTGGAATAATTGAGGTTCTCAAGATGTGCTGGATAATCCAGGCATTTTGATTGAGAGTGTAAACATGAGACAAATGACTCACTTGGGCAACACCTCTAAGAACCTGATTTACTTTTGACTAGTCATAATATACTCTAGAGGTTAATGTGTGTGCTCTAACTCCTTGGGTTCTCAAGTGAAGGAAGTTGCCTAGATCTTCCTTAGTTATTTCTACATGTTACTTGAAGACATACGAGGTAATCCTAGTGTGGTCTTGGTTTTAACTTCATGTTAGCCAGAAAAATTTTGAAGGTTTCTTTATGAGAGGCATAGATGAGGGTCAAGATAAATAAAAGTTGGGTTAAAGCAAATGGGGGTATGACAGAAAAGTGAATGTTGCTTTGGATTAGGAGTCTAGAAGGGGTAATCTTGGCTCCAACTTACCTAAAAAAGGCTTCTTCATTTTCTCTGGATAGAAAATTGCCATCCTTATCAGATCTAGAAGAAGATCCCTTCGAGGTGTGAGGTCGTTTGTTGCTGCTTGTCATTCCTAAGATGTGGGCTCTAGAAGGTTTGGAACGGATGAGAAAGTGATGAAAATCTTATCCAAAGACCCTTCCATTTAAAAAAATGACCTATCATATCGTACAAAAATTAGATCGTACATACGATTAGCAAATCATACGGGACAAAAATATTTTCATACATACGAACGGATAAGGCCAAAAATGAAATGGCTTTTCATAAAATGCCATTTTTGAGGCATCCTTTCATACAGACTTTTTAACCAAATGATTATATCGATAAAGATGTTTTTGTCCAAGATGATCAGAAAATTAAAGATCATTTTTATGATGGTTAGGTTCATCCCTCACAAGGAACTAACAATAGGATCGTACAGACGAAATGATTTTTGTACGTATGATCTATAATTAATAACTGACATTTTCTGGGAAACTACCCCTAATCATATAGACAAAATACATATATCGTACAGTATGATGATGTCATCATATATTATGAAATCCTATGAAAAACTAAGTTGCGTGCTCTCAACTCAGAACCTTATTATATACTTGCTACAGAATTCATATGGCATCGTATAGTATGAAAAGAACACTTAGAAAACAAGACATGATAAATAGAAACCTCATCAAACAATATGACATGCTTCCAGTAAAATTAAAAATAAAGCATAACAAAAGGGAAAAGAATTAAGAGACAAACAAACCAATAAAAATAAAATACAAACAACAAAACCTTACAATCAACCTAAGAAAATAAACAAACGTACAATTACACAATAAATCAAGTTTATAGAATTTCAATTTAAGCATTAAGATCAATCACACCTAATCTGGTCCATAAAGTGCTAAATGTGTCTAAAGCCAGTGGTTTTGTGAAAATGTCTGCAAGTTGATTTTTTGTAGCAACGTGATGCAATTCAATCTCTCCCTTAGCTAGATAATCTCTAATGAAGTAATGCCTTATATCTATATGCTTGATTCTAGAATGTTGAATAGGATTCTTTGAAATGCATATGGCACTAGAATTATCATAAAAAATTGAAATTATGCCAATAGAAAATCCTAAGTCAATCAATTATTGTTTTAACCAAAGAACTTGTGCCACATAACTACCTAAGGTAATGTATTCTGCTTCAGCAGTAGAAATGGCTACTAAATTCTATTTCCTACTGGACCAAGAAACTAAGGAATTTCTAATGAATTAATAAGTTCCAGAAGTACTTTTTTGATCAACGCTACATCCTACAAAATTTGAATAAGAAAATCCAATGATTTTAAAAGAAGAGCTATGCCTTGGATACAAAATCCCTATATTTTAAGTTCCTAAAAGATATCTCAGAATTCTTTTAATAGCTATCAGATGTGATTCCTTTGGATCAGCTTGAAATCTAGCATAAAAATAAACACTGAATATTATATTTGGTCTGCTTGCAGTCAAGTAAAGCAATAATCCAATTATTCCTCTAAATTTCTTTTGATCAAAAGATTTTCCCTTAGGGTCCTTATCTAATTGCACTAAGGAACTCATTGGTATAGTTACTCGTTTAGCATTATCCATTTTATATTTCTTAAGGATGACCTTATTATACTTTGACTGACTAAAAAATAGCCCATCCTCCTATTGCTTAATACTGAAATCAAGAAAGTAACTCAAATCTCCCATCAAACGCATCTCAAATTTATTAGTCATTGTCTTTGAAAATTCATCACAAAGATTTTTATTGGTAGATCCAAATAAGATATCATCAACATATATTTGAACAATGAGTATGTCTTCTCCTATCCTTTTCAAAAAGAGAGTGGTGACCATACTTCCTTTAACAAATGATCTCTCTAATAGGAAAGTGCTTAACCTCTCATACCAAGCCCTAGGTGCCTATTTAAGTCCATACAATACCTTTTTCAATTTAAAAATATGATTAGAGAATTTAAAATTTTCAAAACCTAGAGGTTGCTTAACATAAACATCCTCTCATATCGCCCCATTCAGAAAGGTGCTTTTAACATCCATTTGATACAACTTAAAACCTTTAAAATAGGCAAAGGCTAGCAGAACCCTAATTACTTTAAGTCTTGCTATAGGGGCAAAAGTTTCTTCAAAATCAATCCTTTCTATTTGATTATACCCCTTGGCCACCAATCTAGCCTTGTTTCTAATCAGAACTCCTTAATTATTCATTTTATTTTTGAACAGCCACTTAGTTCCGACAACACTTTGATCCTTAGGCCTTTCAATTAATTCAAAAATATCATTTCTTATAAATTGATTCAATTCTTCTTGCATGGCCAAAATCCAATGTTCATTCAAAAGTGCTTGATCTATATTAGTGGGTTCAATCATAGATATAAAGGCAGAATGATTTACCTCTTTGCTAAGTCCATGCCTAGTCCTAACACCCTCACTATGTTTACCTAAAATCAATTCCTTAGGGTGATTCTTAAAAAATCTCTATTCTCTAGGCAAAGGGTTTTCTTTTCCTATATTCTCTTCCAAATTTGTCTTTTCAATCTCACGGGAGATACTTTTAATATGATCTTCTTCCAACCTTGGCTCTTTGATATGCCAGATTCATCAAAAATAGTATGTGTGGTCTCCTCAACTGCTAGAGTTCTCTTGTTAAAAACTTTATAAGATTTTCCAACACTAGAATATCCAAAGAAAATTCCTTCATCAGATTTGGATCAAATTTTCCTAAAGGAGTTTAACCATTATTATGAATGAACACCTTATATCCAAATACATGAAAATATAAAAGATTTGGTGTTCTACCCTTAAGAAGTTCATAGGATGTTTTGTTTGACTTGGATCTAATGTTCACCCTATTTAAAACATAACAAGCCGTACTAACCACTTCAGCCTAAAAATATTTCAGAAGTGAGTATTCTGCCAATATGGCTCTAGCATCTTCTATTAAGTTTTGTTCTTTCTTTCAACAACCCCATTCTGCTGAGGGGTTCTAGGTGCTAAAAAGTTGTGATTAATTCTTTGTTCTTTACAAAATCTTCAAATTTTTTATTTTTAAACTCTCCTCCATGATCACTTTGGATTGATAAAATTTCACACCCTAGTTTCCTTTGAATCCAAGTAGAAAAAATTCCAAATTCATTAAATGATTCACTCTTATGAAATAAAAATTTAACTCAAGTGAATCTTGAAAACTCATCAACTATCATAAATCCAAACACTTTACCTCCTAGACTTGCAGTGCTAATCGATCCAAAAAGATATATATGAATGATTTCCAATGGTTTGTTTGTTCTAAGATCCTTAATGGAATGAAATGAGTACTTCACCTATTTTCCTAATTAATATGCATCACACAGGTGATCCTTAGTAAAGTCTAGTTTAGGTATTCCTATAATAAATTCTTTTTAGGTAATTTTCCTTAAATTTTTCATGCTTGCATGATAAAGTTTCTTATGCCATAACCATGATTCATCAGTAATTTTTTTGAGACAAAAGTTATTAGAAGATTTAATAAAATTTAAATCAAGCATGTACACATTATTTACCTTGATTCCATGCAAAACATTAATTCCATTTTGACTTATTATACAACTAGTGGAAAAAAAAATTACATTATATCCCTTATCACATAGCTAACTAATACTCAACAAGTTATGTTGTAAGCCTTCTACTAATAAGACATTTTTAATGAAAAAATTGTTCAAATTTCCAATCATACATGTGCCTACCACTTTCCTATTGGTATTGTTTCCCAATGTAACCTTGCCTCCATTCCTGGCTTCCAGCGATACGAATTGAGTTGTATCTCCAATCATATGCTTCAAACATCTACTATCCAAGTACCAAATGCTCTTATGAGGTCTTATATGAGAGCATTTCTACAAAAAGATGAAACATTAGACTTGGGAACCCAAACAAGTTTGGGTTCTCCTCTTAGCATTGATAAACCAAATGCATGTGTGATATGCTGTGATTTATACATCTTTGGTCTCTACACTAGATTTATTCTATGATAAATAACACAAGTGTGGGAAATATGCCCAATCATTCCACATGAAAAATATTTCACTCCAGAAAAAGGGTTTACCAATCTATGTGTATTATTAGATCTTTTCCTAGGTTTTGCTCTTATCTATTTTTGTTTATACTCATAAAATTGTTCAAGTGTGGGAGTAGGTCTATTCTCCATGATAGCTTTCATATTTATTTCTAGATATGAGTTTCTATTTTTCAGAATTGAATTTTCAAGTTTTAAGTCAATTTTCCTATTTTCAGATTCTTCTATAAAATCTTTAAAATCATTTTCAAGTTTTGTGTGTGATGATTTTAATAGTTTATACTATTGGTTCAAATCATCAAACTCATCCAATAATTTCATGTGGTTGCTATCTATCAATGCGTGATTATTCCTAAGGATTTCATGCTCTTTTTATAATTCTAAAAATTTTATGTTTAACCTAGCATGCAACTTTTTGAGTTTCCTATAAGCAGTATGAACTTTCTCAGAAACAACAAATAACTCTTCGTAGGTTAAGTCACATACCTCTTCTAGATCTGACTGATCAAGTTTGTCTGCCATTAAACTCAAATTTGTGACTTCCTCCTCTACTTCTATTTCTGAGGAATCTAAAGCTAAGTCCACCTAGAATGCTTTCTGTAATTTCTAGTTTCCCTTCCTAACATTGATCTTCTCCTCAACCTTCTCCTTGCTAGGATTAACTTTGAGATTCAGGAAATCAGATTTGATGTGACCAGGCTTCCTGCATTCATAGTAAATTACATCATTAGAAGCTTTAGCATTTTTGTGGAACTAACCTTTGTTCCACTGGTGATGTCTCCTTTGCTTCCTTCTCAAGAAACTTTTGAATTGCTTCATCATGAGAGCAATATCTTCTTCATCCTTAAGTTGTGATTGATCACTCTTTGAGTTATCCACTTTCAATGTAATATTTGTTTTCCTTTCGCTTGTCTCTTGTATCAATCTATCTTTGAGTCACTCCTTGCTCATAAGCAATTAGTGATCCAAGAAGATTGTCAATAGAATAAACATTTAAGTCTTTCGATTCTATTATAGCAGTTATCTTTGTATCATAAATAGTAGGAAAACAACAAAGAATTTTATTTACTTTTTTAGCATTCATTAGTTCCCTACGTGAAGCATGCAATAAGGTGACTATCTATGTAAAATGAGTGTACATATCACTGATTGACTCATTCAGTTTCATGCAAAAAAGTTCATAATCATGTAATAGAATGTTCAATCTAGATTATTTTACCTCATTTGTTCCTTCATATGTAATGCAAAGTCTATCTCATATTTCTTTTACATATTTACAGGTTGAAACACGCATATAATCCTTAGATTTAAGTGCACAAAAAAAATTATTTGAGCATTTAGCATTTAACTGAGCTAGTTCTTTTTCTTCTATTATCAAATTATTAAAAGTGTTTCAACTCTTATTGCATCAATAAGTTTAGTGGGACTAGTGTAACCTTCCTAAACTAAAATCCACATGCGATAGTCAAGCGATTGATGAAAAGTATACATACGTGTTTTCCAAAAATCGAAAGGAATGTTATCAAACAATGGTGGTCTTGTGATCGAATATCCTTTGGTTGTGTTATGGTTTCTAAAAGTAGCCATGATTATTTCAAAAAGTTGTCTAAAACTTAATTTTTGAAAGTAGGCTTTGATACCACTTGTAAAGTCCAAGTAGGTTGTTAAACATAAGGCAATTGTCCCAAGGCTAACCAAGAGGGGTGGGGTGAATTGGTAATTTTAAAATTTATTTGTAATTTAGAAAACTAATTTAATTATTTTGTCACAGTTATAATTTTTTTTGAAAATGATTTTTTAATCATAGAAAATAAAAAATATGGAAAATAAAAATACGATAAAAAGTAAAGAATAGAAGACACTAGATTTTATAGTGGTTCCGTCTAACAAGACCTACATCCACTCCCTGGAGACTCCTTCTCTAGGTATTGCACTAAACACCAGTGACTCTCCTTTAGCCCCTAAAGTAAGGCATAGAAGCCCTTACAAAATTCTCTCTTCTACCAATTCGGTGAGGCAGATAATCATCATCTTTTTTCACCCTCGTGGTGTAGGCAATGAACCCACCATCCTTTCTCACCCTCCTGGTGAAGGCAGAGAACCCACCATCCTTTCTCACCCTCCTGGTGATGGCAGAGTACCAACCATCCTTTCTCACCCTCCTGGTGATGGCAGAGTACCAACCATCCTTTCTCACCCTCCTAGTCATGGTAAAGTACCAACATCCTTCCTCACCTTCTTAGTCATAACATAGTACTGAATCTCTTCCAAAGATTTTCTCTCAAGAGCCTTCAAAGAGGTAGGGCAGAGATTTGAAGTACATAAAAAGAGATCCTTACCTTTGGGCAAACTTGTGAACCCTTCACAATTTCCACTTACAAGATCTCATAATTTTCACTCCAAAACACTCTCCCAAACACACTCTCTATCACTCTCAAGAAGAAATTCACAGAAGGATTGTGGATAGTCAAGTTTTGGACATTTATATATGAAGGATAATAAAATCATCCAAAAAAATTGAAAATTTCAAGTTTGACGGACATGGATCTATAGTATGATCGTACTTTATATGTATGAATAATTCAAAAATAATGTATGATGCTGTACAAGACTCATTTTGTACTCAGATCATCATCTGTATGAACCAACATCGTATAATATGATCAATTCAAAAATTGCTGAGTTTGTACGGGAAGAACTAGTACAAACCAAATTATATGCTCTGACCGTCATCCAGGATGATCCAACTTCGTACATTACAATCAGTTTAAAATTTTTTAAGTTTGTACGAGACGAACGAGTATGAACCTGATTTCGTACATTGACCAGCGTCTAGGATGAACCAATTTTGTATAGTATGAATAGTTCAATCAAATCATATTTTTCTTGGTACAAAAAGTGGACAATACCATTTGTACTCTATGAATCATCTGTACGAACATGGATCATACAGGATGAACTTAAATTCATATAGTATAAATAGTACTTAAACTTTTCTTGGCATGATTTGATTAACTTCATTTTGGGAGGAACTACCAAGACAAATCGTCCAGTATGATTTTAAAATCATACAGTATGATTAGTTTTAAAATTTAAGTTTTTAAAACACTCCCCTAGTGTGTGTATGTGCACGTTTACCTAAATACAATCACACTCTCTCAGACTCAAGAAAAAAAAGAAAAATTATAGACTTCAATTACAAGAACCCTAATCTAATCTGTCTTGAAATCTTCAGATGTCTAGAGTATGATTTCGCTAAAATGTTAAGAGAAATAGTAGTCTACACAACAAGATTTTGGAATCATAAAAAACACACATTATAAAAATACAGTTATGAAAACTAAGTTGCAATAGGATAGAATGTTAGGATATTACTAGTTATACAAAATATATTATTTATAATTTTATACACAATCTAAGAATTACTCTTATGATCTATTGAACTCAAATTTTGCAAGATTAGGAGCTAATAAAATGAGTCAAAACATTAAGTGCACATGTGGATTAGTTGAAGACAAGTAATAATTTAAGATTAGGGGATTTTTTTAGTTAGAAAATAGAGTGTTTATATTGTAAAATTTGGTTTGAAAAATACTTAGATTTTGTAGGAAATTTTGAAGGAGGATGCTAATTGAAATAAATTCATTAGAACGCTGTGATGCCACATAATCAAATATTGTATCACCCTAAGCTAAATTATGATGTCAAAATATAGAGCTCAATAGTGCAATATTGATTATCAAGCATCTTAGCATCGAATTGGATTATCGTAGTGGTGATTTAGAGTGTCACAGTGCTTGTACTTCCAACTTCGAAGTTCCATAAGGGATAATTTTTTGTGCTAAAGATAATGAAGTTATTTCTGCAACAAAATTCATCTAGCATCGAATTATTGCACTACAGTGCTTGTTCCTCCAATGTTATAGTGCTTTGAAGAGGAGAAACTAAAGGTTTAAGATAGAGAGCATGACACAGTGTGCCAGATTGGTAAGAGCCATAGTGCCATAGATAATACCATAAGACCAAATTGCATCAATGTTATGGCTGTGTGATAATTATCAGTTATGATCCTAAGTGAAGTGGTAATTCATTGAGAATGATGCATCATTACCAATCTAGCATTGCTGCTTTGAGGGCCCAACTAGTCATTTTGTTAATTGTTTTGTAAGTAGTTTTGTACTTATGTGTTGTTTGTAAGTTGGATCAGGAGCAACCAATGGAGGAGACCAAGTCTTAACTTTAAGGGGCTATCCTAATTTGATATGTTTAATTTATGTACTTTTATTTAAAGTTTCAATGATAATTATGAGTTCTATTTTTTTATTCAAGTAAAGTAGTGGTCAATTTACTTTTTCTTAATTTATTATGCAATAAGAAGGCTACAACTTTTCATGAAATATAAATATTTCATGTTTTTTTTCTCTTAATTTAGTTTTGTTATAGTTTTAGATAATTTTGAATCAATGTGTGATCTATTTCCTTGATGGATGTGTAGTAGAAGAAAAAGAGAAGTATGAATAGAATTATAGAAACATGGACACATTAATTTTTAGGGTTTTTGGATATTTAAGGAAATATTATGCATGGAGTGAAGTTAGGGATTAGCATAGATGGTCATAACTTCACTAGGGTCTAGCTAGCAAAATAAATATGAGGAACTATTTATGCTATGGTTCATAGTTGTTGCAAATCTGGATTCAAGCATTATAATTTTGATAATAATAAACATTCCTGTCACTACTACACATCTGTTTAGTTGCCCTGCTTACTAACTTTTTAGGTCCACAAGATCAGTTGCAATTTAAGCTAGCTCAAGAATGTATAGATCAGGATTGAGTCAATCTGTAACTTTTTAATTCCAATTGATTTTCCCTTTCCTTGAGTAAAATGTAATAAGGTGAATCCTGATGCTAAGTAACCTTGCACACACACACACACTCAGGGGCAAAAACTTGGTAAGACAGAGTGTCTTCTGTTCTTTGATTAAATCATACAGGATGATCCAAAATCATCATGGATGATGAGTTCAAAATAAAAACCCTAATTAGGGCATCTGGGTTAAGGGAAATAAATTAGGCAGATCGTCTTATACGATCCTCCCATCATCCTAGATGATATATTTAAATTTAGAAATCAGCCGCACCCACATTTTAGGTAATATTTTATTTTATAAATTTTGAACTAATCATACAGGACGATCCCAATCATATTGGATGATTCATTACAATCTTGCCTAAAATAATACCTTGATTAGGAGACTAATTATGGTTAAATTGATCAATCACATCGTGCAAGAGGATTGACTTGATCATCCTAGACGATCCTTTATATTTTGTTAGATGATTACCAATCATCCCAGATGAAAACCATGATTTTCTTTTGATCATCCAGGATATCATCCTAGACATCCCAAACTCTTGTTTGGAAGATTTGTCAGTTCCCACTCAAAATAAACTGATCGTCCCAAATGATTGTGTAATCATCCTGGATGAAATCCCTTATTTTCTTTTGATCATCCAGGATATCATCCTGGGCATCCCGAATAATTGTCTAGATGATTTATCTATTGCCACTCAAATTAAACTAATCATCCCGGATGAGTATGGAAATATCCTGGACGATATGTTGAAATTAATTCTTCCAATCTTCCAGATAATGGCAATCATTTTGGCAAAAAGGCTATTTTTATACTGATTATTTAGGACGATCAACATATCATCCTGGATGATCTTTAATGACAAGTTAAAATTTGGGGCAATTTTTAAAGTCTTCTATTTAAGCTATTCTATAGTTGATGTTTAAAACATCTTTTGCTATTTTCCTATCCAAGGAGAGCTTAGAGGAGAGGAGAGTTTTGGAGGGAGAGAGAGAGAGAGGATCTTATGAAGAGGAGTTTATGAGGGGTTCACAAAGATTGCTCTAAGCAAGGATTAGATCGTCTTTTTTCTTCTTCATCCTTTGTTCCTTGGTGGCTCAGGGGAGATAATCATCAACATCAGATCTAGGTTCTCTTCCTACTCCAGGAGGGAGTA
The DNA here is from genome assembly GCA_019925795.1 of Dendrobium chrysotoxum. Lineage (NCBI taxonomy): Eukaryota > Viridiplantae > Streptophyta > Magnoliopsida > Asparagales > Orchidaceae > Dendrobium > Dendrobium chrysotoxum. Next base: position 15,784,723 of record CM034301.1, on the reverse strand, counting down.
AAAGGATTGTTGGGTTCTCTGCCAACTCCAGGAGGGAGTAAAAGGATTTTGGGTTCTCTAGCTTTACCAGGAGGGTGAAAAATAATTCAAGGTTCTCTACCTCACCAGGTTAGTGGAAATATTTTGTAAGGGCTTCTCTACCTTGCTGTGGGGGCAAAAGGAGAAACACTATAGTTTAGTGTAATACCTGGTGGGGAGGCTTTGGGGAGTGGTCATAGGTCAAGTTGACCGAACCACTTTAAATCTGGTGTGCTATTTTCTTTTACGTTTTTGCACTTTAATTTATGTATTATTCACTCCTGATTATTTTTGTGGTTGAGATATCATAATTCTATTTTTGTGATATCATTCTGCTTCCGCCTTGAGATAAAAGTACCTTTTTTTTTAAAAATATCAAAACCATAAATAAATTTTCCTTATTATTTAAGTTAAATTTTAAAAATACTAATTCACCCCTCCTCTTAGTTAGCCTCGGGACTTGTTCATAAGGGCTTAACAGCCCTAACGAACTTTCAAGTGGTATCAGAGTGGGATTCATAAAATTAAGTTTTAGAAAACTTTGGAATTTTGATCCATGGCTAGCTTTGGAAATCATAATACTACTGAAGGTTATTCAATCACACAACTACCTTTATTTGATAATATTCATTTTGATTTTTGGAAAACTTGCATGTGTACCTTTTGATAATCAATCGATTATCGCATGCTGATGCTTATCAGAGAAGGATATTCTGCACCTTATAGACTTATAAATGGGGTTAAAATTGAAGTTTCTTTTATTGAATGGACAACTGATGATAGAGATCTTACTCAATTGAATGCTAAATATTTAAACTACTTTTTCTGTGCATTGAAATTTGAAGATTATATACGTGTTTCAATATGTGCAACTGGTAAAAAAATTTGGGATAGATTGTGAATTACTTATGATGGAACGAACGAGGTTAAACAATCTAGACTAAACCTACTTTTGCATGATTATGAACTCTTTCAGATGAAACTAAATGAATTAATTTCTGAGATGTACATTAGATTTCCCCAGATTGTTACCTCTTTATATGCCTTAGGAAGAGAACTTACAAATTATGAAAAAGTGAACAAGATCTTGCAATGTTTACCTTCTTCTTTTAATATAAACATTATTGCCATTATTGAATCTAAGGATCTGAATAATTATTCAATTGATAACTTACTTAGATCACTAATTACTTATGAGCAAGGAGTGAACTAAAGGCAGATTGATGTAGGTAAGAAGAAGGAGAAAGCCATAGCATTGAAGGCTAATGATTTTGATTATGGCTCTTATAGTTCTGATGATGATGACATGGCCTTAATCACAAGGCAATTTAAGAGCTTCTTAAGGAAGAAACAAAAGCATCATCAGAAGTGGAATAATGGTAAGAATAATAAGCATTCTAAAGGTTCTTATGACATTATCTATTTTGAATGCAGGAAGTCAGGGCACCTGAAATCGAATTGTCCAACTCTAAAAGCTCACCCAAGTAAGGAGAAAGCTGAAGAAAAACCTAAGTTTAGCAAGAATAAGAAAAGATTTAAAAGGCTTTTTGGGCTGACTTAGCATCAGACTCCTCTAAAACTAAAGCAGAAGAGGAGATTACAAATCTGTGCTTAATGGCTGATGATCTTGGTCACTCTGACCAAGAGGAGGTATGTGAGTTAACATATGATCAATTATTTAAAGTTTATGTAAGAATTCATTCTTCATATAGGAAGCTCAAGAAAGCTCATACAAGCCTAAAAATTGAGTTTTTAAATCTGCAGAAAGAGCATGAAATTTTAATGAAAGATAATTCAACTCTGGATAGTAATCACATGGCTTTACTAAATAAATTTGATTCTTTAAATAAAAAATCATCTTGATTTAACTACTAAGTATGATTCCTTGAAAACATTTCATGCTGATTTAGAAAAGGCTTTCAAAGAACTTGACACCATGGCATGTGATTTAGATAGTAGTGACCATGCATTGAAATAGCACGTGGCAAGCTATGAAAAGGCAAATGAATTTCTAAGAGAAAAGATCATTGTATTAGAATAAAATTAAACACCACCTGAACTTGTAGGGTTTTATAAAATATCATCAAAGCATGTATCATTCAAACCTAGGAAGAGGCATTATAACCCAAATAGATTAGTAAATTTTTTTCCTGGTATAAGATATTTTTCTTGTGGTATGCTAAGATATATCTCTCACACTTGCACCATTCACCATAGAACATATTTGGTGTGGAGATCAAAATTGTAAAATTTATATCATAGCATGCATGCATCGCGTTCTTCTTTTCATCACAAGGGACCCAAACCTGTTTGGGTTCCTAAATTTAACATTTGATGATTTTGTAGGGATGCTCTCACAAAAGGCCTTATGAGAGCATGTGATACCTGGACAGTGGATGTTCAAGGCATATGACTGGAGTTGTAAATTAATTCATTTTACTGGAGGCCAGGGCAGGAGGCAATGTAACACTTAGAGACAACACCACCATGAGAGTGGTGGGATCAGGTATAATTGGTGATTCAAAAAATTTCATCATTGAAAATATTTTTCTTATAGATGGACTGAAACATAATCTACTCAGCATCAGCTAGCTCTTTAATAAAGGCTTCAGCATAAAATTTCTCCCAACTTGCTGCATTATAAGCTTAAATCACGAAATTATTTTGCAGGGAAAAAGGATCAATAATATTTACATGCTGGATCTAAATTACTTTGAAGCTAATATTATTATTTGCTTAAAATCAATTGTTGATGAATCATGGCTATGACATAGGAGATTATGTCATGCAAGCATGAAAAGTATTAGAAAAATCACCCAAAAAGACTTAGTGAGGTGTCCACAAACTATAGTTCACTAAGGACCACCTGTGTGATGCTTGCCAGTTAGGAAAGCAAGTCAAATCCTCTTTCCACTCAATCAAAGACTTAAACACTAGCAAACCCTTAGAAGTCCTTCAATTGGATCTCTTTGGACCTGTCAGCACTTTAAGCTTAGGAGGGAAAGTCTTTGGGTATGTGATTGTTAATGATTATTCAAGGTTCACCTGAGTTAGATTCCTATCTCATAAAAGTGATTCATTTAAGGAATTTAGATCTTTCTCCACTTTAATTCAAAGGAAATTATGTTGTGAAATTCTGACTATTCATAGTTATCATGATGGAGAGTTTGAAAATAAGAAGTTTAAAACCTACTGTAAGGAGCAAGGGATAGATCACAATTTTTTAGCTCATAAGACCCCTCAGCAGAATGGGGTAGCTGAAAAAAAGAACAAGACCCTAGTTGAAGCCGCTAGAGCCATGTTAGTTGAGTACTCACTTCCTAAATACTTCTGGACAGAAGTGGTGAATAGAGCCTATTATGTTTTGAATAGGATAAATCTTAGATCTAAGTTGAACAAAATATCCTATGAAATTCTTAAGGGTAGGACACCCAACCTCTCTCACCTTAGTGTCTTTGGATGCAAAGTATTCATTTTGAATAATGGGAAGTCTCAACTAAGAAAGTTTGATCCAAAATCTGATGAAGAAGTGTTCCTAGGTTACTCAAGTGTTGGAAAATCTTATAAAGTTTTTAATAAAAGAATCCTGATTATTGAGGAGACCACTCGTGTTATGTTTGATGAATCTGATAATTCTGGAGGGTCTAGGATAGAAGAAGAGGAGGTTATAGAAGTCACCCAAGAAGTAGAATATGTAAATCTAGAGGAAAGGGATGAACATGAAGTTTTACTACCTAGAGAATGGATATATTCTTCGAGTCATCCTAAAGAACTGATCTTAGGAGATGCTTATGAAGGTGTTAGAACTAGGCATGGACTTAAAAAAGAAGTGAACCACTCTACCTTCATTTCAATGACTGAACCCACTAACTCAATCAAGCTCTTTCTAATGAATTTTGGGTCCTAGCCATGCAAGAGGAACTAAACCAATTTATTAGGGATGATGTCTGAGAGCTAGTAGAAAGACTAAAGGACCAGAGTGTAGTGGGAACCAAATCTATCTTTAAAAGTAAAATGAATGATTCTGGTGTAGTGGTTAGGAATAAGATAAAATTAGTGGCTAAGGGGTACAACCAAATAGAAGGGATTGATTTTGAGGAAACCTTTGCCCCTATAGCTCATTTGGAAGCCATTAGAGTGCTACTAACCTTTTTATGCTATAAGAGATTTAGGCTTTTCCAAATGGATGTCAAGAGTGCCTTTATAAATGAGATAATAAAGGAAGATGTGTTTGTAGAGAAACCCCCTGGCTTTGAGAATTTCTAATTTCCAAATCATATTTTTAAATTAAAAAAGGCTTTGTATGGATTAAAATAGGTACCCAAAGCATGGTATGAGAGGCTTAGCATATTCCTACTAGAAAGAGAGTTTGTTAAGGGGAGCGTAGACACCACCCTTTTTTTGAGAAGAGTATGAGTTGAATTACTCATTATCCAGATCTATGTTGATGATATACTTTTTGGATCTTTTGATAAACTTTATGTGATGATTTTTCTAAAATAATAAGTAAGGAATTTGAGATGAGTATGATGAGAGAATTATCCTACTTTATGGGATTTAGCATTAGGCAAATAGATGATGAAATTTTTCTTAATCAATCAAAATATATTAATAATATCCTAAAGAAATATGAAATGGATAAAGCCAAGCCAATCAACACTCCCATGAGTTCCAGTGTCCAATTAGATAAGGATTCAAATAGAAAATTTGTTGACTAAAAGAAGCACAGAGGAATAATTAGATCACTTCTTTACCTGACTACTAGGAGACCTGATATTTTGTTTAGTGTTTATCTCTATGCTAGATTTTAGGCTAATCCAAAGGAGTCCCACCTAAATGTAGTTAAAAGAATCCTTAGATATCTCTTAGGAACCCAAAACTTAGGAATTGGGTATCCTATACATAAGACTGACTTTGAGATTATAGGATATTCTGATTTAGACTTTATAGGATGTAGGGTGGATAGAAAGAGCATCTCTGGAACATGTCAATTTATAGGACAATCCTTAGTCTCCTGGTCCAGTAGAAAATAGAACTTTGTTGCCATGTCCATTATTAAAGCTGAGTACATAGCCTTAGGAAGTTGTGTGGCCCAGATATTTTGGTTAAAGTAATAAATTCTAGATTTAAGACTTCCTATAGGCACAATTCCTATCCTATGTGATAACACTAGTGCCATCTGCATTTCAAAGAACTCAATCCAACACTCTAGGAACAAACACATCGACATCAGGCACCACTTCATTAGGGACCATATTACCAAAGGAGACAGAACAATATCATGTATCCATTGAAAACCAACTAGCAGATATCTTAACAAAACCACTAGCCTTTGAAACCTTTAGCACCTTAAGAATCAGATTAGGTGTGATAGGTATTCATGCTTGAAATTGATGCTTTCTATTTATATTTTTGCACTTAGTTTTGTTTAATTTGGTTTTTGATTTCTTTTTATGTTCTTTTTATTCCCTGCTACTTTTCTTCACTTTTTGTTTAATTATTTAATTTTTTGTTCTTGCTTTATGTTCTTGATTTTCCATTATTTTTACTTCAGTATTTTAAAAATCTGATCACTGCTCAGTTCTGCTGATAAAGCTATTTTCTAAATGAGATTTTTGCCTTGTTTTTGTTTAGAAGCGTGTAAGTAGTGATTGGCTTCACTAAAATGGTTAAAGGAAGAAATATTGATGATTATTTCTCTTCCTGTAAATCCTTTAATGGTATATTTTTCTAATCAAAATCTTTTTCAAAATAAAAAAGTTAGACTTTGAAAAAGAGATTTATCTTCCTACAGTAATCTATCTCATATGAGTATTATTTCAAATCATTGAATCACTTTTGTGTTTTCTTAATCAGGTGATTGCATTTATCATATGAGGAAGGTTCTATTTTGTGGTTTACGTTTCCTTATTTAAGAGAGTGAGTTTTTTCTTCTCTTATATCTGGAAGATAATCTTACAACTGAGAGTGTTTTAGAGGCTTTAAAAGAAAGAAAGCTTGTAAAAGATGCACAAAGTGTACCAATCAACTAAAAAAGAGGCACAAAGTGAGCCCAACACTGAAATGATGCGTAATATTTACCAATGAATTGAAAAGATACACAAAATATATTAAAAATCAAAAGATGCGCAAATTGTGCCAATTAACTGGAAAAAGAGGCATAAAACGAGCCCACAAAGAAATAAGCTTTCTCCTCTTTCAAATCTTTAAAAATCTTAAAAGAATTCATGTGCCACTTAATATATTCAAACACTTGAGATTGAAAATCATGATTTTGGATTCTTTACTTTGCAATACTATTTTATCAGATATTTTTCTGAAATGAAGTTTGAAAGGATCACTTTTCTTATCTAATTTCTTTTCTTCTGAATTATATTTTTTTAAAGGAATTTGAACCTATAAGGTGTCCGAGTTAGGGTTTATAAAAATCAAATTTCCAACTTCTCTAGATTTCAACATCATCAATTTCTTCTTATTGGCTTTTGAATTAAAAATTAAGGAAAATTCTAATTTACTGGAGCTGATCGATTCAAAAATTTTTTTGTTTTTATTTTCTCTTTCGTTTGTTTAATTTGATTTGTTTGTTCTGGTATTTTGATTTGAATTTTTTGTAGTTTTGGAATCCTTTGATTATTACTCTCTATCATTTAATCTTTCCAAATTTTATTCACACCATACTGGATGATCCACATCATCCTGGATGATCTGATTAAATCACCACTCATCACACATCTAACGGCTGATCTGTACCAATTATTGGTGATCGTCCTAGATGATCCACCTGTTTGTCCTGGACGATCCATATTGAAAATGTTCTGGACTATTTAAATTTGGTTGGTATGATCCATTAATGCAAATCATTCTGGACGATCCACCTCATCATCCTGGATGATACTTTTTATCAATGATCATCTAGAATGACTCCTCAGGATGATTGCCTATGTCTAATCATCCTAGATGATATCTGATCATCCTGGATGATCTGATAGCCTTTTTGACCGATCATTCTGGATGATAATAATTGCACTGATCTTCCTCGATAATATTTTCAAATCTATTTAAATAGCCATTTGAAACCTATTCTTCACCACACCTTCCACTCTTCTCTTACTATAGCTGGTGGTGGCAAAAGATCTTGTGCCCTTGCAGGCAGCTCTTCTAGGAGCGTTGTCGATCCTCGGTTAACTGAAGCAGTAGATGAAGCAACATATGCCCACTTCAAATTTGCTAGCATAAACACCTCCAAAATCATAAATCAAGCCACCCTAAATTTTTAGGTACTACACCATTTCGCAACCACTACCCTGGGTTTTATTCTCACTCTGGCTTGCCCTTTTAATTCTGAACATATGTTTGAGTTTTTTGCAAGTCTCTACTTTAATGCTAATTTCACCATCCTTCAATCCTACGTTAATTGGTGCCTTGTTGAAATAATATATCAAGATTTTCATGAATTTCTTTGACTATCCACGACTAGAGACAAGCTCTATCTTCTAGCCTATGATCCTAACTTCAATTTGACCCGTGTCAACAACACTCTTAGGGATACCAATGCTCCCTTTCATGACTCATCTGTCAGTTCCCTAGTTAATGATGCACAAATAATCTAGCATATCCTTCATAACTCATTTATTCAAAAAGTTGGAGATAGGATTCACATCGCTCCCATCCTTTCTCTCACCACCTACTATATCATGACCAACCACCAATTTAATGATGCTGATCTTATTATCTGATACATCAAGCACTTAATATGCATTGGGGATCCATGCCACAAAAAAAAGCCAAACCTAGCCCTTTGACACCTAATTGCATATGTTCTTGAATTGAAATATAATTTTCAATTCCCTACTCCACCTGATCACCACTCGATCTTCTACTTAAATAGCTCCTTCCACACCCTCCACAGTGCTCATCATCATCGTGTGCAAGAGGAGCTTGAGGAAGAAGAGGAAGGTCATATTCTCGCACCTACCCCTATCAACCAGTTGCCTTAGATTGATCAACTGGTATAGAGGTTCGACTTGTGGGAGGCCAGGTTTGACTCCTACATAGCTGCACGGGAGAAACAACACACTGAGGATGTTGCTCATTTTAATGACTGTGTAGCCCAACAACAACAACATGATTAGGATATAACCTAGTTTGGGGAGCTGTTTGCTTCCGTTCGCAGACTCTTTCAGCCACCACCACCTCCAAATGATAGAGTTCCTCTTTCTAGTTCTTTTTTATGTGTTTATTTCTACGTTTTTTACTTGTTTTTGTACTATGTTCTATTTAGTGGTTCTTTTATGTTTCCTCCTTTTTATGATGTCAAAAGGGGGAGTAGTATTGTTAGTGTTTAGTGTTGTTAGTGTTATAATATTTACCTGTTTTAGTAAAATGTGCTTTGCTTTGCTTATATTTTTTTTTTTGCTTGGTGTTTCATTTTTTTATCTACTTTATTTGAAATTATCCAATAGATGTTTTCCATCATAAAAAAGGGGGAGATTATTACAAATATGGATTCAAGCATTATAACTTTAATGATAACAAACATTCCTATCACTACTACACATCTGTTTAGTTGCCCTGCCTACTAACTTTTTAGGTCCACATGATCAGTTGCAATTCAAGCCAGCTCAAGATTAGATATATCCGGACTGAGTGAGTCTGCAACTTTTTAATTCCAATTAATTTTACCTCTCCTTGAGTCAAATGTGATAGGGAGGATCCTAATGCTAAGTAACCTTACACATACACACTCAGGGGGAGAAATTTGATAAGATAGAGAGTCTTCTATTTTTTGATCAAATCATACAGGATGATCCAAAATCATCCAAGATGAATAGTTCAAAATAAAAACCCTAATTAGGGCATCTAGTTTAATAAGAATGGATTAGGCAGATTATCCTGGATGATCCTCCCATAATCCTGGATGATTCATTACAATCTTGCCTAAAATAATCCCTTGATTAGGAGACTAATTATGGTTAAATTGATCAATTACATCATACAGGATGATCGGCCTGATTATCCTGGATGATCCTTTATATTTTGTGGGATGATTACCAATCATCCTGGATGAAAACCATGATTTTTTTCTGGTCATCCAGGATATCATCCTGGACGTCTTGAACTCTTATTTGGATGATTTGTCGATTTCCACTCAAAATGAATTGATCATCCCAAATGATTGTGTAATTATTCTGGATGAAATCCCTTATTTTCTTCTGATCATCCAGGATATCATCCTGGACTTCCGGAATAATTGTCTGGACAATTTGCCTATTGCCCCTCAAATTAAACTAATCGTGTAGGATAATCATGGAATTATTCTGGATGATATGTTAAAATTAATTCTTTTGATCATCTAGATTTTGGAAATCGTCCTAATAAAAAGGCTATTTTTTATTGATCATACAGGACGATCAACATATTATCTTGGATGATCTTTAATGGTAAGTTAAAATTTAGAGCACTTTTTGAAGCCTTCTATTTAAAATCTTCTATAGCTGATGTTTAAAACATCTTTTGCTATTTTTCTATCCAAGGAGAGCTTAGAGGAGAGGGAGAGTTTGGGAGAGAGAGAGAGAGGATCTTGCGAGGGGGAGTTTATGAGGGGTTCATAAAGGTTGCTCCAAGGTAGGATTTGATCATCTTCTTCCTTCTTCATCCATGGTTCGTTAGTGGCTCTGGGGAGATGGTAATCAGCATCAGATCTAGGTTCTCTGCCTACTGTAGGAGGGAGTAAAAAGATTGTTAGGTTCTCTGCCTAGTCCAGGAGGGAGTAAAAGGATTGTCAGGTTCTCTGCCTACTCTAGGAGGGAGCAAAAGGATTCTGGGTTCTCTGCCTTCACCAGAAGGGTGAAAAAGGATTCAATGTTCTCTACCTCACTGGGTTAGTTGAAATATTTTGTAAGGGCTTCTCTGCCTTGCTAAGGGGGTAAAAGGAGAGACACTATAGTTTAGTGCAATACCTAGAGGGGAGGCTCCAGGGAGTGGACGTAGGTCAAGTTGATCGAACCACTATAAATTTGGTGTGCTCTTTTCATTTACTTTTTTGCACTTTAATTTTCGCATTATTTACTCCTGATTATTTGTGTGGTTGACATATCATAATTCTATTTTTTTGATATTGTTCTGCTTCCTCCTTGAGATAAAAGTAGTTTGTTTTAAATATATCAAAAATTGTAAAAAGATTTTCCTTATTGTTAAAGTTAAATATTTAAAATACCAATTCACCCTCCTCTTGGGACTAGTTCATAAGGGCTTAACAACCCTAACAAAATTTAAACAGTTATAATTCAGTAGGCCAAATTTATATGAACATAATAACCATGTCACTCATAAATTAAGAACTCTTATAAAATTTTAAAATTCTTTAAGCATCATATTTTAGTTTTTTTTCATTCCTTCATAAATATTTTATTTAATTTTCTAGATAAATTAAGTGATTGATAAAATTGGAAATTAGCTAGTAAGGATAACAAAATGATTCCTTATGGGAACGGTACTTTATCATCATCAAATTACTTGAATGGCACATGAATTTTCTCAACATAATAATTGCTTGTCAAATCTTGGGCCTTAATTAGTTAAATCACATACATAATTATATGATGTGATTTGTACTATATTGTATGCTTAATTTAATTTTAAATTTCTTTATTCTAGGAAAGAACATATGATCATTAATCAATATGGCTATAGTTATTCATACAGTATGATTGTCATATACAGAATAATTAGTTATGCAATTTTAATTTTGGATTTAGTTCTAATTAATATGACTTGATCTTTTAAAATTTCTAAAATTATTGATGTTGTGCACCATGATGTAATCTTATAATATGTATTATCATAAATCAAGTAGTAATAATTAAGTATTTTAAGCACTTAATTATTTTTATTTAGCTCTCTAGTGTGAGTGATTAGTTGTTACATAAATTAATGCCTAAGATATACAAGATGACCAAACAAAATAAAAAAAAATATATAAGTATTTAACTCTTTGACAGTCATCTTTTTCCTTTATGGTTTTCAATTCTTCATGGGTGTCTTCCTCTTTAACTTTGGCTGAGTGCACCTCATTCAGCATGTGATTGCGATCCACATTGTATAACCAATATCATTTGAAATTTATGTATTATTTTCTTTAAATATTAGCATAACTAGAAATCCTACATACATAAATTTAATAGTCAAAACACAACACAACCAAGATTTTTTATAATCTTTAAAACCTCGGTAAGCTTAATTGGATCATGGGGTTTAACAATATTTATCCTATTCCCAACTTTTGAAATGATATTGTTTTGAAGCATGCTTTGAATAGCATGGACATTCTTCAAAACAATGCAATTATTCATGGAAAAAGATGGGGAAAGGAAAAGTTTCTCATAAGATAGTTTAGGTTCATCCAATCAAAGAATTAGTTAGTTAGGATAACATGTGGATGAATCTCTATGTTAAAATCATGTAAAATTTTTTATAACTTTTTATTGATGATCTCCACTCATGTGTTATACACATAAGAGGAAAGGGTTGTACTATAAAATTAATATGAATATTTGCAAAGAAACTAAATAAGAACTTTGAATGAAAAGGATGAGTAAAAGAGATAAAGAATTGGTAGGTTTTATTAATAAAAGATTATATGCCAAGCAAGAAAGTCATTGTTAAAGTATCAAATTGAAATCAATTATTAATGACCATCACTATCTATCTTAGGCTTATCTTCAAATGTCATAAAATGGAGATTTTGTCATATAATTAAATACGAACAAAATCCTTTTAGCCTCTATCATTTTGTAGGGAAAAACTCTCTCAAGCTCTCTAATAAATACTTAAAAATTGATGTGAAAAAGGTGTGATTTGTGATAAGGTTCATGGGATTTATTTTAAGGTTTATTTCTCAAAAAAGGCCAAACAAATTGTCACAATCTACCTCAGTAATTCATTCAAATGAAAATCAATATTGTTACCTTATATGTGGGTAAATCATATAATTATATCCTAGCTTATACAATATGATCATCTAGAACTTAATTTCTCAGTGTTAGAATGAGTCCAACTTCATTTTTTTAATTATTAATGTTCTTCTTCTAACTATGCCGATCGACTATCTTTTCTTATCCCCTTATTTTAAATTTCATCTTAAAAAAATAATAAAAAAATTATAAATAAAAAAAGTAAATTCAAGCATTTGCTTAAATTATTTCTAATTCAATTATTAGGGTATAAAATCTATCATGGCAAATGGCTTTATAAATTTATGAACCAACTAATTTATGTGCCAATAAATTGTATTTCAATATCCTCTTTTGAGACATTGTATAAAAAGATGTTTGATATCTATATATTTTATTCTATGGCATTGTCTTAAATTTTTTATTATGTAAATTATTTTGGTATTATCACAAATTTATTATTATTTTAACTAAGATTCCTAAATCAAGTAGGTGTTACTTATGGTTTAAGATTTGAGCAATAGATTTCCTAGCTACATTGTATTATACTTCAAATTTGGATTAAGTGATTAATATATACTTTCTGCTTGACCATAGTACTAGGAGACCTCTTTTGAATTAACATATATTAGATGAACATATTTAATTAATTTTATATCCAATAAAGTTAGAGTAGCCAATTAGTTCAATTGTCATGTTTTCCTTAAGGCGCCAATGTCAAGGGTAGGTCTTCTTATAAAGTATATAAATATAAACTTAATACTTATCATGTGTAATTCATTTGGATTAGTCTAAAATAATAAACATAGATATAAACTAGTTATGATATTCAAATGACTTACAATAATATAATAATAATTCAATCATATCTTGACATAGTCTTAGATCTATTATTACTATTTCTTTTTGCATTTTATCTAGTACGTATTTTTGCTCATGGGCCTACATACACTTGTATATCTTCGCATATTAAATTTCTTTTTTTCAACTTCTACGTATATCTACTTTAATATAATAATTTGTCATTCTTTTCTTGCTTTAATCTAAGTTAGTTATCCTATCATACTTATTTCAAATCCATGTTCATTTTTTAATAAAACTTCTAGAACATAATATTACTAAATTGCTTAAAATAAGATATCATCAATATATATTTGTATAAATAAGATATTTGAGCCCAACTTCTTGATAAATACTAAAGTGTTTCTTACTCCTTTATAAGATTTTCTTTCAAGAAGTAAAGGGCTCAATTTGTTTCATGCTCTAGGTGCTTATTTCAATCCATATAAACTTTCTTATGTTTAAATAAATGATAAGATGGGTAGAACTCTCAAATCCATGTGGTTTCTCTATATATGTACACCCTCCTCTATTATTTTATTTTGAAATATGCTTTTTTAAAATCTATTTAATGTATCTTAAAACTTTTAAAACATGTAAATATAAGTGATAATTAGTTTGCTTGAAGTCTAGTAACTTGGGTGTAGGTTTCTTAAAATCCAATCCTTCAATATGACTGAAAATTTTGGAAACTAATCTAGCTTTATTCCAATCCACTAAATGAGAATCATTTAAATTATTCCAAAAGATCCATTTTGTCCCTATAAAACTATGATTAGTTGGCCTGGATAGTAGTTCTAAATGTCATTTGTAATAAGTTGATTAAACTCATCTTGTATGGATAAAAAGTAAAAGACATTAGCAAGTGCTTCCTAAACTTTGGTTGGCTCAAATAAAAATGTAATTGATAAGTAATTCAATTCATTTTTAAATATATTGTTTATTTTAGCTCTAGTAGAGGGATCTTTTAAAAGTTATGGTTTCCAATGAATGGTTGCATACCTCAATTCTCTAAAAAAGTCATCACTATTACTATTTAACTTTGGATTCTTAATGTATTCTATAATATGTACATCCATGTCATATTTCTAATTAATTCTTGGGTATATGTTTTGTTAACTATACATGAAAAGAATCCTCAACAACCAAAACTTCTTCTACTAAAGATTCTTAACGATTTTCTAGTAGATAAATATCCTACATAAAAATCTCATCATATTTAGCATTAAAATTACTTAACTTTGATTTAATATTATTTAGAGAAATATTTGCATCCAAGTAAATATAAGTGCTATTAATTTGGTATCTCTCCCTTAAGTAGTTTTTATGGTGTCATATTCAATTTAGGGCTGATGCTTACGCTTTAAAATGTAGCATGTTTTATTCATCTCTTATGCCCTTAAGTATTTATGTCATTTATAATCATTAAGCATAGCTCAGGTAGCCTAGCTAAAGCTTTATTTTACCTTTTAGATATTTTCTTTTTGTTGAGGATTTCTTTATGGTTTATATTTATGCTTATTACTTGACTCATTATAAAATCTTTCAAATTTTAAACTTTTAAATTTCTTACCATGTAGCTGATATAAAGTAACCAATACTCTTTTGAAGCTATGTAGCATAAAAGTTCTAAATTCATCAAATGAGTCAATCTTATTTGTTAATAGTCTAACTTAAGTGAATCTTTTGAAATCATAAATATTAATAAATATATATGACTTTTTATTGGCACAAAAATTAAAATATATTAAAGTGTCACTTGATGCTTTGGACTATTTTTTTTTTAAGTTTCTTATAATTCCCATTATTTAGTCTATCATTCTCAATCTTTATCATTTGTTGTTGACTAAGTTTAGTAAATCCAAACATCCTTAATGAGTATAATTCCAATTCTAAACACATTCTAGGTCAAAACCCTAGCTTAACTTAATATAAACTCTAACCCAGCCCATAAGACTTACTGTAATATTATCAAATCCATAATAGGAGGCTATAGATCATTTAAATCTTAAATTTCTTCCTCCATTATATTATTGTTGACTAGATCCCCTTTTAGGTTAACTCTAATTGATTGGTGTTTAAGAATTAAGTCATCCTTGACCTAATGACAATTATATTTTATTTAATTTTAGTTTATTATTAGACCCCTATATTTGGACTATGGTCTTAGGTTTCACCTATTATTAACTTAGCTAATTTGGAATAACTGATCAAACAAACCATGTTAATATATCCCAATTAGTCTCAATAGTTATATATGACCTAATTAATCCAAGTTTACTGTTAGAATAGCCTAATTTGAACTTTAACCCTATGTTAGCCCAATATAATATTAATTATTTGACTTGAGGGACTCTACCTAATATCAATATGTTAACTATAGTTGAATAAACCCACTTAGCCCTTGATTAGGCTACTTGGCTCACTTAGCACTAATTAATTTATATGAACATTTAAGGCTATTTTGACCAATTTTACAAAACTAAGTGAAGTCAACCCTTGAAACACATAATAAATAAATCAAGTTTACTTAACCTCGTTTGACCAAACCCAATACATCATGGATGCTAATAGCATCATTAGGAGGGCTAGGATACTATGGTTTGCTTTGTTATACATAGTTAACTTATGTCACAAGGGAGTAAATGGTATTTTTCTTATAATACCTTATTTATCTTCTCCTTTAGCATGGATTTAAAGCCTCCTATTTGAAGAGCTATCCTACTTAAAATTTAGACCTCCTAAATGTCTTCTACTTTAAAGGTTTTAGAGACCCTTTCTAGCTTAAAGGAGCTTTAAGCCTCACTCTTCCCCAAAGCATATTTATCATTGGCATCCTTCTCAACTTTCTTATACAGAGCTTGAATGCTTACATTATAGTTTTAAGAGTCTCTTTGGATAAATAAATTACATGTTTTCCAAAGAGTGTTTGCACTCATTATCATTCTCAAAGTAAAATGTGGGTGAATCTACATTAGCATCACAATCGGTCCTACGAGGCAACATATAACAATTGCTTGCAAGAAATTTTATTTCATTTTCAATAGCATAATTGGTAATCATCTTTATCATTCTCTTCTTTAGGTTCTTAATAAAATTTTAAAGAAAGTAATCTCTCTTGCATGGTAATCTTCTATCTGATTCTTGAAGTTGTAGCAACCTTCAATATTTTGGCTTTCTCGATAATGGTATAAATAATAACTTGTCTCATTTAACTTGTTGGCTTCATTTAGCATCTTTCTTGGTGGAAGATTCAATCAATCATTGAGAATAATTTTAAAATCAAATGGATGGTCTTTTTTTATACTAATTGAGTTCTTGTTGCATGGATGGTGATGTTTTACACATAACTCAAGAGTGGGTAAGTTGGGGGTGGGTGAATTTAGCATTTTAAAATTTAAACTAATTAAATTCTAGAGTTCAAAATTAGTTCATAGTTATGTAATGACACTTATTGTAATGACTCTTTAGTCAATGGCTTACCCATATTATATTATTCTAATGACCACCTATGAGTTTCATGTCACTTAGATAGCCAAACAGGAACATATTTGATAGTGAAAATTTACTTATCCACTTTTAAACCACTAGAATTATTGCACATGGATTTGCTTAGTGTAACTACTCCTTTTACCATAGGTGTGAAGAATTATGAATATGAGATTAAATAATATATCATAATCAATGCTTAAAAAATATTGATGTGAGGATTTTTTTATCATTGTCAATAATAATTCTAAGTAACACTAAATGTATTTCTAATTTTCTTTTTGGTTGTATAAGTAGAGATATGCAAGTAATCTTCATATTTTAAAGCATACAAATAACAATTTAAATATTTTTTATTTAGTTATGCATGCTCCTTTTCCTCTTATTCCCATCTATCAAAAGGAATGTGAATATGTATCCTATTTTGAATATTATGAGAATGTGAACATCCTACATGCACTAGTTTCCACTTGTGATAATCAATAAATTGTATAAATATAGCCATACAAATTTTGTCAAATAGTGGTAGTTGGATAATGGAATAACCTTTAATGGTCCTTTTGATGGAAAACCTATTATTATGTTGTGCCATTTGTACCAACTTTTGGTGGTGAAATCTTTACCAAAAGCATGTTGTTCTGATTCCAATGAAGTTTAAGACAAACCTGAGATATGGGTGATTTAGAGTGTGATTTTGTGTTATGCAAATAATTTTTAAAACATAAAATTATACCTTTATTTGAATAAGTTTAAATATCAAACAAAAAATAATATTTTATTTTTAAAAAATGAAAATTTAATTAAATAATGGTATTTATAAGCTGATGATGCAAATAATAAATAACATTATTTTATGCCACTAGTTGTTAGCACGCTATATTATACAGTCAATAGCAAATGAAGTCTATCATTTCAAGTATTTAAATCACATTAAATATATATTTTTATTTCAATTTCCATCACATTAAATAAAGGTAAGAGCATGTAAAAATAACATAAAAGTGTGATATGAGAAGAGAGATGCAGAAAAATTTATCATGGTTGGCACTAACACTTGCATTGACATGACTCTATTGGTGCTCCTATTTTTAAGCTTGTGCTTTAGTTTACACACACTATTGAGTTCTCCAAAGATGTTTTAATTTACTTTGGTGTAAGACCTATTTTACACAAGTGCATTTATCGTGTAAAGTAATATAATGATGAGAAGAATATCGTTCCCATAAATAATCTTAAAATTTTCTAGATTCACTTAAGTACTACCTACTAGACTTCTACATTTATCTAGCCAACTAGGTTGTAAATATTAAAATAAAAATTTTAAGTGCATAAGGTGAATTCACTATTTAATAAAGTTATGAACCTATGACATTTAAAAACACATTATTGTATAAGAGTGGTTTTCTTTCTATCATTGTTGTGCATCAAAGCAAAAGTATTTCTAATCACTCTTGAGCTCATAGGAGTATTAGCTAGGATTCTTTTCTAACTGCAATGCTTCTATCTCCTTAAAATCCCATAATCCTAACCATCATATATATGTTATGGCAAGATTATGTTTAAATACCTAATTATTCTTCGATTCCTCCATCGAGGCTCTAAATCACACTAGGTTCTAACTTTATGTTAGGCCTAAACATAAATTAAATGAAGACTAGAGACATTGAAAATAGCATGAATTCATTATAAAGATAAAACCTAATCTATACATTATATGGATTTTAAATAGTCATAGATTTAGAAGAGAAATTTTGCTACACAAGGAAAAGATGTAACACAACACAAACATTTTATTTCACTTTAAAAAATAATAAGTTACAAACTTAAAACACAAGAAAAATAATAGAAGCAAGGTTAGAAATGACCCAGATCAAATGTACAAACTCCTTTACACTATTCCACTTTGATATGCACTAGTACAACACTTAAAACAAGCATACACGAGCCACTCCCTCTCAAGAATAGCCCCTTACACTCACTCACACACATATAAATGACTGCATATTATAGCAACCCTCTAACATGAAAACTAGGTTTAATATTTATGTTTTTCAAAATAACATGACTAGGGATGTAGTGCTAGCTTAGTTGCACTATGGGGCTGCTAAATCAGAACATTAGTTCACCATTTATTGCTTCAATTCACTTGTTCTACCATCTACCACCATGTGCTAAGACATTTATTACTACAACAATCAATCTGGCACAATGACACTACTTGGATAGTGCCTCGATGCTCATCTCAATCTGGCATAATGCTCATGCTTGGATAGTGTCGGGGAAATTTTATTCGCCATGTAGATTCAGTGTTCTCCTATTTTGTAATCGAATACTGTATTGAGAATAAAGCAAAGTCTCAGGAGACTGACGTAATATTCTACAATGGATTCAATATCAAAATAGGATTTTAGAAAATGATATTTCTTATGATCAAACATAACTCAAAGGATAACATATCATCTCGAGAGGTGAACATGAAATTCTGTAGAATGTGTTTAAAAATAGAAATAGAGTTTTAAAAATATATCCCTTATTTTAAATAGATGTAACAAGGGGAACATTATATCATCTTAAAAGAAGAACATAATGTTCTTCAAGACATCTAAAAATAAGAAAGGGTTTTATAAAATTCATCATTTCTAAGATCAGATATAATAAGTGGAATATTATATTATCTAAAAAGATAATAATAATATTCTACAAGTATATTTAAAATTAGAAATGAGTTTTTTAAAAGATATCTACATTCCCAGAGATTTTTTCCTTATTTTATAGGAATAAAATAAGGTTTATTTTAGTCTGGAGTTCTCAAATCCCTATAGGGGCAAGCCCCTATAGTTAATTACATCCTAGGAGAGCAGCTCCTAAGAAAACTCTCGATTAAAGTAGTAATTTCATACCCTTTAATTATAAAGTAAGAGACAAGAAAAGGAGTAGGAATTTTTTTTTTTAAGGAGAAAGCTCAATGTTGAGCAGTTCTTAGCGAGTCAAAGGAGAAAAAATAGGAGGTGCCGGATTTTGAGAAGCTTAGAGGCAACCTCAGTCCATCCTATATTGGGCTTTACATTTTAGGAGAGAATTTTTATGTTTGAGTTGGCATTTTATTAGAAATTTGGGATTATATTCCCGGAGGGTGAGGACTTAAGATTTGAAAATCTGCCTCAGAACCTAAATCTAATTTGGGTACTATAAAAACCTAGCTAATAAAGTGCAAATCTGGACTTACCCTGACTTGGATTGGGGATCCAGCTAACCACCTAGGCACTTTAAAACCATATGTCCAGTCTCTTTATGAAAGATGGGTAGGGACATTATTTTAGTTTTGAGAAATTGGGGCCAACATCTAAGAAAAATCCTAATTGCCCCTTTACTTATGTAGGATAAATGATGCCTGAGAGTGTAACACAACTAAAATTTTAAACTCTTTTAATATGTATCTAATGTAATACATGCTAATTGACTCGAATGCATAAAATGATTTATAAAGCAGTTTTAAAATCAGGCCTAGAAAATAGATTTTTCTCTAGAGATTACACAACATCCCCTTGACATAACTGCACCCTAATAGGCTAGGTGGTCTGCCAGAACCTGCAGGCGGGGAGGTGCTTAAGAAGGAAGAGAAAGTAATAATATGCTTTATGCTGACTCTCGGTGGTTCCAAGCTCACTTCTTAGATCGTTAGAGTTACTATGTGAGCATAAAAATTATATTTAAATTTAAAGTAGAAAACATTTTTATCGTGCCCTTACAAAAAAAATACTTCGATCATATCCAGGCTAAAATAAAATACGTCATGCAAGAATACTTAAAGAAAATTACTATACAAATAATTTAAACAATCAAATTAAATTATCCAAAAATCTAATGTCTAATGTCCATCTTATTTACAACCCAGGGTCTGCTGAAAAAGTAAAGTGGCCGGGTACCACTGACAACAAACCTGGATTCTAGTCCTAAGACTGACGCAAGTGATTTTGAAATGGGATATACTTTTTTTTCTTATCTTCATTTCTTCATATTCTTCCTTTCGTCTCCTCATTTCGTCTTTCCTTGCTCCACGAGCTCCTCGGATCCGCTACGAACTCCTTGGTTCCGCCAGGCTTGGATATCCAAATGAAAAGAAACTCATCCCGGAAGGGGTATTTTCTTTTCCCTTTGGATATTAGAATCACCCTAACTTGGCTTTCCAAATATAAAAGAATACTCCCCTAAGGGATATTCTCTTCTCTTAAGATTCCGAGTTGGGTGTGATATCCCAATTTCAAATCGCTTTCACTTTACAACTCTTTTTTAAAAACACTTACATTATAACTTAGATAAAAAGAAAATCTAGACCACCTGTATGGTTATCCTAAGAAGTTTATAATAAACTCATCCCAAGCAGTTATATATTTGCATTTAAATTAAATTTGCCAGCAACACTTGGCCATGCTCTTTTACTTTTAAGGGGGCTTAACATTTTGCACCTGTAGAAAATTTATGTCAATTTAAATCTTTAATTTTCCACCTTTGATTTAGTCCTGCATGAGTATGGTCACCTGCATAAAATTCTGTGAGCATCCAGATCATTTCTAGCCTAGGGGTAATTTATTGCGCATCCCATCAATTCTCAGATTACAGATATAAATAAAAAAATACACACCAATCATTTTGACAACCAGCATGAAATGAAAATTACGAGAAAGCCCGTCACATAGTAGAAAGAAAGTAAACACGAGCCTAACCTAAATCTAAAGTCAGTTGTCCTAGCAATCAAATCTAAGTGTGTGCAGTAGGCTGTGTGGTTTGGATATATCCTAGATCCGTTGTTGGTTGAAATTTTCTAATTAGATGAATTTAGTTTGTTGAAAGGTCAGAGGGGGTTTTATGTTCAAATTTAAATTTTAGTATTTTTAATATTTTAAAGTTTATTTTAAATTAAAATTTAATTATTAAAATTTGATTAATGAGTTTAGTTATTTAAGGAATTTTAATTAAACATCATTTTTTTTCTTTGGAATATCTAACTTAATTATTTATTGAATTTTTAATGATTGAAATTTAGATTATTTAAAGAGTTTTTAAAATTTTACTTGATTTGTGACATTGTTGATGATTTATTGAAGTTTTGAAGATTTTATTTAGTTATTATTTAATTATGAGATGATTAACATATTAATTAGATTCAATTTTAAAATCTTGTTCAAATTTAATCTCTTAGTGGTTATGTGTGTGTTAATTATGATTTAATTATTAAAGGTTATGTAGTTTTTGTGTATTTTTATCAAAATTAACATTAGTGTGTTTAAATTTGTTTTATTAATTGATTGTTTAATTTTGATTAAATTTAATTAAGGTTATATTAATAATATACACTAATCCTAAAGGGAACGTCTCTAAGTTTTCTATGTTCTGTGTTTCTACCCTAAAGTGCGCATACATCCTAAGTCTAAGTTTTCTAAGACTCAGTGCTTAATTTTTGTACTTACATGTCACTAATAATGTATTGGGATGAATAAAATTCATTATCACTAACCCTTAGGACATTGCGCAAGTGTAAAGGGATTTAAGGGTCTAAAAAAATAAAATAAATTAAAAATAATCCTAATATAATTGAAGTTACTACAGGGACCTAAAGGGGTAGGTTTCACACAAACCACACAAAAGGCCTCCAAGTGGCTTTCTAAGTTTTAAGAATACTTACAACACCGGGGGCAACGACCCGGTGGTTCCACCCGTAGCACCTCTACGCGGTTGGATAGAGGCAACTGACGCCATCGTGCCTTATCCTTTTGTTCACTCGATCGGTACCATTCCTCATAATTTATGCAAATAAAGAAGAGAAAATAGGGATTAGAAGTACATTTAATAATTACTAATGAAATAATTAAAATTAAAAAAAAAACATACTTTTCTTCGGGCTTGCACACCAATTTGGTTGATTGTCTTTTAAAATTTTCACTTTACTTGTCCAAAATCCATACACTTTTCAACACATTTTTTTTACTTTCCAAAACATACCCTTTCAAAATACACACTTTCCAATTTGTAAAACACATAATAAGTTCCAAATTTCAAAGATATACACTTCCCACAAAATCAAACACTTTACTTTTCCACTCTTTACACATGTCACCCTCCACACAAACCACTTTTCCACACACTCCACTTTCACATACACATGATTCACTTTTCACAATCATCCTTACACTTCACTATTCACATACACACACTTTTCACTTCTCTACTTACACACAAAACACTTCACTTTTTCTTTAAACAAACACTTTTTGTTTTTCCAAAAATCCAAAATTCAACTTTTAAACTATACACTCACTTTACCCTTCCAACATACATTTTCACCTTTCACAAAACACTTTAATTTGTTTTCCAAGACACATACAAGTTCAAATACATGCAAACTCTACAAAAACACTTTCCAAAACACACGAGTCCACTAACACATAAACTCTACATCACTACTTTCCAAAACACACAAGTTCACTCATATATATAAACTCAACATCGCCACCTTCAAAAACATACCAGATTTCTACCTTTCAACAAACACATGCGAGTTGCCTTTTCTTACCAAACCAAACATTTTACTTTCCAAAAGATACACACATACACTTACTTTCACAACACAAATTCACATTTAAATACACTTTTACACATTTCAATTTTCAATGCAACTTTTATGCACTCCAACTTCAATGCATATAATTCACTTTCCAAAACTTTTTATGTCTCACGTTTAACATACACACTCACAAGTTCAACTACAAACGAACTCCCCATCACCACTTTACAAAACATACACATGTCCACTTACACATAAACTCCACATCACGAACATCCAAAACAGACACACAACTTCCAACTTTCAACACACACACAATTCAACTTTCCCAAAATTCTTAACTTTTCTTTCTTCTAACGACAACTTGCTTCTTATCATGAAAGCAACGCAAAGTTCCACCGTTCCCTTTCCCAAAACACCACACCAGATAATACAGAATATCTTGCAAATCTCCATTTACTCAAAAAGGAAACTTCTTAGATGTCTTACATTTCAACTTGAAGGCAAACTATAATGACAAGTCTTTGTTTCACTCACTCATACCATCTTAAAACTTATGTCAAACAAATTTTTGAAACAAGAAAGAGAGAGTTTAACAACTTCAAACTCTTCCGATAGTTCAAAAGACTTTCCAACATAGCCAAAACACAATTGCATTGAATCTATGTTTTCTTACAATTAATACATAAGGCACATGACTCTTCTCCAACATTTCTGAGATAATTTAGGAAACAAAAATATTGCAAACCAACATTTGCTTCCAATTATAGCATTCTAAGCACTAAAATATTAAAAGTGATTTCAAGACTAAAATCTTTATATGGAACCATATAAATATTGGAAGAGACTAGCAATTCTTTTAAGGGCTCCTGCTCGTCATTTATCACCATTAAAACAAACAAGTTGAACGTACAGATGTTGGAGAGATAATAAAACATAACACTTTCAAAATCTCCATTGGTGGCAATGGTTGTCTGTGGTGTTCTAAATTCTAACTTGGATGAAAGGCGAGTGATGACAGTTTTAGAAAGCAATTTAAGTACTACAACATCGGGTCAAAATTATATAATTCCATCTTAAGATTGAACTATATAGGACTACCTAGATCTCTATGGATTTTTTTTTAATTTTTAGAAATTCATGTGTTCAATGAAGATAATTTAGTCCGAATGTGGATTGCATTGGTTTCCATCCAGCCGTCTCATCTTCCAGGAGAGACTATGGAAGGTATCAGAGGAAGGTAGTAGAAGCAATTACCTGTACTAAAGGGAGAAAGTTGGCGTCAGCTAGGGCAGGCAGCGGCATCGGGTTTCCCTGGGTTGAACGGATGGAAGGGAGGAGGAGGAGATTGGGTTCGATTTTGTGAGAGAGGAGCTGAGATGGGGGCGTTCGGCCTCTTTATGAACAGAGAGGGAGACGACTGGGAGCGAGACCGAGCCTGGGTTTCACAAATCAGAGGGAGACGGCCTTCTTGGGGATTTCCAACCTAGAGAAGAGAGGGGACCTAGGGGATTTGCGAAATCGAAACCCCCCTGTGAGGGGGAGGTTTTAACTAATTAGAGGGGAGAGAGATCGTGGGGGGAGGTTGTACCGGCCCAAATGAATTTAAAATTCCCATCCTACCTTTCCTTTTGTTGATTCAAATCAATGGTTTGCTTTAGGGAAGGAGCTGTAAGCTTATTTTGATTGGATTAAACATTAAACTATATTTTATTAGATGCATATTTGGGGTTTGATTGGTCATGTTGATTTGATCTGAATGATATATGAATTTGATCGCAATTAAATTTGGTCACGTTAAATTGAGTCTATAGAAACCAACAAACCATACATTGAGTTAGATTCGAGTCAAATTGGTTTGATTTCATTCATTTAAATTTATCTAATTGATAATAAAACTAATTTTAATAATTTTTCTCTCAAGTGAAGTCAAAAATGACTCGACCAGGCTCAAATAAATTTATTTGATTATCAATCAAAATTATTTTAATTAAATTGGGCTCAACTGACTCAATTTAATGATCAGTGACGGCATCAGGTTCAAATCAAACTCGGATCGAGTCAACTTAGATTAGACATTGTCAAATCAAATTTGTGCGATCTAACTGACTCCAATCAACTCAAATTTAGACTTGGCTAAAAAATTAATGGTGACCAACGAGATAATTTAAGTTATATTAGGAGGCTGAGTTAACACTACGTCAGTGGGTATCGACCTAAGGGAAGTCCTATATTTGACGTCTACACTTGGCTACAAATACCTAGGCTCTAGAGATTGATTTCAAGGAAATTGTCCTCAAATAATGAGGTTAATAAATGGACCCCCAATAGGCATGATAAACTTTCCAGAGTTTATCATACGTATTGGTGTTGACCGAAATGATCAACTAGATCCAAGATTGAAAAAGAATGTCTGAGCATATGAATTGAAAGAAATTTGTATTTTGATAGATAATTAGAATAAAATTTTATAGAAATTTGAGTTGATTGGTTGAAAGATCTGGATTGATTAATTGATTTAAAAGTTGATAACGACAATGATGGCTTTATCAAATAATTACTAAGGAGATTAGTATCATTTGGTAAAGTCAAGATAATGAAAAGTTGAATGTAGTGATTTGAATGTAGTTTGGCATGAATAGAGAGCTTGATATGATTTTGATAAGACTAAAGTCTTCTCTCTAGTTCAGGAGGACAGATACGACTAAGTGGGTGCTTATGACAAAATTTGAGAATGGCTGTCATAAGAGCAAACTTATGCCAAAAGTCAGTAGGATGCCATAAAGGTGGACTTAGACCTAAAGATAATTTTTTAAACTAGATGGTTGCCGTGAAAGTGAACTTATGCCAAAAGTCAGTAGGATGCCGTAAAAGCGGACTTAGACCTAAAGACGGATTTAAACTGGATGGCTGCCGTAAAAGCGGACTTAAGCTAGAAGTCAGTAGGATGTCGTAAAAGTGGACTTAGACCTAAAGATGGATTTAAATTGGATAGCTTCCGTAAAAGTGGACTTATGCCAGAAGCCAGTAGGATGCCGTAAAAGTGGACTTAGACCTAAAGAGAGATTTAAACAGGATGGCTGCTGTAAAAGCGGACTTAAGCCAAAAGCCAGTAGGATGCCGTAAAAGCAGACTTAGACCTAAAGATGGATTTAAACTGAATGGCTACCGTAAAAGCGGACTTAAGCTAAAAGTTAGTAGGATGCCATAAAAGCAGACTTAGACCTAAAGACAGATTTAAATTGGATGGCTACTATAAAAGTGAACTTAAGCAAGAAGTCAGTAGGATGCCATAAAAATAGACTTAGACTTAAAGATGGATTTAATAGGTTTGCTGCCATAAAAGCAGACTTAAGCCAGAAGTAAATAGGATGCCATAAAAGTAGACTTAGACCTACAGACGGATTTAACAGGTTGGCTGCCATAAAAGCAGACTTAATCCAGAAGTCAATAGGATGCCATACAAGCGGATTTAGACCTAAAGATGGATTTAACAGGTTGGCTGTCGTAAAAGCAGACTTAAGCCAAAAGTTAATAGGATGCCGAAAAAGTGGACTTAGACCTAAAGACATATTTAATAGGTTGGCTACCGTAAAAGCGGACTTAAGCCAGAAGTCAATAGGATGCCGTAAAAGCAGATTTAGACCTAAAGACGAATTTAAACTGGATGGCTGCTGTAAAAGCAGACTTAAGCTAGAAGTCAGTAGGATACCGTAAAAGCGAACTTAGACCTAAAGACAGATTTAACAGGTTATGATTTTAAATGTATACTTGATTTCTTTAAAGTTTTGGATCTTTTCCCTCCATCACAAATGACATTGATAACTTGTAAATGCTTTCTTAGGGATCAAAATCTTTTGTATATGCCACTTTCTAGAAGGGAAGGGGAAACATTTAGGAGAATGATAGTCTTGAGATTATTTGAATTGAAAATTTATTTTCTCCTCCATTATAGATGATCCTTATAACTTACAAATATTCCACTAGGGATTATATTTTTATATTAGATCATCATATGTGAAGAAAATAAAAAGGAGAAAGAGGGCGAGTAGTTCGATTATCTTTGATAAGTAACAGTTTATCAAAGTGTCTCGATCAATCGAGGAGGAAAGCAAGGTTCCGTAGTTGAATTTGTCTTGAGCAACTCAAAGAAAATAATCTGAATTTTCTAGAGTCCTCATTTATAAGTTCTAAGAGAACTAAATGCAACATAATAACATTTCTTTAGAAACTTTAACTTTTGCATGAGTTGTCAAGGAATAAGGAGAATATTTGAGTATTCTTTATAATGAAAGTGCCATGGAATATCAAATACCCACAATGATTGAGAAAAGTTTGATTTTCATTAAGAAGTGAAAGCTTTATTTTTCATTTGATAATAATTTTTTTATAATATTTGAAAGTGATCACTTAAGTTTTAATCATCTTATCCCAATGAAAATGACACGGGAAAAGATTCAAAAACTAAACGAAGGATGGGTTGACTCTCTCTAAATTAAATAATTTGAATTTGACCAAAATGAATTTAAATAAATAGTCAAAACTTAATAACTTTCTTTAAAGAAAATTATAGTTTCAAATATTTTGAGTTTCAATGCTATGGAAAAATTTTCTAACGGGGATAGAATTGTTCAGATTCTAACATCCGATTCTAGTTTATGATAAAGTGAAGATATATATTGAATTGAATTTTATATCTATTTGATGAAACCATCATAGACTTTATCAAGAATAGAATCCTTCCAATTCTAACATCCAAGATTATTCAATCATGGACCAGGTCAAATTGTAGCTTGATTTTGGTTTAATGTTTGACAAAGATTCAAAAAAAAAAAAGATATCATCGACATCACTAGGATAGAACCCCTCATGTTCTAATATCTAGTTCAGTTAATGATAGATTTAAATTTGTATGATATCTACTCAATGGTGAATGAGAACATTAGACAATCATTTTAAAACCATCTAAGGGATGTCCCTTAGTTTAATTTCAAAATTTTGAACCTAAAAAAAAGTGATTTTTCTATCCATAAATATCACTATAGGTCATCAAACATCAGGACCCTATCTAGAATCTCATTCAAATTGGAAGATGTTTAAAAGATAGTTGAAGACATTTGGATAATGGTTTGTTTATGCATCTCAATTAGGTTAACTACATGAAACCTGATAATGCACAACCAGCACCATTATAATTCCAGTTAGATTGATCATCTCTGTGATTTTTCTTGATAATGATTTGAAGATATGAACTGACCTACTCAGGTTACTAACTAGAGAGGTCTCAAGATTTAGATTTTGTTAACCCAGATCAGAGTTTTCCTACAAACTAAACTGGGGTTTACTTCTTTTATTTCTCTCCTTTTAAAAAAAAAATCTTGTGCAAAAAGAGTTGAATTGGAGATAGAAATTGAATTCATTCACATCTCTTGCATGACATATATTTGTATATTTTATAAAGCATCAATGCATAATGATGAATCTAAATCAAAATTCTCATAGTCAAGTGTTAAAAAAAATATTATAGGATAAATGGATATTTTGAAATTCAAGGATTAGAAAGGGAAGCTATCTCTTTATTACCAATTTTTCTTTTTCTTTTTTTTCTTTTTTTTTTTTTTTTTTTGCAACATATTTTATGTATATCTATCTTCTTTTTTCTTTTTTTTTAGGAGGCTTCCTTTCTCAATCTTTGAAAAAATAATTGTTAGTTATAAATCATCTTCCAAGTCCAAGAGGAGAAAATCAACCCTCTTGTGCAAGGAGGATAGATTTATAAGCCAAACTCGATCCTTTGATAATAACAAATAACTTGACTATGATAATTATGAAATATATTCATAAATACACAAAAATACTTATAAGATATAGGATAGCAAGAAGATTAAGAAGAATTTTATTTCCAACTGTAACTTCAGTTTGACATAGATTTTGATTCAAAGGATTTTCTTGCTTTCTTTTTTTTTTTTCGTAGTGACAAGATATGAGGTGAACCCAAATATGATAATTTTTTTTCAAAGATGTTATAAAATCACCTGACTTAGTATCAATTTAAGGTGTATAAATTAATGCTAAGGAAAAGCAACATGACAAATGAATGTGTAATATATCATGGGTTAACCTTAATAAGGAACCTTGAACTGTCCAAAGTCTTTGATTCAAATGGGAATTTAAGATGATCAATCTTAAAAAGAATTGCTCATGAGTTTTCTCAAATGGTGTGGCAAAGCTAAGAATAAACTTAGCTAAGATTTAATTTACAAATATCACCATAAGAGAAAATTTCATATGACGAATAAAAAATTTTATATAATTGATTAGGTCATTTATCTTTATCACATGCCTTAAGATCTATTTTCTATCAAATTTAAACTACATGGTAGAGGAAAAATCATCGCATCCATGTAGTACCCTTAGAAAATAAGATTTAAAGGCATTTTTAACTCTAACCTACAAGAAGGTTAAAGATGAAGGAATTTAGAAAGATTTTCAAACTTCAACACATCAACCAATAATTATACATTCCTAAGATTAGAAAAATCAAAATATGGTTGAATAGAAAATTTGAAAATATATTTGAATTTAATTCAAATGATTACTAAAAATCTAGCAAAATTAGCTGAACTTTTGTGCTTTGAAGTTTCAAAGGATTTGATATATCTTCATCAAAGGCGTTAATCCACCAAAGTGGTGGGAGGGAGGGGACTGGCTTTTCTTTTTAGCATTAATAATCATAGGCCATATTCTTTAAGTATTTAGAGCAGTCAACCACAATGAACTTTTTATAACAATTTAAAGAAACATAGAGGTAAATTTCTTTTAAAAGAAATCAACCTGCCATTTCTCTAACAAAATTATTTTTATAAGCTTCACTTGTATTTGAACCTTCAAACTTTTCTCAAATTCAATTGTCTCTAATCTTGAAAATCTTATATAGATCAGATTATGGACCCTATCCTAAGAAGCATATCAAGCTATAAATGATATGTAACTACAATATGTTATTAGGACAAGAAAAAAAAAAGTTTTGATTTGAAGGTTTGATCTTTTGGACCTTATCATACCACACATATTAAGCTATAAAAATGTATAACTGCAACATATTGGTTTAGATAGGGAGAAAATTTTGATTTAGAAGCTCAAATTTCCTTAAGATTTTATCCTGCCACATATCGAGTTATAAAAATATATAAATACAACATGTCAGCTACGACACGGAGAAGTTTACAATTTTAAAGATTTAAAAAAAAATTGGACCCAATCCAAACAATATGTTGAGCTACTAAAAGAAGTAACCATACATATTACTAAAAATTGGGCAAAGATATTTTTTTTTCAATAGTCATATGAAGAGGCATAAAGAAAATATCTCGTCAATAATTAACGGGGGTTCTTTAAGACCTCATTTTATAAATTTAAGAGCTGCCGATAAAATTACCCAAGAATGAAATGAATAATATAACCGGCAGAAGAAGGGTAGTTACAACCTATGGCAAGCACAAGTATACTACCGATGTAAGGGTATGAATTACTGCTAAAGATGGAGAGAGAGTTGATCCCCAGTGGAGTCACCAGAAAAACCTGTCGGGGAAATTTTATTTGCCACATAGATTCGGTGTTCTTCTATTTTGTAATCGAATACTACATTGAGAATAAAGTACAGTCTCAGGAGACTGACATAATATTCTATAATAGATTCAACATCAAAATAGGGTTTTAGAAAATGATATTTCTATGATCAAACATAATTCAAAGGATAACATATCATCTCGAGAGGTGAACATGAAATTCTGTAGAATGTGTTTAAAAATAAAAATATAGTTTTAAAAATCTATCCCTTTTTTTAATTAGATGTAATAAGGGGAACATTATAACATCTTAAAAGATGAACATAACGTTCTTCAAGACATCTAAAAATAAGAAGGGGTTTTATAAAATTCATCATTTCTAAGATCAGATATAACAAGTGGAATATTATATTATATGAAAAGATAATAATAATATTCTACAAGTATATTTAAAATTAGAAATGAGTTTTTTAAAAGTCATCTGTGTTCCTATAGATTTTTTCCTTATTTTATTGGAATAAAATAAGGTTTATTTTAGTCTAGAGTTCTCAAATCCCTATAGGGGCAGGCCCCTTATAGTTAATTACATCCTAGGAGAGGTGCTCCTAAGAAAACTCTCGATTAAAGCTAAAATTTCATACCCTTTAATTACAAAGTAAGAGACAAGGAAAGGAGTAGGAATTTGTTTTTCATAGAGAAAGCTCAATGTTGAACAGTTCTTAGCGAGTCAAAGGAAAAAAAGTAGGAGGTGCCAGATTTTGAGAAGCTCAGAGGAAACCTTAGTCCATCTTATGTTGGGCTTTACATTTTAGGAGAGAATTTTTATGTTTGAGTTGGCATTTTATTAAAAAATTGGGATTATATTCCTGGAGGGTGAGGACTTAAGATTTAAAAATCTACCTCAGAACTTAAATCTAATTTGGGTACTTCAAAGTAGTGACCCGAACCTAGCTAATGAAGTACAAATCTGAACTTACCTCGGCCTAGATTGGGGAGCAAGCTAACCACCTAGGTGCTTTAAAACCATATGTCTAGTCTCTTTATAGAAGATGGGTAGGGACGTCGTTTAAGTTTTGAGGAATTGGGGCCGACATCTAAGGCAAATCTTAATTGGCCCCTTTACTTATGTAGGGTAAATGATGCCTGAGAGCATAACGCAATTAAAATTTTAAAATTTTTTAATTTGTATCTAATGTAATGCATGCTAATTGACTCGAATGCATAAAATAATTTATGAAGCAGTTTTAAAATCAGGCTTAGAAAATAGATTTTTCCCTAGAGATTACATAACATCTCCTTGACAGAACTGCACCATAATAGGCCAGGTGGTTTGCCAGAACCTACAGGCAGGGAGGTGCCTAATAAGGAAGAGAAAGTAATAATATACTTTATGCTAACTCTCAATGGTCTCGAGCTTACTTCTTAGATCGTTAGAGTTACTATGTGGGCCTAAAAATTTTATTTAAATTTAAAGTAGAAAACATTTTTATCGTGCCCTTATGAAAAAAAAATTATACTAATCATATCCAGGTCAAAATAAAATATGTCATGCAAGAATCCTAAAAGAAAACTACTGTGTAAATAATTTAAACAATCAAATTAAATTATCCAAAAATATAATGTCTAATGTCTATTTTATTTACAACCCAGGGTCTGCTAAAAAAGAAAAGTGGCCGGGTACCATTGACGATAAACCCGGATTCTAGTATTAAGACTGACCCAAGTGATTTTGAAATGGGATATACTTTTTTTTTTTCTTATCTTCATTTCTTCATCTTCGTTCGTTCGTCTCCTCATTTCATCTTTCCTTCCTCCATAAGCTCCTCGGATCCGCTACGAGCTCCTTAGATCCACCAGGCCTGGATATCCAAATGAAAAGAAACTGATCTCCAAAGGGGTATTTTCTTTTCCCTTTGGGTATTAGAATCACCCTAACTTGGCTTTCCAAATAGAAAAGAACACTCCCTTAAGGGATATTCTCTTCTCTTTGGATTCCGAGTTGGGTGTGATATCCCAATTTCAAATCACTTTCATTTTACAACTCTCTTTTAAACACACTTACATTACAACTCAAATAAAAAGAAAATCTAGACCACCTACAAGGTTATCCTAAGCAGTTTATAATTAATTCATCCCAAGTAATTATATATTTGTATTTAAATTAAATTTGCCAGCCACACTTGGCCATGCTCTTTTACTTTTAAGGGGGTTAGCATTTTGCACCAACAAAAAATTTATGTCAATTTAAATCATTAATTTGCCCCATTTGATTTAGTCCTGCATAAGCATGGCCACCTACAGAAAATTCTATGAGCATCCAGATTGTTCCTAGCCTAGGGGTAATCTATCGCCCATCACATCAATTCTTAAATTACAGATATAAAGAAATAAACACACACACCAATCATTTTTACAACCAGCATGTAATGAAAATCATGAGAAAGCTCGTCACATAACAACAACAAAGTAAGCACCGGCCTAACCTAAATCTAAAGTCGGTTGTCCTAGTAATCAAATCTAAGTGTGTGCAGTAGGCTGTGTGGTTTGGATATATCCTAGATTAAGTTGTTGGTTGAAATTTTCTAATTGATTGAATTTAGTTTGTTGAAAGGTTAGAGAGGGTTTTATGTTCAAATTTAAGTTTTCTTATCTTTAATATTTTGAAATTAATTTTAAATAGAATTTTAATTATTAAAATTTGATTAATGAGTTTAGTTATTTAAGGTATTTTAATTAAACATCATTTTTTGTTTTCTTTAGAATATCTAACTTAATTATTTATTGAATTTTTAATGGTTGAAATTTAGATTATTTAAAGAGTTATCTAAATTTTAATTGATTTGTGACATTGTTGATGATTTATTGAAGTTTTTAAGATTTTATTTAGTTATTATTTAACTATGAGATGATTAACATATTAATTAGATTCAATTTTAAAATCATGTTCAAATTTAATCTCTTAGTGGTCATGTGTGTGTTAATTATGATTTGATTATTAAAGGTTATATAGTTTTCGTGTATTTTTATCTAAATTATCATTAGTGTGTTAAATTTTTTTTTTATTAATTGATTTTTTAATTTTGATTAAATTTAATTAGGGTTATATTAATAATATACACTAATCCTAAAGGAGACGTCACTAAGTTTTCTATGTTCTGTGTTTCTACCCTAAAGTGCGCATACATCCTAAGTCTAAGTTTTCTAAGACTCGGTCCTTAATTTTTATCCTTACATGTCACTAATGTTGTATTGGGATGAATAAAATTCGTTATCACTAGCCCTTAGGACATTACGCACGTGTAAAGGGATTTAAGAGTCTAAAGAAATAAAATAAAATAAAAATAATTCTAATATAATTGAAGTTACTATAGGGACCTAAAGGGGTAGATTTTACACAACCGCACCAAAGGCCTCCTAGGGGCTTTCTAAGTTTTAAGAATACTTACAACACTGGGGGCTACGAGCCGGTGGTTTCGCCCTTAGCACCTCTACCCGGTTGGATAGAGGCGATTGACGCCATTGTCTCTTGTCCTTTTGTTCACTCGACTGGTACCATTCCTCGTAGTTTATGAAAATAAAGAAGAGAAAATAGGGATTAGAAGCACATTTAATAATTAATAATGAAATAATTAAAATTTACTAGAAATGAAAAAAAAGTACCTTTCTTTGGGCTTGCACACCGATTTGGTTGATTGTCTTTTGAACTTTTCACTTTACTTGTCCAAAATCCATACACTTTTCAACGCATGTTTTTACTTTCCAAAACATACACTTTCAAAATATACACTTTCCAATTTGCAAAACACACAATAAGTTCCAAATTTCAAAGATATACACTTCCCACAAAATCGAACACTTTACTTTTCCACTCTTTACACATGTCACCCTCCACAAAAATCACTTTTCCACACACTCCACATTCACATACACATGATTCACTTTTCACAATCATCTATACACTTCACTATTCACATACACACCCTTTTCACTTCTCTACTTACACATACAACACTTCACTTTTCCTTTAAAAAAACACTTCTTATTTTCCAAAAATCCAAAATTCAACTTTCAAACTATACACTCACTTTACCCTTCCAACATACACTTTCACCTTTCACAAAACACTTTATTTTGTTTTCCAAAACACATACAAGTTCAAATACATGAAAACTCTACAACAACACTTTCCAAAACACACGAGTCCACTAACACATAAACTCTACATCACTACTTTCCAAAACACACAAGTTCACTTATATATATAAACTTAACATCGCCACCTTCAAAAACATACAAGATTTCTACCATTCAACACACACACGCAAGTTTCCTTTTCTTACCAAACCAAACATTTTACTTTTCAAAAGATATACACATACACTTACTTTCACAACACAAATTCACCTTTCATTACACTTTTACACGTTTCAATTTTCTATGCACCTTTTATGCACTCCAACTTCAATGCATACAATTCACTTTCCAAAACATTTTATGTCTCACTTTAAACATACACACTCACAAGTTCAACTACAAACGAACTCCCCATCACTACTTTCCAAAACATACACGTGTCCACTTACACATAAACTCCACATCGCCAACTTCCAAAATACACACACAACTTCCAACTTTCAACACACACACAATTCACATTTCCCAAAATTCTTAACTTTTCTTTCTTCTAATGACAACTTGCTTCTTGTCATGAAAGCAACGCAAATTTCCACCGTTCCCTTTCCCAAAACACCACACTGGATAATACAGAATACCTTGCAAATCTCCATTTACTCATAAAGGAAACTTCTTAGATGTCTTAAATTTCAACTTGAAGGCAAACTATAATGACAAGTCTTTGTTTCACTCATTCATGCCATCTTAAAACTTAGGTCAAACAGTTTTTTGAAATAAGAAAGAGAGAGTTTTGCAACATCAAACTCATCCGATAGTTCAAAAGACTTTCCAACATAGCCAAAACACAATTGCATTGAATCTATGTTTTCTTACAATTAATACATAAGGCACATGACTCTTCTTTAACATTTTTGAGATAATTTAGGAAACACATATCTTACAAACCTACATTTGCTTCCAATTATAGCGTTCTAAGCAATAAAATATTGAAATTGATTTCAAGATGAAGATCTTAATATGGACCCATATCAAATTTGGAAGAGACAAGCAATTCTTTTAAGGGACCCTGTTCGTCATTTATCATCATTAAAACAAACAAGTTGAACTTACAGATGCTGGAGAGATAATAAAACATAATACTTTCAGAATCTCCATTGATGGCAATGGTTATCTGTGGTGTTTGAAATTCTAACTTGGATGAAAGGCGAGTGATGACAGTTTTAGAAAGCAATTTAAGTACTACAACATTGGGTCAAAATGATGTAATTTCATCTTAAGATTGAACTATATAGGACTGCCTAGATCTCTATAGATTTTTTTTTTATTTTCAGAAAATCATGTGTTCAATGAAGATGATTTAGTCCTAATATGGATTGCATTGGCTTCCATCTAGCTGTCTCATCTTCCAGGAGAGACTATGGAAGGTATCAAAGGAAGGTAGTAGAAGTAGTTACATGTACTAAAGGGAGAAAGTTGGTGTCGGGCTTCCTTGGGCTGAACGGACGGAAGGGAGGAGGAGGAGTTGGGGTTCAGTTTCACGAGAGAAGAGGAGAGCTAGGGGAATTTGGCCTTCTTATAAACAGAGAGGGAGACGGCTGGGGGGAGACTGAGCCTAGGTTTCATGAATCAGAGGGAGATGGCCTTCTTGGGGATTTCCAACCTAGAGAAGAGAGGGGACCTGGGGGATTTGCGAACTCGAAACCCCACCGTTAGGGGGCAGGTTTCACGAATTAGAGGGGAGTGAGATCATGGGGGGAGGTTGTACTGGCCCAAATGAATTTAAAATTCCCATCTTACCTTTCATTTTGTTGATTCAAATCAATGGTTTGCTTTAGGGAAGGAGCTATAATCTTATTTTGATTGGATTAAACATTAAACTTTATATTATTAGATGCAAATTTGGGGTTTGACTGGTCAAGTTGATTTGAGCTGAATGATATATCAATTTGATCGCAACTGAATTTGGTCACGTTAAATTGAATCTATTGAAACCGACGAGCCATATATTGAGTTAGATTCGAGTCGAATTGGTTTGATTTCATTCATTTAAATTTATTTAATTGATAATCAAATTAAATTTAATAATTTTACTATCAAGTGAAGTCAAAAATGACTCGACTAGGCTCAAATAAATTTATTTGATTATCAATCAAAATTATTTTAATTAAATTTGGCTCAACTGACTCAATTTAACGATTAGTGACGGCATCAAGTTCAAATCAAACTCGGATCGAGTCAACTTAGATTTAAAATTGTCGAATCAAATTTGTGCGATCTAACTGACTCCAATCAACTCAAATTTAAACTTGGCTCAAAAATTAATGGAAACCAACAAGATGATTTAAGTTGAATTCGGAGGCTGAGTCAACACTACGTCAGTGGGTATCCACCTAAGGGAAGTCCTGTATGTGAAGTCTACACTAGGCTACGAATACATAGGCTCTAGAGATTGATTTCAAGGAAATTGACCTCAAATAATGAGGTCAACAGATAGCTTGGAAATTTTGCAGGCTATGTACTATTAATTATTACCTAAAGTGATCAACAAAATCCTACCACCTAATCTCCTATTATCCTAGTATCCTTTCCCATAATGTTAGCTATCTTGATTTGGTTAGTTAGATCCCTCTCCTTACTCAAACAAGGAGATTTTAAAATATGTGATCTTAGATCAAGTTAAGGTAAAAGTAGGTATAATCTGCTCCTCCCCTAGATTTCTTACTACCCCTGCTAACTCACACAAATCATAGATATGATTGGGATGCCCTAAACCCACTAAAGTAGACCCCCTAAGCATATATTGGATACACTAGAAGATAATTTTTCCAAAATCTATAGTCATTTATTTTTAATACAAACATTTAAAATGGACCTATCCCTTATTACCTCACTTAAACTTTTGCCCAACATAAGCTTCAAAGAAGTGAAATAATATCAAGCTTTGGATTTTTGGGTGAGGGAGGTTATGGAAAAATTTATAATTTTATCCTCTCTTCTCTTCCACTGGTATTTAAATCTCTCTATGTAAGGAACCTATTTATTTTATTATATTTTGTTATAGTTATACAAAAATTAAGGTACTCATCACCACTAAATTAAAAATTTGGGGTGAAGGGAACCCACTTACCATGAAAAAAAATACATTCATTTTGGGGCTCCTTCACATTAGCGAAGAATTCTCTAATAATGCAGGAAATGGTAGGTTAGGGATGTTGAGCTTATTTTTGGGTGAGGTGTATTTTCCACATCAAACATCCAACCTTCACACATCAATCATTTCCATCTAAATACACTGCCTAATACCTATAAATACCCCTATTTTCTTAGAAATGGGGTTCTATTTTTTTATTCTCAAAAGCTTCCTAAGAGTGAGAGCTTCCATTCCCTAGTATCCTAGCCCCTCTATTGGTGGTTTCTAATGAGATTTCATGAGCTTTTCATCATGAAACATCAACTTCTGATCCACTCCTTCTCTGGTTAAGGATTCTTGAGGAGAAACACTCCCTAGACCTAGATGATTTAGCCTGAATCAAGGCTTAAGTAATCAGAGAATTTTGTAAGGTAATCTTCCAATCTTGAGCTCTTAGTTAGGTAGGTCTGGGAAATTATAAAAGAAACCTCCAATCCAACAATATCTAACTGTTAGATTGAAGGTTTAGGGTTAGATGATGCTCTCTGTGAAATTTGATGCTATTCCATCTGGCTGATCTCCCAGATCTTGTCAAAATCTCTTACAGATGAGAAAGCTAGTGGGAGGTTGAAGAAAAATCATAGCCATCTATTTCAATCAATTATTGTGATATGATGTTGTTGCTTTGATTTTCCTTAAATTGCATTCATCCAATCTTAAACTAGACAGCTAAGGGGAAAGCATATTAAAACATTAACGGGTCAATAATTGCTTGACAACAACACAAATGAGTTGACATAAATTAAATATAAGATTATAAATTTAATAAATTAGTTATTAATGAACTAAATTAAATAATAATCATTAATAAAATACTTAGACATTATAAGTTTCATACCCTTGTGCCTAATTCCTTTTAGGAGGGAATAGGTGTATTAAATTGGAAAGTTTTTAAGAACTAAAATACTTAATTAAAATGAAGGACTCTATGTAACCTATCTACCCAATTTTTAGGGGATTGGTAGCATTATAAATATGAGTCTAAGACTTGTTAATCAATGTCTTCTACACTTGAAAGTTGTTGAGCGCTATATTCTATAAAACTTAAAGTTAAATAACTTTAGTAATTAAAACACCCCTTAAAATAAAATTTAAAACTTTTAAATCATTAAATACTTGAATTCAAATCACCCTTTAGTGATCTTGCATAAACCAATTCAATTGTAGACATTTTCAAACTAATGAAGCCTAGGACATATCCAAGCCACATAGCCTTATACACACACTTAGATGGTTTGCTAGGATAACTAACTCTAGTATAGGCTAGGTTGATAAATTGATTTGGTTTGTTTGGAGTACCTTTCCTAGAGGGTACTCATATTTAGTGTGTTACCTTCTACACTGGACGTCATATTTATATGTCTGTTAGTGCACATTTGGAGTAGGATCTTAGGTCATTTTACTTTCCTATATACACTCATATTTAACATCATGCTTATGTATATTTCTTTTATATAAATTTCTCTTTTATATTCCTACAAAGTAGAATGCACCTAGGAAATGATGTAAAGATAAATGTAAAGGCAATTATAAATGTAAATGTTTTAGATTCTTATATAGCTAGATTGAGTTGTATAGCATCAAGAGTTGTAAAAGATTAAAAATGATTATATATATATATATATATATATATATATATATATATATATATATATATATATATATATATATATATATATATAAGTTTTAAAAGAAAATAATTCTTCTTCTTTTAGAGATCATTACCATTTGGAATTCTATAGAAGAACAAAAATCCATAAGATTGAAGGCTACAATAAAAAATCATATTCAAATTTACATTTATATAGGGATAAAAAAATAAGCTTGTTATTGGTGGGGTCTAGCCACCTTTACTTATAGTGGACCCTGGGTTGTACTCTAGAATTATCAATGAATAAAATTATTATATACATTATTATTAATGCATCATTTTATAGTGCAATCATATACATATTATAGAGTCCTAATTATAAAGTATTCTAAATTATAATTTCCTGATTCTTAGGATAGAGCCTATCTAATCCTGTATTAATTTGGCGATTGATTATGCTTAGGATTGTTAGCTGGAAGCTGACTAGGAAAGTGTAAGTCAAGATTGTATTCACCCCTTCAGTTTATGCACATTCCTTTCTTATCTTATTATTTCAAAATCCAAAATTTAAAGTCTAAATCAAAAATTAAAATCCAAGTCAAGAATTTATAATCTAAAGTCTATGCATTGAAATCTTGATAACTCAAACTTTTTTTTAAGTCTATATGAATTTGAAAATTTAGTCTTCTCTTTAATCGAGAGTATTCTCTTTTTAGATGAAATTAACTATAGGGGCTTTCCATTATAGGAAGTCTAAAACCCAAAATTAAAATAAACCCTACTTTAGTTCCTTTCTATGAAAAGGGGAAATTTTATTGATGTAGACCTAAGATTTGAATATTGGTTTAATTTTACAATCAAAAGATAAGTGGCAATTTTTTTTAACCTTAGGGGTAAATTAAATATTCCTTATATGTTTGATTAAAAAAATAAATATATGAATTTAGTTTAATGATTAAACGATAGTGAATATTCTTTTTATCCTTAAGGATGAATTGAATATTTCATATGAAGTTTAATTATGAAGATAAATTCAATAATTTAGTTTCATGGTTAAAATAATAAGTGAATATTCCTTTTTATCCTTATAGATGAATTGAATATTCCTTATGTTGTGTTTAATCATGAAAATCAATTGAAAGTTTTTTCTTCTCAAATCAACAGTGAAACATTAGTCTATCCTTTGGGATGGTATAATATTAATCTATATAGATTTGACTAAATAAACTTAAAATATTTAAAGGAAATCATGTGGGCTCCAAAACACAAAAGTTAAAGTAAAATTTATCCAAAAAAAAATTTTTGGTGACTCCACTGGGATAGATCTCTCTCTCCATCTTTAGTAAAGACAATTTTTTTTTAAATACATATAAATTTAATTAAATTTTTTGCAATCAAATTTCATGTATATGCTTGTTTATTTAAATTTTATTCTTGTATATTAATGGTTTGTATAGTCTTGTGTATTCATGTTTAATATATCCTTATATATGTCTGCCCATTTCGGCCTTGTATATGCATATTCTATTGAATCTTATATTTGTATGTTTATTTAAATTTTAGCATTGAGTCTATGCTTACACAAGTAAGCATATCCTATGGTTACTTGTTTTTTTTCCTAAAAACCAAGCAAACTAGGCCAACTGGAATATTGAATTAGTCCCATGTCAGGTAGGGGTTCTGCCCGTATATAGTCTTGAATTTGCATGTGCATTTGTATGTTTATTTAAATTTCAGCATTGAGTCTATGCTTACATGAGTAAGCAAATCCCATTGTTACTTAGTTTCATCCTAAAAATTAAGTAGGCTAGGTCAATTAAAATACTGAATCGATCCTAGGTCAAGTAAGGGTTCTACCCGTGCATAGTTATGCATTTGCATGTGAATTTATATGTTTATTCAAATTTTAGCATTGATTTCATGCTTATGCAAGTAAGCATATCCCATGGTTACATGGTTTTTTCCTAAAAACCAAGTAGACTAGGCTAACCAAAATACTGAATCAATCTTATGTCAGGTAGGGGTGTCGCCCATTTATAGTCTTGCATTTTTTGCATGTTTTATAGTCTTGTATTTATTACTTGTGTATAGTCTTGCATGTATATGTCAATTTCAAGCTTTAGATTATAAATTCAAAAGTTGTCTCCCCTCTAAATCTAAAGCATGTCACATTCTATCTACTATATCTGAAGGTTGATGGACAAGTATCCTAGTCCAATAGTTTTCGAAAATCTAAAATAAAATCAAGTCTCAATCTTTCCCCTCTAAGTAAAAATC
Organism: Dendrobium chrysotoxum; assembly: GCA_019925795.1. Classification (NCBI taxonomy): domain Eukaryota; kingdom Viridiplantae; phylum Streptophyta; class Magnoliopsida; order Asparagales; family Orchidaceae; genus Dendrobium; species Dendrobium chrysotoxum. The sequence goes on along the minus strand of CM034301.1, from coordinate 15,743,103 downwards.
AATTTGGTAAGAATCATCATCAAATCATTAGAATCAAATACAAATTTAAATTTTAATCTTTCTCCTAGTCCATATTTTGTTGGACTAGGTCTATATCCAAAATTATTGATAAAATCCAAACTCATAAAAAAAATTTGATTCACTTCAGTTTAACTGCACTCTGAGGATTCAGTAAACTTTATATAGTATATTCTTCAGACTCATATCTTACCTAAAGTTCAATGAATTTTGAAGATTGATACATAATTCTAGTCAATTATACAAATAATGTCTAGAAATTGTATCTTCTCCTTCACCAATGATGTCAATATGATTGTTAATTAGGGTCCATATGTTGAGGTCACTATGATTTAGTTTGTGTCATTGGATAATGTTCAGTTTACCTCACTATAACATAATATGATGTCGTCAAGATTGAATATGTTCCTACTATCTTTTTGAAGCTCTACAAGAGGTTGGGTTTGAGTTACCCCTATAGCTGCTAAACCTTCAGTGTTCTCCTGCTTTACTTTCCCAAGGCTATATGCTGGTCAAAAGGGAAAGTCTAATGAAATGCTTAAGTTCCCTTATCTGCGCAAGTTTGAGATGGTTTCATCCTCTGCTACCATATAGATGATTGAAATCTCAAAGGAGGAACAAGAATCACCATCTGAGGCAGAGAATTGAGAAAGTTAACTATTGGAAGAGAAAAATCTGATGAATGTTACAGCTGAGGTAGCCAAGCTAAAGTTTGAGGATAAAATTAATTATGTAATGATTATACCACTGATGTTATTTAATATTTCTTTAATCAAATATGCATAATTAGTGTTAATTATCATGAAAGATAAACTAACACAACATTATCGACTTGAGAAAAGAAAATAATTTATTTTAGTATTCAAATTTAGTATAAGGAATGTAAAGATCATCCTAAAGAATAAAACTCACATTCACCTATCATTTAAAATATGAAATTAACTCAGGATTAGCTTCAGTTAATATCCAGAAGATTTTCCTCTATCTTAGCAAATGAAGATAGGGTTTATTTTACACTAGGATCTTAGGTTCCTATAAAGGCAAGCCCCTATAGTTAATTACATCTCCAAAAAGAACACTTTTGATTAAAGTGGAGATTACACCCATTCTAGATCAAAAGCGTAGTAGGTCAAACTTTGAATCATTGATTCAATATGAGCAATTTTTTACTTTATGTTCAAAAGACACTAATGAGGTGTCTCGCTAAGAATATTATATTTTATCTTATTTAATTATCCTAGATAAATTTTCTAACTCCTAAAATTTCTTAGAAATTTTGGTAGTATAATAGCTCATACTAATAGAAAAAGTGTAGCATCCTTCGAGCACGATGCAGACTCTGCTACCTTGCCCATGGTGGGCATTAAAGTCCTAGGCTCTAGTGTACGTATCAGAAGTAAAATAAGCATGTATGTATGTATGTATGAATAGGTAATAGGATTGGTGTCTATGGTACCTAAGGCTATTTCATCCTAGAACTAGTATACATGTTCTTACAAAGTTTGAAATATGCACACTAAGAAAAATCTAAGAAAATTTATAACCCACTAATATAAGCTACCACCCACATGAATGTAATGTATCAAATGATATAAATAAAAGAGAAGATTACATAAATAAAGGAAAATTTTATTCATTTATTGATTTAAATATTTATAACACATTTAGACTCTATAGGAAAGTAAGGTGCCCAGACTCCACCACAACAAATCTGGGTTTCTAAGCCTACCGTATGCATAGAATCAAATACATTTGCTTAAAGTCCTCGAGCTTTGATTCTTCTATGGAATTCCAAAAGAGATTATCCTCCATAGGAGAGGACATTATGTTTTGGAGCCCCACTTGTATGTATAAGCAGGTGTATTTGATTCTTTTATAACTTAGGAAGTTGTACAATTTAAACTATATACAATCTATAATTTACAGAGACGCATATATATACATTATGCCTAGGTATATTCTACTTTGACTCTTGTAGGAATGTCAAGACAAATATAAGAAGCATATAAGTATTTAAAATATGTGATGAGCAATTGTGTGATATCCTAATGCTTCTAATGCATTCCTTAAAGAGCCTAAGTGCACCAACAGAAATTAAAATGCATGACATCTAGATTTCTTAAAATAAATAAACATACATAGAGTGCATGCTCTCCAAGTAAAGCAGCTATCAAGAATTCTACACCATCGGCCTAACCTAGGCTAGAGTTTATTGTCCTAGCAAACAATCTAAGTGTGTGTTGTTGGCTGTATGGATTTGGTATGTCCTATAGAATTTTAGTGTTTGAGTTACATCAATTCAAAGTGTTTATTCATAAGGGCCAAAAGGGAATTTTAGTTGAAGTTTACATTATGTTAATTTAGATTTTATTATATAAAATTTTAAAGGTTGAAATTGATTATTTAATTATATAGAATTTGGAGATTAATAACCCTAAAGTGTAAGGGCTACTAATCTAAAGATCCTAAGGCTTATAAATGAAATGCAATCATCCCCCATATAGGATAGATGATCAAATGAAATCTTGTTTTTTTTTTTGGTTAATAACAAAAAAAGGTTACAAGGCCCTTAAAGGTACCTCCAGCTCTCTACTGCTCGAAAGAGCTATAAGAAAATCCAAAAGAAAACCTAAGAGCCAGATATCCCTGCTAAGCACAAGTAGATAGTCACCTAATAACATTCTAAGAAAAATAAAATGAAGATAAAAATGAAGCACAATCAGCACCACCTTCCCAACCAAAGTAGGTCCCTGCACAACATGAGCACTAGTCTCCAAAACCCTGAAAAAAGAGGCCTGCAAGGATACTAAACCAGATAAAGAAGGACTTCCCTTCCATATAGCTGACCAGCAACTGCATCCAAAAGGAGTGAATAATAATAGGAAAACTAACAGAATTGGCATGAATCCTCCCATAATTACCAGAAATAGTATAATGACACCAACTATAGAGCCGCAAATGAGAATAACTAACAATGCCGTAATTGGAGATCGGAAAAAACCAGAAATAGTTGTGAGCAGAATTGGGTGTAGAGTTAAAACCAAGACAGTAGTAAATAATCGAGAAGCAAAAGCAATTGTAAGCTAAATCACTAGAAGAATCAAAACCGGATATACCCATCATCCTCATATACCTAGAAAGCAAGCCATGGTTAGAGATGAAAAGGTAATTACCATAGAGCCCACAACCACTGAAGGAGAAGGTATAAGAGGAATAACCCCGAATACCTTCCAAGTTAACCCAGGAAATGACATCAATAAAGATCACAAAAATATGCTCTTGACATAAACCCGACCAGCAAACAATACCACAGATCTTAGTAGCAGCAATAGAAAAAAACCCACAAAGATTTTGACAAGAACAAAAATCATATAAGGAAAAAAGCTGCCACATAAAAGGCTTCCAGTAACCAAAACCAGAGAGCAACTGAACATCATTCTGAATAGCATAAACCAATCCAGCCATAAAAACCAAAACCCACAGAAGAGAGAGGAAAAACCCCAAATCCTAACACCCCGAGGAGCAGAAGATTATTATTTAAATCAGATATAAAGAAGACCCAGCCGGTCCAATCTCAGCAAACCTTTAGTCTCAATAGGGAGAGTATGATTATTGAATTCAATAAAACCAGAAAGATTATAGCCCCTTTTAGCCAAAGAGTCAGCAACAATATTACCCTCCCTCCAAATATGAGAGATCTTGTAATTGATGCGAGAAAGTTGGTACTTAATATCTCTTAACATAAAAAAATAAGCGGGATTAGAAGAAGTGTTACCATTAAGATAATGCACTAAGAGCATAGCATCAACTTCAATCCAAATATTGGTTATGCCAATGGACATACGTAATTAAATCCCAAAGAGGAGACTCTCAATTTCCGCTTGTGTGGCAGTAATAGCATTCGAAGGACCTGTAAAGGCCATAATCAAGAAACCCTTAGAATTCCAAATGATACCACCACATCCCGCTTTATGGTTGTTCATTGATCCATCAGTGTTAAGTTTAAAACAACCCTCCCCCAGCTAAATCCAATAGATAATTCTGTCATAACCATGAACATAATAGGAACTGAAAACATAACCAAATTCAGAAGCCACATGAAGATAGCCTTTAAAAGAATGAGCATTAATTAATTTGGCAACAAAGAGTTTGTATAATTTATTCTTAACTTTAGTAGTCATATTTAAGGCATCCATCTTAATATTCTCATGTTTAGAGGCATTCCTACTACTCCACAGAAACTAATAGATGATAACAGGAAGGATATTCCTAATATGCCCTTTAATGGGAGTAAACCACTTTTTAAGAAGGTTAAGAATAGAATTGAATATAGTGTTAGATAAAACATTAAACATCTTATCAAAATAAACCAAAACTTTCATAGCAATAGGGCCTTGGACAAACACATGTACCATATTTTCAATGTGATAGCAGCACTGACATTTGGAGACAATATAAAAGCCTTTCTTAACTAAAATAATATCCAAAGGCAAGTAATTATGCAAAATCCTCCAGATAAGAAAAGAGTAAGTAGGGGGTATGCTGGCATGCCAGTAAGCTAAAAAAAGAGTATTATTAGGTAAAGATTGCCTAATAGACTTCCAAACATTTTTAGTGTTGAACAAACCATCATTTGAGAAATTAAACAAAATGTGATCCTCCTCCTCCAAATGAATAGAAATATTGAGAATTAACTTAATAATAAATTCAGGCACATTGTTGGAGAGTAAATCAATATTCCAACTCCCATTCATAATAAAGTCTTTAACTTTCCAAGTGGAGATAGATTGAGTGTGTAAAAGATTATCGATCGAGAAATTACCAAGCCATTTATCTTGCCAGAAGAAAATATTCCCAGCTCCCATCCCCCATTGAATAAAACCTTCAGCTTCACACTTAATGTTACATAATCTTTTCCAGTTGAAAGAATTACCTTGCCTTTAAGTACTAGTGAGCGGGTGTTTTCTAGCATAATACTTCGAATCCATAAATTTAGCCCATAGACTCTTTTTGGCTCTAAAATTGAACCACAGTTTATGGCTGTAAGTCTGGATCATATATAAAAATGTTTTGAACCCTAATCTACCCTCTTCCATCATCCCAGAGCAATTACTCCAAGACCACCAAACAATGAACTGGTTGCCATCCTTGGACCCCCACAGGAACTTATTAAATAAAGTTTTCATTCTCCTACAAATGTTAGAGGTCGGGCACAAAGTATGAAGTAAATAAATAGGAATAGAACATAAAACATGCTTAATAAGAACAAGTCTACCACCATAAGGAAGAAAGTTGAAAGCTCAAGAGGAAAGTTTGCTATAAACAGTAGAGAAGATATCATCAAATAAATGAGACCTTTCCTTCCCCTTATAGAGAGGAGAACCCAAATACTTTATCAAAAGAAGTTTCTTATTCAAACCAAATTTCCTTCCAATACTATTAATACGAGACAAAGAAATGGACTTAGCAGGAATAAAACAACTCTTAGAAACGTTAAAAATTAAACCTCTAGCATGCTGGAAAGAGTTAAGGAATTTGAATAGAATATGTTACATTTTAATAGAACCAATAGAAAAAATAATGAAGTCATCTGCAAAACTCAAGTGGGTAATAGGAATACCACTACCTGTTTTAAAATACAGAGAAGGGTATCTCCTAAAAAGATTGTTAAGACCACGAGATAAAAATTCCACAGCAATAATGAAAAGGCCAGGAGATAGAGGATCTCCTTGTCTTAAACCATGCGTAGATTTAAAAAAGCCATGAGACTTACCATTAATAATAACAAAGAAATAGCAGGACTTAATACAATGCTTAATAAGATTTATGAATTGCAAGTTAAGTCCAAACAATCTTAAAATAGCATACAAAAACTCCCAATTAAGATTATCATAAGTTTTAGCAATATCAACTTTAAAAATGATGTTACCACCAATAACCCTAGAATGCAAATCACGAACTAATTCTTGAGCAAGTAAAATGTTGTCAAATATAGATCTACCTTTAACAAAACCAATTTGTTCCAAGGAAATGATATTGGGAAGTAGTAAAGCAAGCCTCCCCATCAAGATTTTAGCAATAAGTTTATTGAAAAGGAGCATAAACTAATAGGATGGAAATCATTCCAAAATTTGGTGCTATTAGACTTGGGAATTAAAACTATAGAAGTAGAAGTAAAGATTAGGAGCCTTACCTCTAACTCTTTCAGCAACATTAGTTATATAGTTAAAATCCACACCTACAAACCAAGGCATAGCTATAGAGGAAGAAAAACCAGTTAGTTGATCCCAAAGAACCTTTCTCCCATATCTAGAGCATGAAGCATAAACAAAAGAAGCAAAGCAAGAAATTTGATTGACATTAATATTAGTATGGACCATTTGAGGAAAATCCAAAATAGCATCTAAAGTGATGGATCATTTCCATAAAATCTAAATTTTATTAGTGCAATTACCAAAAGATAAATCAAAACCCTATTTAGTGCAAACGTTATCCAAATTATTAGCAGTAATAATAGGCTCAGGTAAAACCAGAAGCTGGACACTATGAATCCTACAAAAATTCTTAACTCTGTCCTTAGACAGAGAGCCACCCACACCCCGAATATTCCACACAAGAGCTTTAACCATTAATAGATAGGTTAGAAACTCTAGTGACCCTTGAGGTAGTGCCCGGCGTTTGGATTTTTTTTCTTTCCCTTTTTTTTCGCAACCACACTAAAATTCTCTTCAAGAATATTAGCCTTCACAATAGGAGATGACATAGAGTTAAGAGTAGAATCCTTAAGATAATCCCTAGAAGTATCAAGAGGGCCAACTTCTCCTTCCTACAAGTCCCCATTGTTATCCTCTCCACTATCCTGATTGTTCTTACTGATATTAATGATATGCTCAGAATCATTATGACATCCCTCCTCACTAACAACATCAACATCACAAACATTAGGAACATCAAGAGACACTCTCCTATATTCCTTTAATCCCTGAATAGCCAACGGATCACAAGTTTTTATTCCATCATCACTCTCACCAGCAATCAAAAGATTAGGTTCCTCCTCAATAGCAATATTTGTATTATAATCACTGATAATGTTAGCCGCAAATTCTTTACTTCTTAAGGATGAGTCTAAGGTTCCCTTCTCTATGTCATCTCCAACGGCATTGGATTCCTTAATTTTCACAGGATCCTACCCTTTAAGCACAACCGGTTCACCAATAATGGGACCAACCACAGCTTTAGAGCCCACATTATCCTTACGAAGTTGAGGATGAGCAACATAGCAATTAGTAATGGAATGCCCATGGATCTTACAATGCACGTAAAAATATGGCACATTTTTCAAACTCCACTTTTTGGACATACCCAGAGCTTTCCGAACCTAGCTAAACCTTTTTAGTATGTTTCTTAGTGATATTAACCTCCACCAGAACCCTAGCAACAGAAGGCCTCGAACAAAGGGCATTAGCTTGGTCGGTTTGGAGAGGTCTACCAAAAATGGATCCATTTAAGAAGCCTCATTTGACAGTTGAGAATGTAGTAAGACCTCCTAGCAAAAACCCTACTATAATCTAGGTCATTGGACAACTGAATAGAAACATGCCTAGCATCAAGCATACCAATAGAGAAATTACCAAAAAGTTTCAACTTCCCAAAAAAATTCCGAAAAGCGTTGAGATTAGGTCGTCGAACAGAGAACTTACCAATAAGAGTGAACTGATAAGGACTAACAAGCTTAATAATATCATCCTCAGATATCAAAATCACAGGGAAACCGCGAACAACTGCTTTAGTGAAACAAAAATTGGGTTCTTTTGAGGAAGACGAACCAGCAAGCACATCCCTAAAAGACCGAGATGCAGGAATAGATTCACCATTATTAAGCAAACCTTTAAAGGGACCCGTCGGAGCTAAAGGTGGAACACCCCAAGCACCAGGAATTACGTTGGACGTACTTGCCTCCATGAGGAGAAGAGCACGACCAAGGGCCGAAAGGTCGGAGAAGTAAAAATCGAAATCACAACACAAAAGAGATTAAAAGATCCACGAACTATAGTAGAGATCGCAAGGATGAATAGTGGAGACCAGAATCGCACTCGGAATCACCAGAGCCCGAACTAGCCGTTGTGTGTGGAGTGAGATCCAAGCTAGTGTAGTGTGTCAAATGAAACCTTTAAATATTTATTAATGATTTATTAAGAAGTAGGGAAGAAACTTTTCAAATTAATACACATGCCCTTCAAGTGGAATTAAGCATGATGTAAAAGGTTGATGTACTATTAAGGTTGGATTAAAGGTTGTAAATTTTATTCAACCATGCCTTCCACAAGTGGAGGCTGGCATGGTGCATGAACTCTTAATAGATCATTTAAAAATTTATGAAAATTCCTTAACTAGATATGTGTGTGCCCTCCAAAAGAAATTTTGCACCACATAAAGGGATTATTAGGTGATTTGTGGTGTATTAAAGACCTTGAAAATGAAAGCTAAAATGCCCTCTAAAAGAAAGCAATCATTAAGCATGAGAAGGTCTTTATTTTTTAATTAATATTAATTATTAAATTTATTTGATTAAAAATAAATTTTAATCAAATAAATTATTAAATTTTTTTTGTTTTTATGTTTTATTATTTTATGAATTTTTCTGATTTTTATTGAATTATTTGAAATTTTTAATATTATTAAATTTTTATGAATCTTAATTAATTATTAATTAATTAGTAATGAATTATGATTAAATTTTATTCAAAAAATTTATTTAAATTGAAACTATTGATATCTAAATATTATTTAATTTTATTTAAATTTGTTTTGTATATTTGATTTACATTTATTATATTTATTTAATTTTCCATGAAATTAAGTATGTGATAAACTATTTAAATGAATTAATTGTTAACATAGAAGGGGTTTTTTGATTTTGATATCAAATCAACTCCAAACTTTGTGAAATTGCTAACATATGTTAAGGATGACCAATGTATAAATCTCAAAAAGTTTGAAAATAATGAGATTTTTATTTTATTTTTAATGAATTTATTTAATTAATATTTAATATTGAGTTAATTAATTATTAATCAAAATTTAATTAAATTTGGATCTAATTTTTTTTTTCAATGATTGTAGGATTGATTTAGATTTGATTGAAGGTGATTTTACATTTTATGAATTTTCTCAATTTATTATAATTTTTCAAAAAATCGGGCATTAAATAAAGGCTAATTTTGATTATTAATATTTTATGGTCAATTAATTTTAAATGAAGGTGGATTTAATTCTTAGGGTCTGTAATGTGTCAAAGTTCACTATTTTAAAGATCCATCCCTATTGATTGTGTGTTTGAATTGCTAAAAATTTTTTAAGTCCACTAATATCTTTTAATTAAAAACTCTATAAGATTAACCTATAGATGAATATCCTAGTAAAACTCCTTCATTAGATTTAGAATCAGATTTTCCTAATGTAGATTTTTCATTCTTTAGAATGAACACTTTACATCCAAAGACATGAAGGTGAGAGAGATTTTGTGTTCTTCCTTTAAGTAACTTTTAGGGTGACTTATTGAGCTTGGATATGTTATTAGCTCTATTGAGAACACAATAAGAAATATTCACTACTTCTGCCTAGAAATACTTAGGAAGTAAGTACTCAGCTAGCATGACTCTAACAGCTTCTACTAGGGATCTATTCTTCCTTTCAGTAACCTAATTTTGTTGAGGGGTTTTAGGAGCTAAAAAATTATGTTCTATGCCTAGCTCCTTACAAAATGATTCAAACTTGTCATTTTTAAATTCCCCACCATGATTGCTATGGAGAGTTAGGATTTCACAACTTTGTTTTTTAAATCCATGTGGAGAATGTCCTAAATTTCTCGAATGATTCATTCTTAAGTGATAGAAATCTAATCCAAGTAAACCTCGAGTATTCATCAGTAATCATATATCCATATATTTTATCGCCTAAGCTAGAAGTATTAATCGGTCGATCCATATGAAGGACTTCTAAGGGTCTACAGGCGATAATATCCTTCATAGAGTGAAAGGAAGTTTTGGTTTGTATTCCTAGTTGACATGCATCATAGAGGTGATCCTTAGAGAAATTTTGTTTGGGTATGCCTCTAACTAGGTCCTTTTGGGTTATCATTTTAAGATTTTTAATGCTTGCATGGCATGTCTCCTCTACCATAGCCAGGATTAACCAGTAATTATTTTCAAGCCAAGAGAATTAGTAGATTCAATACAGTTTAAATAAGACATGTAAACATTATTAATTTTCTTTCCTTGTAAAATAGTATTCCCATTTAAATTAATCACACAACTAGTAGATGAAACTTTAATATAAAAGCCTTTGTCTCATAGTTTACTTATGCTAAGAAAGTTATGTTTCAAACCATCTATTAGTAATACATTTTCAATAATGAAATTCTTAAAATTACCAATCATACCTATACCTACCACTTTCCTAGTGGTATTATCTCCAAGTGTATCCTTGCCTCCTCCCCTAGCCTCTAACATGATGAATTGCTTCATGTCTCCAATCATATGCCTTGAGCATCTGCTATCTAGGTACCACTTACACTCACTAAGCCTTTTGTGATAGCACTCCTATAAACTCAACCAAACATTATATTTGGGAACCCAAGTGAGTTTGGGTTCCACCTTATGCATTGATGAATCACTTACATGCATGTTATACTGTGGTGCAAGCGGTTTAGGTCTCTATACTAGATGTGTCCTATGGTGTATCATGCAAGTGTGGGCTATGTGACCTAATATGCCACAAGAATGACACCTAACACATGGGAAAGGGTTCACTAATCTATGTGGGTTATGGAGCCTCTTCATAGGGGTATATGATGCATATAGTGATATGGGATTATGCCATCATGTCAATGTAGTTTGTGTTCTATTTTGTTGTAGTGCATGAATTTTTTCTTTTAAATATTGATTTGCACTTTCAAGATTTGTAACTTCTAATCTTAATGCATGCTCACTACTATTTAGTTCTGATGCACATATTTCTAGTTATTTGTATGCATTTTCTATCTCAAGATACTCTAATTTCAAGGATTCATATGAGCTAGATAGATTAACATGCTTCTTATTTAATGCATCATATTCATCAAGTAAAGACATATGATCCTTATCTAATGCAGAATGATATATTCTAAGGCTATCATGCTCTTTTCTGCATACTTGAGAAATCAGAATTCAAACTAGCACACTTTTTCTTTTGCTTTCTATATTCATTATGAATTTTTTTAAAAACTTTAAATAATTCACTATATGAAAGCTTACATACCTCCGCTTGAACAGAATGATCAAGACTATTATCTGCCATAAGGTAAAAATTGGTTACCTCCTCTTCCATTTCTATTTTTGATGAATCGGAAGCAGAGTCTGCCTAAAATGTTTTCTACGACCATTGCTTTACCTTTTTAAAGTATGTCTTATCTTCACCCTTCTCCTTGATTAGGTGAACTTATAGGTTGCGGCAATCCATCCTCAAGTGGCCTGGCTTTTTGCATTCAAAATAAATTATATTAGATGATGCTTTGAAATTCTTGTTTGGTTTACCTTTGTTCCACTGCAAATGATGCTTCTATTTTGTTCTAAGGAAGTTTTTAAATTGTTGTGTCATAAGTGCTATACCATCATCTTCCTCAGCTACAGAGTTATCACTTTCTAATTTATTTGCTTTCAGTGCCACCACTTTTCCTTTCTTATGTCTCTTGCATCGTGCAATCTCTAACTCACACATTGCTCATAGGTAATAAGTGAGCTTAGCAAGTTATCTATAAAATAAATATTAAGATCCTTTAATTCACAAGTGGAAGTAAACTTAGAATCATAATTACTAGGTAAACATCGAAGAATTTTGTTCACTTTCTCAAAATTTGAAAGATCTCTACCAAGCATGTAGAGATGCCATGATTTGTGTAAACCTAATGTACATGTCTGAGATGGTTTCATTAGGTTTCTTGTGAAAGAGTTCATAATCGTGCAACAGAATGTTCAACCTAGATTGTTTAACCAACTAGTTCCTTCACATGTAATATATATTATCCTAAATGTCCTTGTCAGTGGTACATGTAGGGACTCTCATGTAATCTTCAGGCCTAAGAGCACAAAAAAAATAATTTAAACAATTTGCATTCAGTTACGCTAAGTCCCTATCCTCATTGCTCCATTCATTAAATGGTACCTTAGTTTTGATGCCATTAATAAAATGAGAGGGTGTAGTATAACCCTCTTGTACTAAATACCACATGCGAAAATCAATAGATTGTAAGAAGGTAGATATTTGAATTTTCTAAAAATTAAATGGTATGTTATCAAATAAAGGTGGATGAGTTATAAAGTATCCTTCCGCATTGTTCTTATTTCTAAAATATGTCGTGGATCATTTTTCTCAAAGTTTACCAAAATGGTACTTGTGAACCTCTTTGATACCAATTGAGAGTTTGATGTACGATGTTAAGCCAAAGTGAACTATCTCTAGGCACATCACGAGAGAGGTGGATTGGTGGATTAAAAAACTAACTTCTTCAAAATATAATATAAATATTTTTATATTTTTTTAGTGATTAGAAAATAACAACTATCACTTGATGTGGAAGTAAATAATTATATCAAAAGTTACAATAATGATGATTATATTCTAATCAACACAATGAAGCACCAATCATCAATTTTTAATAAGAAATTATCATTGAAATAAAATGCAAATAAAGTAAAGTGCAAAAATTAAGAAATTAGAATCAGCACACCAAAATTTTATAGTGGTTTAGTCAAATAATGACCTACATCTACTCCATGGAGTCCTCCTCTCTGAGTATTGCACTAGACCTTTAGTGTCTCTCTTTTAGCCCCCACAACTGGGAGGAGAATCCCTTATAATCTTTTCACGAACCGGTGTAATAGAGAACCTTGACCTCCTTTATCACTCTTCTAGTGACAGTAGAGAACCTTGACCTCCTTTCTCACCCTTTTGGAGACTGTAGAGAACCTAGACATCCTTTCTCACCCTTCTGGTGATGGCAGAGAACATGTGCCTCCTTTTTCACACTCTTGGTGAAGGCAGAGAACCTCAACGGTCTTTGAGCTAAAGAACTTCTTCCTAGAGCCACCCAAGAAACCTAAACAAATACCTGGAGGAAATAAGGGAAGACACTTACTCGAAGAAATCATGTGAACCCCTTAGACTACTTCTCCCTTACACACAAGCTCTCTCTTTCTTCTTCCTAAAGTTCTCCAAGATTACTTCTCTAAACTCTCTCTCCAGAATGCTCAGCAGCCAATGACTTGAAACCAGCCTAATTAGAGAGCTTAAATATTAGGCCTCACTAGAAACCCTAAAATTTAATTCTATCGATACTGATCATACAGTACGATCCAAGATTGTATGGTATGATTAGTTCAAATAACCTTGTTAGTACTGTAAGAAGTGTAAGGCACTATATTACCAGCTCAATTGATTGAGATGATTATCCAGTACGATATGAAGCATCATCTGATATGATTAGTTCAAATGACTTGGATTATCATCCAGTATGATTGGCGATGAATAAATATCATCCTATATAGAAATTGGGTCATATAGTATGATTAGTCAAATGGTCATGTATGATCTAACTAGATCAATTAATCCAAAATTATTTCCTAATCACAGGATTAATTTAGAAAGATTTTATTATATCGTACAGTATAATACATATCGTAAAGTATGATTAGTACAAAATTTGAAATTTAAAATATTGCCTAAATTATGATTGGTAGCTGAGATCTTAATTTTAATTGATCATCCTATATAATATGCATCATCCAGTATAATTAGTTCAAATAGCTTTAATTATATAATTAGTAATTTTAATGATTATCTGAATAGCTGATCGTATAATATGATTAGTTCAAAAAAATTAACTTCTAATTTTTTCTCTATCTCACTCCCTAGAGTGTGTATGTGCACGATCGCCAAGTTTAGTATCCACCAAATATATGACTTGACTAAAAAAATGTATTAATAAATAAAAATAGAAAATGCAGACTCTTCAGTACACTTTTACCCTAATCTACCTAGTCTTGAGCTGATCAATTTGCACAATATAAGGTAGACCTGAAATATTAGTGCACAAGAAACAAATATGCAATAATAACAGTAATAGGAGATATCATAGTAGAGAATCTTGTAATATTGATTATCATCAAAATCATAAAATGTGGGTCCAGATTTATAACACTATGGATTAAATGGACTGAATTATCAAAGTTATTGGTCATATAGTGACCTATGGACTTAGAAATTTCACCACATAAGAGATATGCATGAAATTGGACCAAGAGTACTATAGGATATAGGAAACATCCTCAAATACCTCTTCACCAAATTTGAGCCTATGGTCATACCTATTTGGAGAGCAATGCATAAAACTCCATAAACAATTAAAGTCCATTTGCTCTCAAAGAAAACATGATCATAAATTTGATTTATTTTTAAATAAAAAAGCCCATCATAATGATTCCATAGAGCCCTAACATGTAATTATTGGGCAAGAATTGAATTAGTTATGAATTTCCAAAAGTCTAGATCAAATTACAACCTATGTTTTTATAAATTCATGTGTGAATTATGATTACATCAAATGGCCCTAGAAAAATAGCAGAGGGTCAAGGATACACCATAATATACCTCTACCAAAATTTAACTAATTTTGATCAATATTTTTCATTTTATAATTAAAAATAGGATATACTTATAATTAAAATAACTAAAATAATACACATCAAATTAAACTAAAATTTTTTTTAAATTATAGGACTATTTATTTTGAATCCATAGAGTCTAAGAACTCTAAAAATGGTTAAGAAATAAATTAGATATGATTTTCAAAGTTTTGGGGTTTAAAATACATTTAATAATTAATATATGTATAAATAAAGAAGCAATGTTGACAAGGCAGACTCTTTACACGTGGTGGCAAATGATTGGGCCCTGCAGATGGTAGTGGTCAGTTCATTCAGCCACTTAACCAATGTGATAATGAAGGAAGCCAGCAGATCTACTGTGGCTCTGATCCAATGGTCCAAATCAGATCCTATGGTTAAGGTTATTCCATGCAATTGAATAGAATACAAAAATGGTGAGATCTTGATCATCCAAATCAAATGGAATGAATTGCACTATCGTGATCTCATCTTCTTCACGGGCTCACCAAAAACTTTGAATTCATATTTAGTCATATACACTCGATACAATGGATCAGATGGTGTAAAACTTTGAATAGAGGTAAGGTAGGATTAAAGCAAGAGTAGGGAGCTATTTGTAAGGACATTGATGCAAACCTTAACACCCTATTTGAAATCCTAAATAAATTCCTAGGGTTTAAGAAATATATATTTATAGATGATCTCTTAGGATGCTTAAGGGTCTATTCTTCTAGTTGAGAGCTACTCTACTTATTCCCTTTGGCTGCAAGCTCGGACAGAGGCTGGATGAGAAGTTTAAGTTACTGGGATAAATAATGGCTCAATCCTTTATCCACCTTATTTCCAATGAGATCCAAATAATAGGGAAATGATAAGGAAACACTAAGAGCTCTAGGAATGCAAAATAAAATAAGAGTTGTACTGGAAAGCGACTATGTATAATGTGAAAGCTAAATGAACCTTTTGGATGATTTGCCCTTTTTAGGCCATTAGAGAGAGTTTGGATAGCTGCGATGCATAAGGTGAATTACTTGGATGTTGGATAAGTGTCATGTCTATTAGGAAGGCAGGGGATTGAGCTGGCTCAAGAGAACCTTGGGTCATTCTCACATTGGGGGACCACCTAGGCTGGTTGGGCTAAATTAGTGCCTGGTTGGGTTAGGTTGAAGTCCATAAAGCTTTTGGAGTTGATTTGAATGGGCTAGAGGGGATGTGTTTAGAGGAAAATGCATTATCAAGGTGAGTTAACCCTTCAACCCTATTTCATGCATTTGGTTGAATATTTTACCAGTTAACTGGTCAAAGCTACTGAGGTGGAGTACAAGAGAGTGTAGTCTTACTATTTGGATCAACTCCAATGAGTTTGAGGGAATTGGATTAGTGTTCGAGCAAATGGGCATGTGTGTAGTGAGGTTTGACCACACATAATGGTTTTACCAAGTCAAACAAACCATGGTTTGATTGATGGTAGATTATGTGGAATTTAAACCATATGATGGTGTGATTGTGAAGGGTTAAGGTGTTAGCTTTAATTGTATGCATTAAATTGACCTAATATTGACTTGGTTTGACCAAGCATGGATTCTATTGACCAAGTCAACTGTTGACTGGGTTAGGGTGACTAGTCATGTTTAATTCACTAGGAATGGTAATCATAGGAAGTTGATGAAGATCAGAGTTCATCTGGGGCTGGATTGAATGTAGGTGATGTGTATGACCAATTTGGCTAGCTTGAGCTAGCCCAATTGGGTCTGATGGATCAGTTAATGGTTGAAGGATTTAATGATGGGTAGTCTACCATATGAAACTCGTAGTAAAGTGGTGGTCATAACTGAGGTCAAGGGGTTAATGCACTATGCAAGGTAATATATTAAGCTACCTGATTGTATTACAAGGCTTTAATTATCCGAGTGATTATATTCTAATAAATGTTAATTGTAGAAGTGATGATTGATCAATATGAGTAGATATTCATTGAGGATTGAAGCTTGATTGGATGATGTTTATTGATTGCTTGATGATGATGGATTAAAGTGTATTGAGATGTAGATTGATGGCTACCAACCAGGTGATAAAAATCTGAATGATTATTAGTCAAAGAGTTATAAATCTAGTGGATGTAGATCATGGGAATCATAAGTAGTTGTGGATCAAGTGACCTCATCCAAAAGTGTGGTCAATAAATAGACCTCCAACAAGTGTGATGAACTCAAAGAGTAAATCATATGTGTTGGTGTTGACCAAAGCGATCAACAAAATTTAGAATATTGTGTAAATGATTAAGACTTATGAAGGAAATGATCATAAGCTGGTAAGTTGAAATTTAAACTAGAATGAAGAGACAAGGGTATATTTATGAAAAGATATTTTCCATTCACTTGACCATATTGAATCAGCGAAGGAAAAGTATTAAAGGATTTGATGTCATGCTTAACTATATCGAAGAAGTAAGACACAAAGATTTAAGGATTTGATATTCATTTGGCCCTATCAAAATGATGAATACGAAAGATTTTAATAATGGGTCCAACATGCACTTGTCCATATTGAAATTATGAATGTGGAAGATAACTCAAAATTCACTTGACTATATCAAAATGGAGAATATGAGAGATGGAAAAGAGTCTACAATCACTTGACCATATAGAAATAGCAAAAGAGGAGAATGAAAGTTTGTGAGGGTGGTTAGACCAATTAGCTTGTGTCAAATAATCTATAAGATTGCAGAAATTATGATTCTTAATAGGTTGAAGTGTTGTATTCCAAGCCTTATATTATAGGAACAAGTTTCTTTTATACCTGGTAGATCTATGTTAGATCACTGCTTGTTAGCTCAAGAAATTTTTAGTAAGTTTAAATAGTCAACTACAAAGAAAGGTTTAATGGCTTTGAAACGTGACATGGAGCAAGCTTATGGCAGTATGGGTTGGTCTTTCCTTGCTCATATACTCAAGTGTACGGGAATGCCTTCTAGATGTTGAAATTTAATTTTACAATGTGTGACTAATCCTCAATTTTCTATTCTTGTGAATGGTGGTAAATCTGATTAGATAAATGCAGAGTCTAGTTTTTGATAGGGTTGTACACTATCTCCATATCTTTTCATTATGTGTGCTAAATTGTTATCCAAATCATTTCAACAAAGAGGAGCTACATTGGGTATTAGACTTCATCCTAAAGCTGAACCAAAATCACACCTACTTTATGCAGATAAAGTGCTGTTGTTTGCTAAAGCTTCTTTTAAGCCAGTTGAACTTATTAATAGCATTTTGGTGGACTATTATTCTTAGACTGGCCAACGTATTAATAAGAGTAAATCATGATTTTTGGTAAATCTTTGGCAGCTAGAAAGAAAATAAAATTATTTGATCAGTAGGGTTATAAGTTTGGAATGGAGATCACTTATCTAAGTATCAAAGTGGTTTTGAGGAGAATGGTTGTTTCATATTTTACTGATATATTATCACATGCACTAGATAAATTGAATGCATGGGGAACAGAATTTTGTCCTTGGCTGGAAGGATAGCTCTTGTCAAATCTTCTTTTCTCACTCTAACTTCCTTTATTCTAACATGTTGTTTGGTTCCTAGAGGTGTGCTAAATGATTTAGATAAAATATATTGATCCTTTTGTGGCAAAAGGCTAAGGTTGGCAAGGTATACACTATGGACCAATTGTGTCTTCCTATGTCTAACGGTGGACTTGGATTGTTTTCAATGAGTTCAAGATAAGGGCCACTATGTTCAAGACTAACTTAAAGATTTTATGCAGAATTCTAATTCACTTCTTAGTAGGACTATTTTGGCTAAATATGGAGATGATGTGTGGTATGGTGAGATCAAGTGAGGGTCATCAATTGTTTGAAGAATTTTGGTTGAAGGTACTAAATTTCTTAGACCTTTAATCAGATGGAAGATTGTGAATGGACCAAATGTTAATAACTTAGATGATGTATGAATTTGGGATACGAATTTGCAAAGTTGGCCAACTATGGTTGATGTTCATAGTTTATACAGCTGTAAAGTTAATTGCCGGCTTCAGGAAAATGGCGAATGGGATTTATCTAAGCTGCTATAGTTTTGGGGTGTCCACTTAGCAGAGTGTATTCATAATATTCTTGTGTATCACAAACTACATAAAGATCAACTTGAGCTTTTAAACTCTATGTCATGTAAAACCATTACTACCTTAGTATTTCAAAATTCTTTTATTCGAAAGGATCTAGTTGAAGATAGGAATTGTAAATGGTTAAAGCAACTGTAGCTAACTCTGAGAGAAAAAGTTTTCTGGTGGTGTTTATTTCATAATGCTTTGCATACAAATGATGGGTTATTGTATACAAGATTAATAGAGGAGAATGGATGTCTTAGAGGGTGTAATGAATTTGAAAACATTGAGCATATTTTTGTGGGGTGATATAAATTATTGGATATCATTGCAAAAGTTAATCAATACGGTATTCAAATTCTCATTTTCTCCTCAATTTTTGAGTGTTTTGCTGAATTGCAAAGTAAGTCATGACATAATCACGGTATGGCTAGAATTTGTTGTAGTATTGTGTACCAATCTTAGAGATCAAAAAATCTACAAAAGGATGGTCTTATGATTCCTATTGCATCATTATTTGTGGTTAATATATTGTCATGTTCTTTCAATAATCTAATCAAGGAATCCTAGGATGCTAAATAGCTTCCATAGTTGAATAATACCTTTTGGCATCCTCCTCCATCTGGTTTGATTAAAACTAATGTGGATGCATCTCTTCAAAATAATAATCAAGCTCGTGTTGGAGGGGAAATTATGATTATATAGGAAGAATTCTACTTGCATATGGAAGGCAATTACTGCATTAGGATATTGCTCAGTTGGAGTTGATGGAAGTGTTTATTATCCAAGATGTGCTACAAGGTTGGAAATTAGATTTCCATGGTATTATTATTGAAGGTGATAATAAGAATATAATGAGAGCTTGCCAAAAATCTTTCAAGAAGAACTTCATTCAAGATCAAAATTCTTTGACGAATAATATTCTATTTCTGAAAAAAGTTTAATTTTATTATTTTTCATTCTATCAATAGGCTTTGGAATAATTTGGCAGATTTTTGTACCTCCTTTACTATTGGTGGGAATTTTATTTGGGATGTTTCTTGATTTAATAATCTTCTTGCAACATTTGTTCGGATGGTATGTTAAGAGTGCGATAGACTTTCTATCACTTAGATTGTTTCCATTTTATGTTTTAATGAAAATTGCAATTTCTTCAAAAAAAAGTGAGGGTAGTTTTACTTCTAAAGGAATAAGTGCTTCTGCACCAAAGACTAAAGCATAAGATGTACATTGAGTTGGAATTCTAAATGTAGTTCGGTATGCCCATAAAGCTTCAACCAACTTCTCATGCCATTGACGCTTATTATCGTCTAAGGTTTTCTTTAATATATGAACCGAAGTTTTATTAAAGGCCTCTGCCAATCCATTTTCTTGAGGGTAATAGATGGTAAGAGTAACTCCAATTAATATTATGATGTCTAGAAAAATTAATTTTCTTCGTACTTCTAAATGAAGGACCATTATCTGAGATAATTTAATGAGGAATACTGAATATGTATACAATATTTTCTTTAAAGAATTTTAGAATGTGATCAGCTTTGACTTCTCTCAAAGGAACTACTTATTCCCATTTTGAGAAGTAATATGTAGCTACTAATATGAACCTATAACCTCTATAGGGTGGAGGATCTATCGAACCGATAATATATGTACCCCATCTTTTGAAAGGCCATGAAGTAATTGATTGATGTAGGACATTTGGTAGATGATGTAAAACTATACCTTGCACCTAACATTGATGATAACGACATGCAACATTCATATAGTCATTTATCATCGATGACAAGTAATATCCCATTTACTTAATCTTCTTTTTCATCTTTGGTTTGGATTGATGTGCACCATATAATCAAGCATGCATTTTTTCTATGATCTTTTATGCATCATATTTATTTAAACACCATAACCACATCTAATCAAATATTCCTCTATATAAGGTATCATTAATACAAGCATAGAACAATGACTATTTTTTGATTTAATTCATCATTGACTTACCATGAGGGAGCTTATTTTCTCAAATATTTGATGAAAAGCTTTCTCCAATCAACTAATTCATCATCTACTTCTATAACATTATTCATATTTGTTGATGATTTTTTATTTATATATTTCAAGTATATAGGAGATAGAACTTGTTAGCCTTACACTTCTATTGGAATTGAATCTTTTTTAGGACATACTAGTACTTTGGCAAACTTAGCAAGAGTATCTTCCATAGAATTATTTTTGCATGGAATTTTATATAATGTTACATTTGAAATCTTTTCCAGCAAAATGCATCATATATTGATGATAAGGAATCAAAGTTTCTTTCAACACTTAATAAATTTAAGCTAGCTAATTAATCATAAGTTATGAATCTCCAAAAATTTTGATCTCTTGGATTCTATTTAAGATTGTCAGTTCTAAGCCAATTATCAGTGCTAAAAGTTCATTAGGGTTATTAAGCCCTTATGAACTAGTCCCAAAGCTAACCAAGAGGGGGTGAATTGGTATTTTAAAGATCCTTGTACAAATAGAAAAATGTTTTTGTCTTTTTTAATATTTAAAACACAAACAATGTAAGCAAAAGCAGATAACCAAAATCAGAATTTCAACAACAGATCAGATCACAGAAATATACAAAAATTAAAATACGAAAAAATAAATGAAAGGAGCACACCAGATTTATAGTGGTTTCGGTCAACTTGACCTACATCCACTCCCCGGAACCTCCCCTCTAGGTATTGCGCTAAATATTATAGTGACTGTCCTTTTGCTCCTACAGCAAGGCGGAGAAGCCCTTACAAAATCTTTCCACCGACACCGGTGAGGTAGAGAACCTTGACTCCTTTTACTTTCTCTTGAAGTAGGCAGAGAACCCCAACTCCTTTAGCTTCCTCCTGAAGCAGGTGGAGAACCCAGAATCCTTTTACTTCCTCCTGAAGAAGGCAGAGAACCTAGATTTGATGCTGATAATCATCTCCCTAGAGCCAGCACGGAACCAAGGACGAAGAAGGAAGATGATGATCGAATCTTTGCTTGGAGCAACCTTTGTGAATCCCCTCACAAACTCTCCCTCACAAGATCCTCTCTCTCTCTCCCAAACTCTCCTTCTCCTCTATGCCCTCTTAGAGTGGAAAAACCAATAGAAGATTGCTAAAGAGATGGTTAAAGAGCTTAAGTAGAAGGCCTAAAAAAATGCCCTAAAATTCAACTTGCCGACTATATCATCCATGATGATCTATCGATCGTCGTGTACGATCAGTACAAAATCAATTATTTTGCCGGGATGATTGCCATGGTCTGGACAATCAGAAGAAATACTTTCTACATATCATCCAGGATGATTATACGATCATCCGGGATGATTAGTTCAATTTGAGGGGAAAATGATAAACCATCCGGACAAATGTTCGGGACGTTCAGGATGATATCCTGCACGATAAAAAAAATAAGGGTTTTTTCTGGACGATTTCATAATCGTCTGGGACGATCAGTTCATTTTGAGTGGCAATCTGCAAATTATCCTGCATAAAGTTTGGGACGTTTAGACAACATCCTAAACAATAAAAAAAATGATGGTTTTCATCCGGGATGATTGGAGATCATCCCACAAAAAATAAAGGATCATCTGGGATGATCGGGAAGATCATCCTATATGATGTGATTGATCAATTAAACCATAATTATTCTCCTAATCAATGGATCATTTTTGGAAAAATTATAATAAATCATCCAGGATGATATAGTATCTATTGCAAATCTAGATTCAAGGAGTATAGTTTTGATGATAACAAACATGTCTGTGTTTTTTTTTGCTTGGCTAACCATTTAAGGTCCACAAGATTAAGTATAATCCAAGTTAGCTCAAGATTGAGTCGGTCTGTATGTGGTCCAGGTCTAATGTAATTTTTCTCTTCATTGAGTCAAATTCAATGTAATTGATCCCCTAGCTAAGTAACCTAGCACACACACACTCAGGGGGAGATTTTTGTGAGTTTAGAGTTTCTATTAAGTTTTGATCACATCATCTTGGATGATAAACATATCGTATGGGACAATCCATTAAAAATAGAAATCCTAACTTGGGCCATAAAGTTAAGTCGGTTCGATTAAGCCGATCGTCCTGGACGATACTCCTATCGTACAGGACGATATGCTCAAATCAGAAACTCTCAGCTACTAGAATAATTTAGGTAAGTTCTTATTTTTGGATCTTTGATCTGATCATCCTTGATAATGCGTGTATCATCCTGAATGATCCATTATAATCATGCCTAAATTTATCTAGTGATTAAGGAAAGTAATTAATCTTTGATTGATACAATCATATCATCCCAGATGATCACAAGATCATCGTGGATGATACATATAAAATCCTGACCATCCAGAGCACTTCACCTAGACGACCAGAGATATGTGTAGGATGATATTCCCATTTTTGAACTAATCATACGGGATGATCAATATATCAGATCGGCCCAGACGATCAAGCTATTTTAAGATCATCCAACATGTTTTGACTGTACGCCCAGAGCTGTGTGCATGATGATTTTGTCATTTTTGAACTAATCGTACAGGATGATATACATATCATCCTGAACGATCAAGTCATTTTGAGATCGTCCAGCATAAGCTCGCCTGGATGACCAAAGCTATCTTCTGGATAAAATTCTTGATTTACACTAATCATCCCGGGCGATCATAGAATCATATAGGATGATCATAACAAATTATGTCTACTAATCATCCAGAGGAACCAGATAAATCTCTTCATTAAGGACATCAGCACCTCTAGACCTTTAGAAGTCCTTCACATAGATCTCTTTGGACCCATTAGTACTGCCAGCTTAGGAGGGAAAGTCTATGGATTTGTGATTGGTAATGATTACTCGAGGTTCACTTGGATTAAATTTATGTCACATAAATCTGAGTCATTTGATGAAATTAAATATTTCTCCACTTAGATTCAGAGGAAGTTAAGTTATAAGATCTTGACTATTAATAATGATCATGGTGGAGAGTTTAAAAATATGAGATTTGGAACATTCTGTGATGAGTAAGGGATTAGCAAAACTTTTCATCTCCTTGGACCCCTCAGCATAATGGGGTAGCTGAAAAGGAAGAACAGGACCTTAGTGGAAGCTGCAAGAGCCATGCTTATTGAGTATTCACTTTCAAAATACTTTTGGGCTAAAGCGATGAACACTGCTTGTTATATATTGAATAGGGTGAATGTTAGATCCAATCTGAATAAGACACCTTATGAGATCATTAAGGGTAGAACTCCAAACCTATCCCACCTCCATGTCTTTGGCTGTAAGGTTTTCATTATGAATAATGAGAAATCATCCTTAGGAAAATTTGACCTCAAATTTCATGGAGTGTTCTTAGGCTATTCTAGTGTGGGGAAATCCTTTAGGGTGTTTAATAAGAGGACATTAGTGGCGGAGGAGACAACTCGTGTGGTGTTTGATGAATCTGATCCAAAAGAGACTAGAGTTGAGGAAGAAGAAGAGATAGGAGAGATTACCCAAGGAGCTAAAAATATAAATCTGGAGGAAAGGATAGAACCTCAAAACACTTTGCCTAGATATTGGAGATATGCTTCGAGTCATCCTAAAGAACTGATCTTAGGAGACCCTTCTGAAGGTGTTAGAACTAGGCATGGACTTAGGAAGGAAGTAAACCATTCTGCCTTTATCTCAATGACTGAACCCACCAACATCAATCAGGCCCATTCTAATGAGTTTTGGATCATAGTTATGCAAGAGGAATTGAATCAATTTGTAAGGAATGATTTTGGGAGTTAGTAGAAAGACCTAAGAATCAAAGTGTAGTGCGAACCAAGTGGGTCTTTAAGAATAAGATGAATGATTTTGGTGTGATAGTTAGGAATAAGATAAAATTGGTGGCTAAGGGGTACAATCAAATTGAAGGGATTGATTTTGGGGAGACCTTTACCCCTGTAGCTAGATTGGAAGCCATTAGGGTGCTAATAGCCTTTGTCTGGTATAAGGGATTTAAGTTGTTTCAAATGGATGTCAAGAGTGCCTTTTTAAATGGGGTAATAAAAGAGGATGTCTTTATAGAGCAACCCCCAGGTTTTGAGCATTCCTAATATCCAAATCATATTTACAAATTAAAAAAGGCCTTATATGGATTGAAACAGACACCTAGAGCTTGGTATGAGAGGCTTAGCACATTCCTACTAGAAAGAGAGTTTGTTAAGGGGAGCGTAGACACCACCCTTTTCCTTAAGAAAGTAGGAGATTATCTACTCATTATCCAGATCTATGTTGATGATATACTTTTTGATCTTCTGATAAAAATTTATGTGATGATTTTTCTAAGATAATGAGTAAGGAGTTTGAAATGAGTATGATGGGAGAATTGTCCTACTTTTTAGGATTTAGCATAAAGCAAATGGATGATGGAACTTTTCTAAATCAATAAAAATACACTAAGGATGTTCTGAAGAAACATGAAATTGATAAAGCCGAACCAATCAACACTCCCATGAGTTCATCTGTTCAGTTAGAAAAGGATTCAAATAAAAAATCTATTGATCAAAAGAAGTATAGAGGAATTATAGGATCACTTCTTTACCTAGCTACTAGCCAACCTAATATTATGTTTAGTGTTTATCTTTGTGCTAGGTTTTAAGCTGATCCTACAGAGTCCCATCTGACTACTATTAAGAGAATTCTTAGATATCTCTTAGGGACCCCAAACTTAGGAATCTGGTATCCTAGGCACATCACTTCTTTCAGATTATTGGATATTCTGATTCTGATTTTATAAGATGTATGGTGGATAAAAAGAGAACTTCTGGAATTTTCTAATTCATACGAAAGTCTTTAGTCTCCTGGTCTAGTAGAAAACAAAACTCTGTTGCACTTTCCACTGCTGAAGCTGAGTACATTGTCTTAGAAAGTTGTGTGGCCCAAGTTCTTTAGTTGAAGCAATAGATTCTGGATTTAGGATTACCTGTTGGCACAATTTTAATTCTATGTGATAATACCAGTGTCATCTACATTTCTAAGAATCCAATCCAATATTTTAGAACATAACACATTAACATAAGGCATCACTTCATTAGGGACCATGTTACCAAAGGAGACATTGAATTACACCATGTAACAACTGAAAACCAACTGGCTGACATCTTTACTAAACCCCTGGCCTTTGACACGTTCAGCATTTTAAGGACCAGATTGGGTGTGATTGACATAAATGCATGAATCTGATGATTGCTAATTTCTGAACTTTCTGTTTTTCATTTCTTTCATTTCAATTTTTATTTTATCAGTTTCTTTTAGATCTTTTATTTTTTCCTGATTTTAGTGTCTTTGATTTGCTTATTGGATTTGGTTATCTTCTCTTTTGAGTTTTTTCCTTGCTTTTGAATTTATTGTTTACTTAATTAAGAATCATGTCACTGCTCACCACTACTGTTAGGCTGGTTTTTCTGACTAAGAGTTTTTTATTATTTTTATTTGAAATCTGGTAAGCAGTGATTGACTTCTTTAAACCAGTTAAAGGGAAGAAACATTGATCATTGTTTTCTCTTGCTCTAACTCCTTTTATGGTGTAGTTTTCTTTTTGAATAGAGATCTTTTTCAAAATTAAAATCTTGGCTTTTAAAATAGAGATCTATTTTATCTTTCTACAGTAATCTATCTCATATGAATAGTATTTCCAAAGCATTGAATCATTATTATGTTCTTCCTGATTAAGTGATTGCATTTATCATATAAGAATGATTTTGTTTTATGGTTTATTCTTCCTGATTGTAGAGAGTGAGCTCTTCTTCTCTTATATCTGGAAGGTAATCTCACAACTGGGACACTTTAGAGATTATGAAAGGAAGCAAGCTTGCAAAAGAAATGAAGAGAGGCACAAAATTAGCCCAAAACTGAAAAGATGTGCAATGTCGCCAAAAATTGAAAGGATACACAAAGTGTATCAAAAATCAAAAGATGCACAAAGTGCGCCAAACAAATTGAAAAATAAAAGAGGCACAAAATGAGCCCACAAGGAAATAAGCTTTTTCTCTTTCAGATCTTTAAATATCTTAGAAAAATATGTGCTCCACTTAATATTTTCAATCAGTTAAGATCGAAACTCATGATTTCTGATTCCTTCCTTTGTAATACTATTTTATCACATATTCTTTTTTCTAGAATGAGGTTTAAAAGGATATCTTTTTCAAATCTAATTTCTTCTTTTTTTAATTAGATTTTTGCTTAAAAGGAATTTGAGCTTGTAAGGCATCCGAGATAGGGCTTAAAAAAATCAATTTTCCAACTATTCTCGATTTTAGTTTATCAAATTCTTTTATTAGTTTTTAAATTGAAAACTATGAAAAAAGTCTGATTTACTGGAGCTGATCAATTAAAAAAATTATATTTTCTAGATTTCTTGTTGTTTTATCATTTTTTTTGGATTTATTTTTATCATATTTTTATATTTTGTTGGGATCTCTGATCATTCCTCTCCATCCTTCATATGTTTTCAATTTTTTGGTCACATCGTCCTGGATGATCCACACATCGTCCTGGATAATCTGATCAAATCTTCAAAATCTTGATCCAACGGCTGATCTGCACCAATTATTGGTGATCGACCTGGATAATCCATCTTATCGTCCGGGACAATCCATGTGTCCACAGCTGGACGATTCAAATTCAGCCTGTCTGATGTATTTATTATATATCATCCCGGACGATCCACCTCATTATCCTGCATGATATTTTTCATCAACGGTCGTCCAGATGGATTCCTCGGGATGATTATTTGTGCCTAATCATCTTGGATGATATCTGATAGTTTTGGAGATCGAACCGACTTTTTGACCAATTATACAGGCAGTCATTATTGCAACTATCGGCCTGGACGATCCTACGATTGTCCTGGATGATCAGTCCAATTTTCTTTATAAATAGCCCCTCTTTACCAAATTTTTCACTCCACTCTTCCCTCTCCTCACTTGAATTTTCTTCCTCAAGGCTGGTGGAAAAAGATTAAGGCATCATGGTGCAAGTTCATCCAGGGGAAATGTCGATCACCGCTTTCCTGATGCAGTCGATCACGCTACCTTCCAGCATTACCTTGACATTGGAATCACTCAATCAAAGATCGTCAACCCTCGTACTCTTACCTACCTGGTACTGGATCTATTTGCTCGTACCTCCCTTACCTTCATTCTCACCCTGGCCTTCCCCTTTAGCACTGAACTTCTAAGGGTCTTTTTTGCCAATCTTCTCATCACCTCTGATTACTCTGCACTGCACTCCTTTGTAAATCAGAGACCTGTAGAATTAACCACACGGGATTTTCACAATATCCTCCAACTTTCAATCACTGGTGATAAGCTCCACACCATAGTTTCTGATCCTAATTTTGATTGGAGTGTCACCAATCATTTTCTTAGAAATACCAACATCCACTACCATGATAATGCATGTTCTTCCCTACTTAAGGATGCACATACAATTCAACATGTCCTTTGCTCCTCAATCATCCCAAAGGCTAGGGACCGCATCCACATCACACCTTTACTTTCCGTGACTACCTACTATATTATGGCCCGTCGGGATTTCATTGCTATCGATCTCCTTTCTGTTATATCAAACATCTCACTAGCATTAGGGATTCGAGCCACAAGAGACGCCCAAATCTAGCCCAAGGCCACCTAATCACCTATGCACTTGAGTCAAAGTATAATCTATAATATCTGGTTCCTACCAATGTCCCTCCTTCCTTCTGCACAAATAACTCCTTCCATGTCTTCCATAGTACCCGACTTCATCCGGAGCCCAACGTGGATGTTGAGGAGGAAGAGGAAGAAGTTGTTCCTGTACCTGCTGCACCTGATGTACCTACTCCTCTTCGTATTGCATCACCCTTAGATCATCTGGTGCAATGATTCGACCAGTGGGAGGCTCATTTTGATTTCTATGTGGCTACCCAGGAGTAGCAGCACACTGAAGATTTGAGACGCTTCAATGACTATGCTACCCAGTAGTAACAACAGCACGACTAAGACATGGCCTGGTTTGCAGCACAGTTTGCAGCCATCCATGGATACTTTCAGCCACCACCTCCTCCTCCATCTGATCAGGACCTACTTTCGTACTAGTCTATTTTGCTTATATTATTTTCCTTGTGTTTGTTTTATATTATTATTTTTATGTGTTTTTCTATTGGTTTTCCCTTTTTAAGATGTCAAAAGGGGGAGTAGGTGTTGTTATTGTGTCTTATTATTGTGGTGTTCTAGTTATTGTATTTCTGGATCATTGTAATTCTTTGGCTTATCAATATTCAGATATTTTTTGAAATATCAATGTTTATTTACTGAACTTACATTTCGTAACAAATATTTACCATCATAAAAAAGGGGGAGATTGTTGCAAATTTGGATTCAAGGAGTATAGTTTTGATGATAACAAACATATTTGTTTTCTATTTTACTTGGCTAACCATTTCAGGTCCACAAGATCAAGTACAATCCAAGTCAGCTCAGGATTGAATCGGTCTGTATGTGATTTAGGTCTAATATAATCTTTCCCTTTCTTGAGTCAAATTCAATGTAATTGATCCCCTAGCTAAGAAACCTTGCACACACACACTCAGGGAAAGATTTTTGTGAGTTTAGAGTTTCTGTTAATTTTTGACCACATCGTCCTAGACAATAAACATATTGTACAGGATGATAAATTAAAAATAAAAATCCTAACTTGGGCTATCAAGTTAAGTCAATTTGATTAAGTCGATCGTCCTGGATAATACTCCCATCATACAGGATGATATGCTCAAATCAAAAACTCTCAGCCGCTAGAATGATTTAGGCAAGTTCTTATTTTTGGATCTTTGATCTGATCATCCTGGATGATACATATATCATCCTGGATGATCCATATATCATCCTGGATGATCCATGTATCATCCTGGATGATCCATTATACTCATGTCTAAAATAGTCTGGTGATTAAGGAAAGCAATTAATCTTTAATTGATACGATCATATCATCCCGAACAATCACAAGATCATCCTGGATAATATATGTAAAATCCTGACCGTCTAGAGCACTTCACCTAGACGACTAGAGCTGTGTGTAGGATGATATTCCCATTTTAAATGAATCGTATGGGATGATTAATATATCGGCCTAGACGATCAAGCTATTTTAAGATCATCCAACATGTTTTGATTGTACGCCCAAAGATGTGTGTAGGATGATTTTGTCATTTTTGAACTAATTGTACATGATAATAGACATATCATCCTGGATGATCAAGTCATTTTGAGATCATCCAGCATAAGTTCCCCTAGACGACCAGAGTTATCTTCTCGACCTAATTCCTGATTTACACTAATCATTCCGGACAATCACAGAATCATACGAGATAATCAAAACAAATTCTGTCTACTAAGCATCCAGAGGAACCAAATCGTCCAGGCTGATACATGTGATTTTGAACTGATAAAACAGGATGATCAATCGATCATCCTAGACCATCTTCAATGACCAGTTGAGATTTAGGGCAATTTTTTAGCCCTCCTATTTAAGATCTTTTTCTTTTAACAAGAAAAATCTTTTGCCACTTTCTTTTTTAGAGAAAACCTTGAGAGAGAGAGAGAGCTTGGGAGAGAGAGAGGATCTTATGAGCGAGAGTTTGTGAGGGATTCACAAAGGTTGCTCTAAGCAAGGATCTGAGTCATCTTCTTCGGTCATCGTCTCTTATCTTATCGATGTCTCTATGGGAGGATCTTTCATAAGAAGATCCAGGTTCTCTGTTTGCTTCAGGAGGAAGTGAATGGAGTCTAGGTTCTCTGCCTGCTTCAGAAAGAAGCGAAAGGAGTCCAGGTTCGCTGCCTGCTTCAGGAGGAAGTGAAAGGAGTCTAGGTTCTCTGCCTCACCGGGTTGGTGGAAAGGGGTTTTGTACAGGCTTCTCTGCCTTGCTATGGGAGCAGAAGGAGAGTCACTTAGTGTTAGTGAAATACCCGAAGGGGAGGCTCCGGGGAGTGGACGTAGGTTAAGTTGACCGAACCCCTAT
The DNA here is from genome assembly GCA_019925795.1 of Dendrobium chrysotoxum. Taxonomy (NCBI): domain Eukaryota; kingdom Viridiplantae; phylum Streptophyta; class Magnoliopsida; order Asparagales; family Orchidaceae; genus Dendrobium; species Dendrobium chrysotoxum. Next base: position 15,712,228 of record CM034301.1, on the reverse strand, counting down.
TATATCTGGTGTGTTCTTTCTGATTATTTTTCATACTTATTTTTCTGTTGATGATTATATGATTGTGATTATTATTTCATTATAGTGAACATCTGCACATCATCACGAAACTAAAATGTGTTAAAACATTCAAAAAGATTTTTATAAATCATTTTTCCTCATGAATTTTAAAATAACCAATTCACCCCCCCCCCCCTCTTGGTTAGCCTCAGGACTAGTTCACAAGGGCTTAACATCCCTATCAAACTTTTAGTATCGTCATGTATGATTAGAATAAAATTCTAAAAATAAAATATTTCCTAAAATTTGATTGGCAGATAATTTTTGAAATTAAACATATCATCCAAGACGATGGGAGGATCATCCATGATGATCTGTCTAATCAAATTTACTTAACCTAGATGCCCTAACTAGGTTTTTGTTTTAAACTAATCATCCAGGATGATTTTAGATCATCCTATACTATGTGCTCAAAATTCAGAAGACCCTCAAACTCACCAAATTTCTTCCCACAGTGTGTGTGTGCAAGGTTACTTAGCATTAGGATTCATCTTATTACATTTGACTCAATAAAAGGTAAAAACCATTAACATTTAAACTTACAGACTGACTCAATCCTACTCTACCCAATCTTGAGCTGGCTTGAATTGTAATTGACTTTGTGAACCTGAAAAGTTAGTAAGCATGGACAACTAAAATAGATATGCAGTAGTAGCAGTAAAGAAGTAGGAATATTTGATATCATCAAAACTATAATGCTTGAACCCAGATTTGTAATAAGTGCCTCTTACTTAGCTTCATTATTTGTACAAGGTTCTGACATATGGTAAGAATAACACATCAAACCTTTATCTAGAGTGATGAATACTATACAGATTTTGGTTTTCCTAAAGGAAATTTAATTAGATGCTCCTTGTTGATTGGAAGCAGCACCATTGAAATAAAATTCCCAAGTAGGCTTTTTATTTGACTCTAATTTCATGATATGCTCATATGCTAGTTCATCATTTATAGGACAATCATCTTGCACTTGGAGAGCTACTAAGAAGTCTATTATAACTTATCTTTCAATGCTCATAGAGGGATGAATGTAGTATCAGGGCTAGCCTTCATGATAGCATCAAACAAATCATTAAATACTATTGCTAGTTTTTTGGATATCAAATTTAACTTATGAGATAGCATATAATGCCTTAACTTCTAAGCAGTGAATACTAAAGCTAAATAGTGGTTCTCGATCAAAGGATAATTTACTTCAATGGGAAGTAAACATCTACTCAGATAATAAAAAGTATTCTCTCTTTCTTCCTTGTTAGCCCGAGCTAATAAGACACCATAAGATCAACTCAAGGTTGTTGTATATAAAATAAACAGATTCCTAAAAATAGGAGTAACTAAAACTTGAGGATTATCAAATACTGCTTTATACTATTGAAAGCTTTCAAGAAATTTTCATTCCATTAAAAGTGAACATCTTTCTTACATATAGCTGCAAATGGTTGATATCATCCTGATAGATTTGATATGAAACTTCTAAGATACACTAATCAACCTCAAAAAGATGTTAATTAGGTAAGACTTTTAGGTGGTGGCATTTCTATTATTGGTTTGATTTTATTCGAATCAATATCAATTCTACAATGTTGAACCATGAAACCCATTCCCTAAAGTGACACCAAATGTGCACTTCAAAGGATTCATTTCTAATTTATATTGGCATAATCTTTGGAAAATAATTCTCATATCATATAAATAATAATATCTTTTAAGTTTTTTAATGAATAGATCACTAATATAACACTCCACCTGGTGGTGGATGAGTTCGTCAAAAATCTATAATATTGCTTATTGATAAGTCGCTCCAATATTCTTCAATCAGAATGACATAACTTTGTAATAGTAGATCCCTATAGTGTTTTGAATATTGTATATTCTTCATCTTCAAAATCCATCTTGATCTGGTTGTACTCATATAAGCTACCCATAAAGGAAAATATCACATGCTAGGAAGCAATATCTACCATGATTTTTGATATTAGGAATGGAGACTCATCTTTATGATAGGACTTATTTAAATCGATGCATAAATAACCATTCTTTTTCTTGATTAGGATGATGCTAGCTAACCAAGTTTAATATTTTTCCTCCCTAATAAAGCTAGCAATGATTAACTTTTTGACTTCAGCCATAACGCGTTGCTTGATGTCGAGTCACTTGTTTAATTGGAACCATCTATGGTTGAATTGCCAACTTATGAACTACTATGTTTGGAGATAATCTAGCCATTTGTCATAACTCCATGCGAAATAGTCTCTGAATTTTGATAATAACTCAATCATGTTGTTTGCCTCATCCCCATTCAACAAAGAGCATATGAAAATCGGACGAGGGTCCTCTTTGGTGCCTAGATTTATTTATTTTAGATCATTAATTGTAGATTTAATTTACTCTTCAAGTTTAGGAGGTGCATCCTTAACTTAAGAGTCATTCAGATCATCTAAAGGTTTTAAATAGGTTCATTAAAAGATTTAATATTCATTGAAAAGAAACTATCAGACTCTAGATTATTTGATATAATTAAGCAATATTCATTATCATCAAATGAATATAGAGTAGCAAATCCAACACCCAATCTTGATGCATATTTATGATATTTTGTAGTCTATAGATGTTCAAATTGCTAAGCTTTGCCTCTAAGTCTAGTTTGATGGCGGTAAACCTTAGAAAATTTATTTACACAATTCAAACACTAATCAAAAGACAATTCTATTATTTCATCCATAAATAGATCATCAAGGGTTACATCAGTTTCAGGGGGTTTACTGGTGGAAGGTAAAAAGATATTGGCTTTACTATCGGGGTTTAAAGTAAGAGAGGATTTCAACTCTAACATTTTTACATCATTTTGGGATAGTAGGGTTAAGGTAATATTTGTCTCATACTTTTTTAGCCTCCCATGGTAAATAAATTTAAATTATCTTCCCTAGCGACCAAGAACCTATCCTCATCGCTATCAATTTCTATAAAAATCTCAAACCTTAGATGATTGTTAAATTTCTTATATTCTACATTATGTAGGTCTTTCTCATTTATATATATTTCATCCTCCGAGCTGGATTCCAAATAAATATCTATTGCAAACTTCCATATTTGTATATTATGTTTTTCATTTTCTTGTCTTACTACCTCTTCCTCCAGATTATAATGTCATTCTACAACCTCTTTAAGATATGAGGGAGGGGTAGGTGACCAACGAACATAGTGTTCAAGATCAGAATACTATTCTTTTTCCTTCTCTTCTTCTTTTTCTTTTCCTTTTTCTTTCCTTTCTTTCATTTCTATTAATTCTGCTCCAGCTAGTTTGAGATTTTTAGAGAAAACAGTATGCTTCTATTTTGATTAAAAAAGTAGTTTTGAAAATGTTAGTTATCTTTGGGAATAATTTCAAATTGACATTTAAATTTGAAACCTGAAATTGAACATCCATTAGTGATGATATACTACCTCGAAATGTAGAGATACAATCCCTTGATGGGTTTAAATTTAGGATTACAAGTTTGATCCTAAATATCGTAACTAGATTTAGAAGGGAACCACATATGATCCCAAAGGATCAAAATGAAGTTCAATCAAATATGTGGCCACGATAATCTGGATAAATTATCATTAATTTTATATTCAAAGTTATGTCAATAAATGATGTATCATCCCAAAGGAAGAAAATATTATTCATTGTTAATTGCTTGAATATGACGATAATGATCACCATTTTTGTTTTGATTTCCCAAAGATAATTAATTAAGAGTTTTGAAAAGCTTGATTTTAAAAATAGTCTGGGTTTCTAAATCTCCTACGAGTGTAAGCCCTTGTAGTTATTACATCATAGGAAATTAGAAATTTCCTACAAAAACTCTCGATTAAAATAGCGATATGAATTTTATTTAAGATTTTAAAGGTTGATGTCAAAGGAGGTAGGGACTGGAAATTTCAATCGAGAATGGATCAGAATTGAACACTTATTTTTGGAGTCAAAGGAGAAAGGGTAGGAGGTGTCTTGAGATTCTAAATTACTTCAGAAACACCTCAGCCTATCCTAAGTGTTGGACTTAAATTTGATGGAAATAGATTTAATGTTTAAATGATTGATTTTATTATAAAGTGGGAATTAGATTCCCGGAGGCTGAGGTCTTAAGATTAAAAATCTGCCTCAGATCTTAAGTCTAAAGTGGGTACTGAAAATCAGTAACCTGGATCCTAGCCAATAAAATGCAAATCTGGACTTACCCCAGCCTAGATTAGAGAGCCAACTAAACCACATAAATGCTTCAAAACTATGTGTCTGGTCTTTTAAATATATAGTGGTAGGGGTGTTATTTAAGATTGGTTTAAGGAGAGTGGGGCCGACATCTAGAGCAGATTCCTAATTGGCCCCTTGACATATATTGGGTGAAAAGCTTAGGCTAGAAATGGAATTAAGAATTATACTCAATTTTAATTTATTTCTAATGCAATGCATGCTAGTTGACTCGAATGCTTTAAAATCAAAATGAAGTAATTTTAAAATTAGGCTTAAAAAAAATAAATTTTATCCTTGAGATTGCACAACATCCCCTTGGATAGAACTGTACCCTAATAGGTCAGGTGGTCTGCCAAAACCCACAGGCGGGGAGGTGCCTAACACGGAAGAGAAAAGTCAATATGAATGCATGAAAAACCCCCGGCGGGTACTGGCTTACTTCTTAAAGGCGTTAGAATTTCTATCTGAGCCTAAACATTTTAAATTTTAATTAAAGTAGAAATAGTTTGACCGTACCCTCCCGAGCCTTTGATCGGATTCCAGGCTAAATCAAATATGACATGTAAGATCGCCAAAAAAATAATAAAAGCAGGAAAATCTTAATCGTAATCAACACATCAATCAAATCAGTCAAATAATTAAATGAATTAAATAAATATTCAAAATAAAAGTCCATAGGCAAGTGCCTTTTAATTATATAACCTAGGATCTGTAAGAAAAGTAAAGTGGTCGGGTACCACTGACTACTACCTGAATTTTACTCCTAAAAGACTCAAGTGACTTTGAGAATTGGGATTCTTCTCGTTCTCCACTTCTTCAACGTCTTAGAACTCCTTGGATCGTTGGGTCCAGATATCCAGGTGAAAAGAAACTCCTCCTGAATGGGGGTATTATCTTTTCTCTTTAAATACTTTAAGATCATCAAAATTTAGATCTCCAAATGGAAAGAGACTCTCCCCTAAAGGATGTTCAGTCCTCTTTGGATTCAAAATTGGATGCTTAAACATCGCATTCTCAAATCACTTAACACATTACAACTCAACATTGAATCAAATTACATCAATCAAAATTAAAATTCAAGACTCGATCCTGCAGGGTTATCCTAATAATCAGCAGTTAATATTTGACATCCCAAGCAGTTAATATATTGAAATTTAAAAGCTCAATCACAGTGACACTTGGCCATGCTCTTTTTGATTTAAAGGGGGACTTAGCACTATGAAGCACCAGTGCATAAAATAATATTAATTTTAAAGCTTTAATTATTATCCCTTTTAATTTTAAATATCATGTACAAGCATGGCCACATGCATAAGATTGAATTAGTATAAATCACCCCTAACCTAAGGGTAGATCTAATGTACAATCAATCACATCATAGAGTGCCAAAATTAAATAAACAATCATAACAATTCTACTACTAGCAAATAACATACAGTAAAAGCTCAAAAACCCAGCACACAGCAGAAAAGTAAACACCGGCCAAGCCTAAGACTAGAGTTGGTTATCCTAGCAAACCATCTAAAGTGTGTGTAGGAGGCTGTGTTGGTTTGATATGTCCTAAGTAGGATCATTTGATTGAAGTTGTTAAGGGTTCTGGTTAGTTGAAAAGGCTTTAAGGAGGTTTTAATTAAAGTTTAAATCTTAATAATTTAAATTTGATTTTAAACTTGATTTTAATTATTTCTTGGATACCACCTTTGTTGCACATCAAGACCGTCAAGTTTATTTCACCTTCCTTGGGGCTAATTTAATAGCCTCATAGGCTTGGGTTACCTAGTGGTACCCGGTATAATTCAGTGATTTGAGTTTGATTAAGTTTGAAAGTTAATTAAATTTTAATAAAAGTTGATTAGTTGCTGATTTTTAAGTTTGAATTAATGTTTTCTGGAATTTTAAATTAAATATTAAATATTGGAATTTTCTGAATTATTTTAATCATTTAATTAAGAGGTCAAAAGTTGACTTTTTGATTTAAAGTATTATCTAAAATGTTAATATTTTATTACAATACTAGACCTTAACACGATCAGTTAGACTATAAGTATGTTGGAGTTGGATTTTTCTACATTTTATTATGAAGGTTTGAAGATTTGACTTAATTTTAATCTAAGTTTGACTAAAACTTGACTTTTTCAAATTTGATTGATTTCTGAAATTTTGATATTTTTTATAAATATTAGACCTTAACATGAGTTGTATGCCTTTGAGTTTGCTCAATTTGGAGTTGATTTGAATTAGTTATGAATTTTTGAAGTTTGGTGAATTATTTGAATTATTTAATTTGTTTAATTAAGGGGTTTTTGATGGTTTAATCCAAATGACCTCCAAACTCCTTGAAATCAACTCCAAAGGTCAGGAATGACCTAAGAAGAGATTCCTAAGTGTTTGAGAGAGTTTTAGAATTTTTAATATTTTTTAATTAATTAAAATAATTAAATATTCAATTTCAATTAAACTTAAATTAAGATCAAATTTGATGTCCAGTCATGGGGCTTTTATTTTTCATTGATTAAGAGTTTAATTCTGGTAAATTAGAGGTATTATGTGTAATTTTTAGGTTTAATTTTGATTTATTAAAATTTTTGGAAATTTCTAGGCTTAATTTAAAGGTTAATTTTGACTTGATTAATTTTCTGACCTAATGGGCTCCATATTGGGTGAAATTTGAACCTAAGGTATTAAATATCGCTAGGTTTAATGTTCTCAAGTTTCACCCCTATTGGGTGTGTGTAGAATTTCCTAGGAATATTCTAAGTTATCTAGCCCTTATCATTAATTATTTTTCTTAGGCAACACTAATGTTCAATTGGGATTAAAATATTGGTCATTTAACCCTGATACTAAATTACACATACCAGAGAGAAAAGCATGCCTAGTTCTAAGTGCTGTGTGAGTTATAAATTTTTAAAGTTTTGGGATAAAATGTGATCTAAAACTTTAAAAATTAAATTCACCAAAATTCAGCAATTAACTAGGGCTGAAATTTTTATGAAATGTGGGTAACACACATTAGTATACTATATCCAAATTTGATATCAATCAGATTAGTGGATTGAGAGTTATCAAAGAAATTCCATTTTTATTAAAAGCTTAATAACTCTCCATATAGTGATCAAATTTATTCAAACTAAATTTTAGAATAAATTTGAGCTCGAGACGAATCCAACGAGCCTAAGAACCTCAAATTTGGACACAAAATGGATTTTTTGTGAATTTTCAAAGTTTTAAAGCATTTTTTTAATTTTTTAATTCAATTAATAGCCGGGCCAATCATTGGCAATGATTGGCGCTGAAACGATGGCGGCGTGTGGCATGCTGAAACGTGGCACGATTTGATTTGTAACTTATCCACGTCGGCGTCTCATCTGAGCCGTTCATCCAACTGCGGTATATCCGACGGTCATGATTAAGCCACGTTACCTCCCACGATTTCAAAATGACATTGGTTTGAATCTGGGTGAAGACACACACGTGTCGACTGATCTTGGGCCGTCCGATCATGAAAGAAGGAAAATCGGATGGTCGAGATCAATCCAGGTTAATTTAGTTCAAAATAAACTAGAAAATTTAAATGCTTATAACTTTCGATCCAGCTGTCCAAGTTTTATGAAATTTGAAACATAGGATCTACATATCCTAATCTTTTAATCCATGGAGTTTCAGGCCTCCATGTATTGGGATTTGGGAGAAATCATGGTTTAAGCATAGATATTAAAATGCACATAACTTTCTAACCTGTGGTCAAATTTTGATGATCTTAGGCTCGTTGAAAAGCTGCTACAATCCTCTTCAACGTTATAGAAGATGTCAAAATTTAGTTCTAGCTGGAGTGCAAGTTATTCTTGAAATTCCTGATTCTCTCTCTAGACTCTCTCTCTCTTCACCAAAACATGGTTTGGAAGCTAGTTTGGTGGGGAAAAACTTGGGGAAGCTAGGGTAATATCTTGAGAAGCTCCTAGGATAGCTTAGAAGGCTAGAGAAGTTCTAGAGAAAACAAATCAAGTGAGAGAAGGTTAGGATTAGAATGAGGCTTGGTTTTAACCTTTTTACCCTATTCAAGTCCCTCCATCTTGAATGGATGGCTGTGATTGACTGTGGGGGCTCTTGGATGACTTCCACCTGTCGCCCAAATAGTTAGAGAGTAGGGAAATAAAAGGACAAAAGGGCAAGTGATGTGTAAAGCAAGTCTTATCCTCATATGCCCATGTGGAGAGCTTGCGGACCATTTGATCATGATCTAAGGGTTGGAATGAGCTCTAAAAATGTTCTAGAGGGGCTTTAAGTAGTTGGAGCTAAATGCTATTTAAGTTACAAGGGTTTAATCAAATGTTTAAACCATTCAAAGGCTACTTTGACCCTCTATTGACTATTTGACCAATCAATGGGTCAAGGTAGCCTGATGTGGCATGCAAGGTGGCACCACACATTGGATGGAATGAAAGTTGAATCATGCAATTGGAGTTTGAAATAATATAGAAGGATTTAAATGGGTTTTATCAAGTCAAAATGAATTGACTTGGTCCAATAAACCAAGACTTAATTTCAAATGAAATTGGGTATGCTTAAATCATGTAATGAAGAAGAATTAAAGGCTTGAATGCATCGATTTGACTAGATTAATTGATTTGACCAAAATAGACCACATTTGATTGTAGTTAGGCTTGGTTGACCAAGTCAACTATTAATTGGTCAAGGGTCCAATCAAAGACTAAATCATTGAGGGAAAGATTAAAGGGGTTTTAAAAGGGTTTTGAAAGAGTTTTGAAGGTAATTGAAGTTTGATTCAAAGTGAAAGAGCTTAAGGGTTGAATTGGTCAACCTAGGTTGACTCAAGGTTTGGATATAGGCTCAATAGATTTGAAATGACATTTTGAGACTGTAAAAGGTGGTTCCAAAGTATGGGAAGGTCAAATCAGTCAAAATGACTACTTGAACCCTAAAGGGCCTGTTTTGTCAACTTGGGTTGACTTGGTCAACTAGGTTGACCCAGGGTCTGAGTTTGGGTCCAATAGGTTGGGTTTAATATTTAAAAATTGTTGGAGGTGGTTCCAAGCAACTTGAAGGTCATTTGATTTGAAATGTGCATTTGAACCCCTAAGGGGTATTTTGGTCATTTTGACCCCGGGTCAACTTGGGGTCAAAGTTCATCCAAAAAAATGCTGTTTAATATTCAAGAGGTCAGGATTAAAGGTCTGGATGTGATTAGAGTCTTTGAGTAAGTCTTTAACGTCAAAATCCACTGGGTGGCAGGTCTAGTGGCATAGACTGTAAATATTTGAAGGTTTTACAGCCTTTGGAAATCAATTCAATTTCTGGGGTTAAAAACCTGAGAATGAGCTCAAATTTGGAGAGTTGCCTCTAGAGACATGTCACATCAACATACAACTGATAGACCCTGAATCAGAGGTCATTTGATAGGGTTTTGAAGTGTTCAAAGATTTGCTGGAAAAGGCTTTTAGGACTTAGACCTTTAGCCTTGAATTTGAGTCTGGAAATCTGGATTTGGTCTAGATTTTGGGTTTGAATATCTGTATTTGAATTAAGCCTAGATTAAATTGAAATCTAAATTAATCTAGAGGAATCTTAGGGTCTAGAGCAGATCCTAGGAACTAGAAGAATTTAAAGGAATCTTAGGGTCTATAACAGATCCTATGGAATGAAATCTAGGGAGATCTTAGAGTTTAAATTCTAAGAGATTCTAGAGTCTAAGAAACCTTGAGGTCTGGGATCTAGAAGAATCTTAGGATCTTGAGTGGATCCTAAAGTTTGGATTGTAGGAAGATCCTAGGGTCTAGATAGATCTTAGGATCTAGATGGATCTGGAGGAATTCTAGGGTTTAGAGTAGATCCTAGGGTCAAAGAAGATCATATGATCTAGAGTCTAGTAGAATCCTAGGGTCTAGAGTAGATCCTAGGGTCTGAAGTTTAGGAGGATCCTAGAGTCTAGATCAACCTGGAGTTTGATTGAATTGAGTTTAAAATTAACATAAGATTAAGACTGATTTGAATCTAGATTGATATAGGATCAACATTAGTCCTAGGGTCAAGATTAATCCTAAGGATTAAAAAGATCCTAAGTCCTGAATTCATCTGGAGTATGGACTGGGTCCAAATGACCTTATACAAAAATAAGGTCAACAAATGGACCCCCAATATGTGTAATAGAATGAAGTTCTATTGCACATATTGACGTTGACTAAATTAAAAGGTCAAGCATGGAATTTTGATCCTTAGGGAAAGCAAAATTTTATCCCTAGGGAATTAGGGTTTGAATTGATTCTAGGGTAGTACCACAGAGGGCGTACTCTACCACTAGTGGGTTTGGTCATAAGGGAAAGGAAGAGTCTATCCCTAAAGGAGAAGAAAGTATGGGTGATCATATAGAAAGGAAGAATTCCTAACTACAAAGGACCAAGTTTGGATTTGATTTTAAAGGAGAGGAAATCCTAACCTTAGAAGATTGAGTTTGAAATTAAAATTAGGGTAGTGCCACAAGGGGTGTACTCTACCACTAGTAGATATAATCCTAAGGAAGGGAAGAAAACCTATCCTTACAGGAAAAGAAGACCTGAGTGATCCTATATAAAGAATGAACTCCTAAATATAAAGGATCGAATTTAGAATTGATTCTAAGGAAAAGGAAACCCTAAACTCAGAAGATTGAATTTAAAATGATACTAGGGTAGTGCTAGGAGCAGCGTGCTCTACCATTAATAGATTTAATCCTAAGGGAAGAAATATCTAACCCTAAGGAGAAGAGAACATGGATGATCTTATAGGAAGAAGGAACTTCTAACTATAGAGGATCATGTTTGAATTTGATACTAGGGTAATGCCACGAAGGGCATACTCTAACACTAGTAGATCTAATCCTAAAGGAAGGGAAGTCTTAACCTTAGGAAGAAAAAGTTTAGATGATCGTATAGAAAGGAAGAATTTCTAACTACAGAGATCGATTTGAAATTTGATACTAAGGGAAAAGAAATCATAACCTTAAAAAAATTGAAATTTAAAATGATATTAGGGTAGTGTTGGGGGCAGCGTGCACTACCACTAGTAGATCTAGTCCTAAGGGAAGAAACATCTAACCCTAAGGAAAAGATGATTGAATTCAAGAATTTAAAAATTGAAATTAAAACTCAGGAGTCTAATCCTACGTAAAAGAGAAGTTATTAACCCTAAGGAGAAGAAAACCTGGATGATCCTATAGCAAGAATAAACTTCTAACTATAGAGGATCAAAATTGAATTTTGATATTAGGGTAGTGCCACAAAGGGAGTACTCTACCACTAATAGATCTAATCCTAAGGGAAGGAAGAAGAACCTAGCCCTAAAGAAAAGAGGGTTTGATTTTACAACTCAAAATTAAATCCAGGACGGTGCCACTGAGGACTTACTTCATCACTGAGAACTATAATCCTAAGGAAAGGAAAAATCCTAACCTTGAGGACAAGAAAATTTGATTTTGGAACTTGAAATTGAAGCCAAGACGGTGCCATAGGGGACTTATTCCATCACTAGGGAGTCTATTTCTAAGAGAAAGAGAATACTTACTCTAAGGAAAGGAGAACTGGATGATCTCATGGGAAGGGAGTATTGCTTCCTAAAGGAGATCAGGCTTAAATTTTGAATTTTGAAACTAGGATGGTGCCACAAAGGGCGTTATCCATCACTAGAAAATCTAATCCTAAGGAGAGAAAGCATAATGACTCACATCTGACCTTAAGGAAAAGAAGATTGGAGGACCCTGAGGGAAGGAAGCATTATTTCCCACAGAAGGTCGAATCTAGATTTTGAATCCAGGATGGTGCTACAGAGGGCGTGCTCCATCACTAGAAGATCTAATTCTAAGAAAAGAAAACACGATGACTCACATCTATCTTTAAGGAAAAGAAAACTGGAGGACCCTGAGGGAATGAAGTATTGATTCCCATAGAAGGTTAAATCTGGATTTTAAATCTAGGATGGTGCCATAGAGGGCATGCTCCATCACTAGAAGATTAATCCTAAGGAAAGAAAGCATGATGACTCACATCTGTCCTTAAGGAAATAAAATTTGGAAGACCCTGAGGGAAGGAAGCATTGATTCCCACAGAAGGTCGAATCTAGATTTTGAATCTAGGATGGTGCCATAGAGGGCTTGCTCCATCACTAGAAGATCTAATCCTAAGGAAAGAAAGTATGATGACTCACATTTGTCCTTAGGGAAAAGAAAATTGGAGGACCCTGAGGGAAGGAAGCATTACTTCCCATAGAAGGTCAAATCTAGATTTTGAATATAGGATGGTGTCATAGAGGGCGTGCTCCATCACTAAAAGATCTAATCCTAATGAAAGAAAGCACGATGACTCACATCTGTCCTTAGGAAAAAGAAAACTAGAGGACCCTAAGGGAAGGAAGCATTGCTTCCCATAGGGTCGAATCTAGATTTTGAATCTAGGATGGTGTCACAAAGGGCGTGCTCCATCACTAGAAGATCTAATTCTAAGGAAAGAAAGCACGACGACTCACATCTGTCCTTAAGTAAAAGAAAACTGGATGATCGTGTGAGAAGGAAGCACTGGGACTCACACCTAACTATAGAGGATCAGATCTAGATTTTAGATCTAGGATGGTGCCACAGAGGGTGTGCTCCATCACTAGAGGATCTAATCCTAAGGAAAGAAAGTACGATGACTCATATCTATCCTTAAGGAAAAGATGACTAGAAGATCATGTGAGAGGGAAGCATTGCTTCACACAGAATCAGGTCTAGAGTGATCGTACATGAAGGAAACTTGCTTCATATAGAGGATTGAATCTGGATGATCAAATGTAGAGAAAACTTATTCTACATAGAGGATCAGGTCAGGGTGATTGTATATAGAGGAAATTTGCTCTATATAAAGGATTAGGTCTGAAATGATCATATGTGAAGGAAACTTACTTCGCATAAAGGATCGAGTCTGAAATGATTGTACATGAAGGAAGCTTACTTCACATGGATGATCAAATCTGGATGATCGTATATAGAAAAAACTTGCTCTATATAGAGGATCAGGTCAGGATTCTCGAACTAGGATGGTGCCACAACGGGCGTGCTCCATCACTAGTGGATGATCTTGTGGAGTGGAAACTTGCTCTACATGAAAGATCGGGTCTGGATGATCATGTAGGAAGGAAACTTGCTTCACACAGAGGATCGAGTCTACATGATTACATGTAGAGAAAACTTGTTCTATATAGAGAATCGGGTCTGGATGATTATATGTAGAGGAAACTTGGTCAACATAGAGGATCAGGTCTGGATGATTGTATATAGAGGAAACTTACTATATAGAGAGGATCAAGTCTGGATGATCGTATATAGAGAAAACTTGCTCTATACAGAGGACCAAATCTGGATGATCATATGTAGAAAAAACTTGCTCTATACAGAGGATCGAGTTTGGATGATCATGTGTAGAGGAAACTTGCTCTATATAGAGGATCGAGTATGGATGATCATGTGTAGAGAAAACTTGCTATACATAGAGGATCAGGTCTGGATTCTAAAATTTGAGATTTGAATGATTTTTGAATTTGAATTGGTTTAGTTTTGAATTTAAAGATGTTTGAATTTAAAATTTTGTTTGACAAATTTGAATTTGAAGGGTTTTGAATCTAAATTTAAAGAGGTTTTAAATTTGATTTGATTTAATTTTGAGTTTAAAGATGTTTTGAATTTGAAATTGATTCAAATCGATTTTGAATTCGATTCAAATCGATTTTGAATTCTTAAAAGTTTTTGAAATTTGATCTCAAATTTGATTTTTAATCGACATGGTTGTGAATTTGAATTTAAGTTTGACCCTCATCTGACATAGTACTTCCTGAAGAGCCTCTCCAATGTTTGAAAATATTAAGTGGCTTTCTTCAGGGTTGATTAGTTAAAAGAAATCTTCTTCAAAGATCATTAGAATGAACGATCCAGTCAACATTGATTCAAGATTCCCATTGAATTTATAATGGATTAGAAATGGTCTCCAAAAGACTACGACCAAGTCTCTTACTTGGGGAGTTCTAAAGTGACACAGCTTATCAATATCTCAAATCAAACATGACTTATAAACTTTCAAACTTCATTGAGTATGTATTTGATTTCTATTTGAAGCCATCGAGCTCCTCAAATTAGAGTCCGGCACTCTGCTCAATTATAGTTTGATTTTGAACAACAAGTATCAGTAAAGGAAACTACGCCCTTAGATCAGAAAGATTTAGGACCCAACACAGGGTGTGGTTGATTTTGAATGACAATTTCTAGCATTAGAAAATACTCCTCTAGTGGGATTGAGCTTGGACCCAGCATAGAGTATAATTTTCTAAAGAAGGCCTTAAAGGAAAGATGCCTATGTGGAAGAACTCACACACATTCCTTAAAGACTAGATTTAAATTTCTATCAGGAGTAGAAGATTCATTCTTCTTATTAGAAAAACTTCCTCTAGCTATTTGGACCCTATCAGAATGACAAGCGGAAACAACTTTAGAAGTATAGTTAAAAGTTGAGTGACTTCAACTAACCTGAAAAGGTTTAAGGATTTAGTGAAAGTTCGATAGGGATGTTAAGCCCTAGTGAACTAGTCCCGAGGCTAACCAAGAGGGGGGGTGAATTGGTTATTTAAAAATTTCACGATAACTATGAAAAATCTTTTTATAACGTGCAGCGGAAACGAATTAAAACAATGATAAAAAGATCAACCACAGATATTCACCCAAGCAGTTAATATCAGGAAAAATTAAAGTGCAGAATTGAATCAGAAAAGCAAACCAGATTTTATAGTGGTTCGGTCAACTTAACCTACGTCCACTCCCCGGAGCCTCCCCTCCGGGTATTGCACTAAACAGAAGTGTCTCTCCTTTTGCTCCCACAGCAAGGCGGAGAAGCCTGTACAAAAATCTCCTTTTCACCACATGGTGAGGCAGAGAACCCGACCTCCTTTCGCTTCCTCCTGAAGCAGGCAGAGAACCTTCGAACTCCTTTCGCTTCCTCCTGAAGCAGGCAGAGAACCTAGGAACTCCTTTCGCTTCCACCTGAAGCGGGCAGAGAACCCGGATCTTCTTGCGAATGATCCTCCCACGACAAACACTGACTAGACGAAAGACGATGAGCGGAGAAGACGACTCTGATCCGTGCTCGGAGCAACCTTAGTGAATCCCTCACTAACTCCCCCTCACAAGATCTTCTCTCCCTCTCCCAACTCTCTCTCTCTCTAGGGTTTCTCAGGGAAGGAAGGCAGCAAAAGATTATTCCAAAATTTGGAAAAAGTTCTTTTAAAGGAGGGCTTAAAATTTGCCCTAAATCTCAACTGGTCGGCCAAGATCGTCCAAGACGATCGGTAGATCGTCCTGTACGATCAGTTCAAATTCAGCTGTTTTAGCCTGGACGATCTGGCTCTTCTGGATGATCAGTAGAAAAAGTTGTTCATATCGTCCCGTACGATCCTGCGATCATCCGGGACGATTAGTTCAAATTGAGGGAAATCGTCCAGAAGACAGTTCGGGTCATCCAGAGAAATCTGTGCTGGACGACCAAAAAATGACTTGATCGTCCCGGACGATAAGGTCATCGTCCGGTACGATTAGTTCAAAAAGGCCCCAAATCGTCCTGTGCATAGTTCTAGACGTACAGCTTAAATGCACTAGACGATCAAGATCGTCCGGGACGATCCTGCGATCGTCCAGGACGATATGATCGTATCAACCAAAAATTAATTGCTTTCCTTAATTACCAGATTAAATTAGGCATGATTGTACTGGATCGTCCGGGCTGATACACGTATCGTCCGGGATGATCAGACCAAGTATCTAAAAATAAGAACTTGCCTAACTTGATCTGGCGGCTGAGAATTTCTGATTTAGGAATATCATCCCGTACGATCCGTAGATCGTCCAGGACGATCGGCTCAATCAGACCCTCTTAACTTTGTCACCCTAATTAGGGTTTCTATTTTAACTGGATCGTCCAGGATGATGTGGATATCGTCCAGGACGATCTGAACAAATTTGCAACAGAAACTCTAATTCACTCAATCTCTCTCCCTGAGTGTGTGTGTGCAAGGTTACTTAGCTAGGGAATCAGTTACATTACAATTGACTCAATAAAAAGAAAAATCATACATTTGACACACTTGGACCCGATCTTGAGTTGGCTTGAGTGGCTCGCGGTCTTTTGTGCCTGAAACAGATTAGCCAAGCAAAATACACTGGAAATATGTTTGTCATCATCAAAACCAGATTTGCAACAATCTCCCCCTTTTTGATGATGGCAAACATTTGTAAAGTAGTCTAAAAATAAAAGTAAACTAGGAGATCCAACAAACAAATATTTTTTAAATTTTCATTTAACAGCTAAAATAATACATGAAGCATGACTCAGAAAATAGAAACAGACACGACTACAACTGACTCCCCTTTTTGACATCACAAAAAGGAGGAGCGAAAAACATAACACGGAAATAAAACATAAAATAAAACATACACAGAACAACAACACGACAGAAAACTAAAACTGAGGCGGATCCTGATCGGAAGAAGGAGGTGGCGGTGGAGGGTAGAAGTAATGGTGAATGGCCTGAAAGTGAGCTCCAAACCAGGCCATGTCCTGGTCGTGCTGCTGCTGCTGCTGCGCAGCATAGTCCGCGAAGCGTTGGAGGTCCTCGTTGTGCTGCTGCTCTTGGGCAACCACGTAGGAGTCAAAATGGGCCTCCCACTGGTCGAAGCGCTGCACCAGGTGGTCAAGGGGAGAGGCAATGCGAAGGGGTGCAGGTGCCTCTGGTGCAGTAGGAACTGGAGCAGCCTCTTCCTCTTCTTCCTCAACATTTGGGGCAGGCTCCGGATGTAGGCGGGTGCTGTGTAGGACGTGGAATGAGTTGTTTGTGAAGAAGGAAGGAGGGACATCAGGAGGGACAGGATACTGAAGGTCATATTTTGTCTCTAAGGCATAGTGAATAAGATGACCTAAAGCTAGATTTGGGCGACGCCTGTGGCCCGGATCTCTAATGGAGGTGAGATGTTCTATGTATCGGATGATCAGATCAGAGGCATTAAATTCTCGACGGGGCATGATGTAGTAGGTGGTCAAGGACAGGAGCGGGGTAATGTGAATCCGATCCCCCGCCTTTGGAATGACGGAGGAATGAAGGACGTGCTGAATGGTCCGGGCGTCCTTGAGAAGGGAAGTGCAAGCATTGTCGTGATAGGGTGCGTTGGTATTGCGAAGGAAGTGATTGGCGACACTCCAATCATAGTCGGGATCGGTGATGATCGTGTGGATCTTGTCGCCAGTGACAGACAAGTTGAGGATATTGTGAAAATCGTGGGTCGTGAGTTCCACGGGGCGTTGATTTACGTAGGAGCGAAGAGTGGAATAGTCCGCGGAAATGCGCAAGTTGGCAAAGAAGATGCGAAGGAGTTCCAGATTGAAGGGAAAGGCTAAGGTCAGAATGAAGGTGAGGGAGGTGTGTGCGAACAAATCTAAGATGGGATACGTGAGAGTGCGGGGATTGACAATCTTGGAGTGCGTGATACCCACATTACGATAGCATTCGAAAGCCGCTTGATCAGCGGCATTCAGGAAACGAGGATCGACATGTCCCCGGGATGAACTGGCCCCCTTTTGATGAGATCTTTTGCCACCAGCCATTAGGAAACCAAAGAGGAGGAAAGGAGAAGGAAAGTGGAGGAAAAACGATGTGAAAAACATGAAGAAAACTGCTGTTTAAATAAAAAACGGACTGATCGTCCCGTACGATCGCGGGATCGTCCGGGACGATGTGGTCATTTATGATGTTCTGGACGATTGGTCAAAAAGGCGGTCTGATCGTCCAGGATGATTAGACACATGCGATCATCCCGAGGAGTCAGGCTGGACGACCGTTGATGAAAAGTATCATCCATGACGATTAGGTGGATCGTCCAGGACGATATGCAATAAATATGTCGGACGGGCCGAATTTTAATCGTCAAGTGGCTGACACGTGGATCGTCCAGGACGATGAGGTGGATCGTCCAGGATGATGGGCAATAATTGGTGCAATGTCAGCCGTTTGATCGTATCAGGAAGATATGGATCATATCGTCCAGGACGATGTAAGGATCGTCCAGGACGATCACCAATAATTGGGGTAGTTTCAGCAGCAGGAGCAGTGGGTATGATTTTGAATGAATCGTCCAGGACGATTTTTTGGATCGTCCAGGATGAAGAGGATCGTCCAGGACGATAGGTGTATCGTCTATGACGATGTGAAGAAAAGCAGAAAAGAATGGAGGATGAAGATGATCGATCAGGATCCAAAAAACACAACCATGAAATCAAAATAACAAAAAGAAGAATAAAACTTACCGCAAAAACACATAGAAGTATTTTTTATTTTTTTATTTTTATTTATTATTTTTTTTTATTAAGCTGCTCTTAGAAAATCAGAATTTTTCCTTGACTTTAGATTCGAAAACCAATGACAGGACGATTGACAGCGCTGAAATCCAGAAAAGGTTGGAAATAATCAACGTTCGTAGCGCCGACCCCGGGCACCTTATCGATGCAAACCTCTTTCAAAACAAAAATTCGATTCAGAATAAAAGACATTAGATTTGAAAAGAAATCCTTTCAAGCCTCGTTCCAGAAAAATATCTGATATAATAGTGTTACAAAGTAAAAAATCAGAAATCATGATTTTCAAAACTCAAGCTTTTGAAAATATTAAGTGGCGCACAGATTCCTCTAAGACATTTAATAATCTGAAAGGAAAGAAAGCTTGTTTTGGGCTCATTTTGTGCCTCTTTTTCAAATTGGTTGGCGCTTTGCGCATCTTTTGATTTTTGATACACTTTGTGTATCCAATTTGGCAATTTCGCATCTTTTCAGTTTTGGGCTCATTTTATGCCTCTTTTTCAAATTATCTAGCGCACTGCGCATCTTTTATAAGCTTTATCCTTTTCATAATCATTAAAGAGTCTCAGCTGTGAGATTATCTTCCAGACATAGGAGATGACTCTCCGCAGTAAGGAAGAACGATTCACAAAATAAAATCCATACAACATATGATAAATGCAATCACTTGGTTTAGAAAATCAAACTAATGACTCAAGACTTTGAAAAACACTATTGATATGAGGCAGATTTCTGTAGGAAGATAAAATAATCTCTATTTCAAAAACTGACATTTTAATTTTGAAAAGGATTTTTATTCAAAAGAAACTACACACCAGTAAAGGAGTTAGAGGAAGAGAAATAATTATCAATGTTTCTTCCCTTTAACAGATTCAGCGAAGTCAATCACTGCTTATCAGCTTCCAAACCAAAACAAGGTAAAAACTCCCAGTCAAAAATTCAGATCACCAGAAGTAGTGAGCGATGATCAGATCTTGAAAAGCATAAAACAGTAAGTGCAAGATATGAACCCATAAATAAATAAAAACAGGTAGAAAATTATAACAAAGTAAATACTCAAATCAAACTAACAAAAAGGGTAACACAGAAATCAGCAGAAGAAATAAAATCAACTGAAAGCAAATAATCAAACCAAAACTAACTAACAGAAATCAGAATACAAAAACTAACTAATAGAAATCAGAAAACAGAATACAAAAAACTAACTAACAGAAATCAGAATACCAATCATAACAATCATAAATCAGCAGTCATCAGAATCAAGCATTTATATCAATCACTCCTAATCTGGTTCTCAAAATGCTGAATGAGTCAAAGGCCAGTGGTTTAGTGAATATGTCAGCCAGCTGATTTTCAGTTGCTACGTGATGTAGCTCAATATCCCATTTTGTAACATGGTCCCTAATGAAGTGATGCCTAATGTCAATGTGTTTGGTCCTAGAATGTTGGATTGGATTCTTAGAGATACAGATGGCACTAGTATTATCACACAGAACAGAAATTATGCCAACAGGTACTCCTAAATCCAAGACTTACTGCTTCAACCAAAGAACTTGGGCCACACAACTCCCTAAGGCAATGTACTCAACTTCAGCAGTGGAAAGTGCAACTGAGTTCTATTTTCTACTGGACCAGGAGACTAACGACTGTCCTATAAATTGACAAGTCCCAGAAGTACTCTTCCTATCCACCCTACACCCCGCAAAGTCAGAATCAGAATATCCAATGATCTCAAAAGAGGTGCTGTGCCTAGGGTACCAAATTCCTAGGTTTGGGGTTCCTAAAAGATATCTAAGAATTCTCTTAACAGCAGTCAGGTGGGACTCTTTAGGATCAGCCTGAAACCTAGCACAAAGACAGACACTAAACATGATATCAGGTCGGCTAGCAGTCAGGTAAAGCAGTGAACCTATTATCCCTCTATACTTCTTCTGATCAACAGATTTTCTATTTGAATCCTTATCTAACAGAACTGAGGAGGGCATGGGAGTATTGATTGGCTTGGCTTTGTCCATTTCATATTTCTTCAAAATGTCCTTAGTGTATTTTGATTGATTGAGAAAGGTTCCATCATCCGTTTGCCTTATGCTAAACCCCAAAAAGTAGGACAATTCTCTCATCATACTCATCTCAAACTCTTTACTCATTGTTTTAGAAAACTCTTCACATAAGTATTTATCAGAAGATCCAAAAATTATATCATCAACATAGATCTGGACAATGAGTAAGTCATCTCCTAATCTCCTCAGAAAAAGGGTGGTGTCTACGCTCCCCTTAACAAACTCTCTTTCTAACAGGAATGTGCTAAGCCTCTCATACCAAGCTCTGGGTGCCTGTTTCAATCCATATAAGGCCTTTTTTAATTTATAAACATGATTTGGATATTGGGAACTCTCAAAACCTGGGGGTTGTTCTACAAAGTCATCCTCTTTTATTACCCCATTTAAAAAGGCACTCTTGACATCCATTTGAAACAGCTTAAATCCCTTATAACAGGCAAAGGCCAGTAGCACTCTAATGGCTTCCAATCTAGCTACAGGGGAAAAGGTCTCCTCAAAATTAATCCCTTCAATCTGATTATACCCCTTAACCACCAATCGTGCCTTATTCCTAACCACCACACCAGAATCATTCATCTTACTTTTAAAGACACATTTGGTTTCCACTATACTTTGATTTTTAGGTCTTTCTACTAACTCCCAAACATCATTCCTTACAAATTGATTCAATTCTTCTTGCATAGCTAAGATCCAAAACTCATCAGAAATGGCTTGATTGATGTGGGTGGGTTCAGTCATTGAGATAAATGCATAGTGGTTTACTTCCTTCCTAAGTCCATGCCTAGTCCTAACACCTTCAGAAGGGTCTCCTAAGATCAGTTCATTAGGATGACTCGAAGAATATCTCCAATCTCTAGGCAATATGGTTTGAGGTTCTACCCTTTCCTCTAGATTTGCATTCTCAACCCCTTGGGTAATCTCCTCTACCTCTTCTTCTTCCTCAACTCTAGTCACCTTAGGATCAGATTCATCAAACACCACATGAGTTATCTCTTCCACCACCAAAGTCTTCTTATTGAACACCCTAAAGGATTTCCCCACACTAGAATAGCTTAAGAACACTCCTTCATCAGATTTGGGGTCAAAATTTTCTAAAGATGATTTCTCATTGTTCAGAATGAAAACCTAACAGCCAAAGACATGGAGGTGGGACACGTTTGGAGTTCTACCCTTGATGATCTCATAAGGTGTTTTGCTCAGATTTGATCTGACATTCACCCTATTCAGTACATAATAGACAGTGTTCACCACTTCAGCCCAAAGTATTTTGGAAGTGAATACTCAGCAAGCATGACTCTAGCGGCTTCCACTAAGGTCCTATTCTTCCTTTCAGCTACCCCGTTCTGCTGAGGGGTTCTAGGAGCTGAAAAATTATGACTAATCCCTTGCTCCTCACAGAAAGTTATAAACTTCATATTTTCAAACTCTCCACCATGATTACTATGAATAGTCAAGATCTCATAACCTAACCTTCTCTGAATTCAAGTGGAGAAGGACTTAAACTCATCAAATGACTCAGATTTGTGTGACAAAAAATTTAATCCAAGTGAGCCTCGAGTAATCATCTACAATCACAAACCCATAGACTCTCCCCCCTAAGCTGGTAGTGCTAATGGGTCCAAAGAGATCCATGTGAAGGACTTTTAAAGGTCTAGAGGTGCTAATGTCCTTAACAGAGTGAAAAGAGGATTGAATTTGCTTCCCTAATTGACAGGCATCACATAGGTGGTCCTTAGTGAACGTAAGCTTGGGAACACCTCTAACTAAGTCCTTTTTGGTGACTCTCCTAAGGGTTTTCATACTGGCATGACACAATCTCGTATGTCACAACCAAGACTCATCAGCAGTAGTTTTTAAGCAAATTGAATTTTCAACTTTAATGCAACTTACATCCAGCTTGTAGACATTGTTGATCATTTGTCCCTGCAAAACAATTTTGTCATTTAAGCTTAGAATGCAGCAAGTTGGCAAGAATTTGATATTGTATCCTTTATCACAGAGTTGACTGATGCTGAATAGGTTGTGTTTCAGTCCATCTACATACAAAACATTGTCAATCATAAAATTCTTTGAATCACTAATTATACCTGAACCTACCACCCTCCTGGTGGTGTTATCTCCAAGTGTAACCTTGCCTCCAGCCCTGGCCTCCAGCAAAATGAACTGATTTGCATCTCCAGTCATGTGTCTTGAACATCTGCTGTCAAGGTACCACATACTCTCACGAGGTCTTGTATGAGAGCACACCTACAAAATCATCAAACGTCAGATTTAGGAACCCAAACAAGTTTGGGTTCCATCTTATGAAAAAGAAGAATGTAATGCATGTATTCTGTGCTGTGAAATAGGCAGTTTGGGCCTCCACACCCAATGTGTACTATGGTGAATAATGTAGGTGTGGGAAATATGTCCTAGCATACCACATGAAAAATATCTAACTCCAGGAAAAGGGTTAACTAATCTACATGGGTGATAGTGCCTCTTCCTAGGTTTGTATGAAATATGCTTTGATAATTTTAAAATAGAATCTTCAAAAGGTGGAGGTGCATAAAACTGTACAAAAGTAGGAGGTGTTTGATTTTTCTCAAAAGCATTGATTTTAACTTTTAGAAATTTATTTTCTTTGTTAAGACTTGTAATTTCAAATTTTAATGCACCATTGCTACTCTCCACTTCACATGCTAGATTATCTAATTCTTTAAAAGCTCATTCTAAATATATGTGAGATTTTCAATGAATCATGCTCAGTAACTAAATCAGAATATTTTTTGTTCAATTCATCAAACTCATCAAGTAAAGACATGTGATTGCTGTCAAGTGTGGAATGATTTTTAACTATCAAATCATGCTCTTTTTGTAAATTCAGAAATTCTAATTTTAGACTAGCATGAGTTTTCTTAAGCTTCCTATATGATGCATGAATTTTTTTCAGATATTTTAAATAATTAATCGTAAGTAAGCTCACATACCTCTTCCTGGTCAGACTGACCAGGATGATCGTTAGTCATATGATAAAAATTAGTTTTCTCCTCTTCAGCTTCAGTCTCAGAGGAGTCGGATGCAGAATCTGCCTAGAATGCCTTTTGAATTTGCTTCTTGTCCTTCCTGAACTTATGTTTCTCCTCACCCTTCTCCTTACTTGGGTGAGCTTTAAGTGTAGGAAAACTAGCCTTAATGTGTCCAGGCTTCCTGCATTCAAAATAGACAGTATCAGATGAACCCTTAAAATTTTTACTGGACTTACCCTTGTTCCACTTCTAAAAGTTCTTGTGTTTCTTCCTTAGAAAGCTTTTGAATTGCCTAGTGATCAAGGCAACATCATTGCCATCAGACCCGGAAGAACTAGTATCACTCTCGTTGGCCTTTAGTGCCACTATTTTCTCCTTCTTCTTTTCACCTGCATCAAGCTGCCTTTGGTTCACCCCTTTCTCGTAAGCAATGAGTGATCCAAGTAAGCTATCAATAGAGTAAGTATTCAAATCTTTAGATTCAGTGATTACAGTTATCTTAGCATCATACAAAGAAGGTAAACATCTAAGAATTTTATTCACTCTTTCGTAGTTCGTAAGTTCTCTTCCTAAGGCATGCAAAGAAGTGATGGTTTGAGTGAATCTCGTATACATTTTAGAAATGATTTCAGTAGGTTTCATGCAAAAAAGTTTATAGTCATGAAGCAAAATGTTTAACCTAGACTATTTGACTTCAGTTGTACCTTCATAAGTAATGCACAATCTATCTCAAATTTTTTTCCCATTTGTACAAGTAGAAGCACGCATGTAATCCTCAGATTTTAAAGCACAGAAAAAATAGTTTAAACATTTGGCATTCAGTTAGGCTAAGTCACGATCATCAAATATCCCATCAGTGAAAGACAATTCAGTTTTAACATTATTAATCATTCTAAAAGGCAGCTCGTAGCCATCCTTAACAAGCATCCACATATGATAATCAATTAACTGAAGAAAAGTGGACATGTGAGTTTTTCAAAAATCAAAAGGTATGTTATCAAATAATGGCGGTCGTGTAATTGAATAACCTTTAGCAGTATTACGATTTCCAAAGTTAGCCATGGATCAAATTCAAAAGTTTTTAAACTTAAATTTTTGATCCCTCTCTGATACCACTTGAAAGTTCTATAGAGATGTTAAGCCCTGATGAACTAGTCCCAAGGCTAACCAAGAAGGAGGGTGAATTGGTTATTTAAAAATTTGAGAGCAACAGTAAAAAATCTTTTTGATGATTTGCATCAGAAACAAGTAAAACACACAAACAAAAAGATCAAATACAGATTTCACCCAAGCTGTTAATTACAGAAAACTAAAGTGCAGAAAGTAATCAGAAAAAATACACCAGATTTTATAGTGGTTCGGTCAACTTGACCTACGTCTACTCTCCAGAGCCTCCCCTCCGGGTATTACACTAACTCAAAGTGTCTCTCCTTTTGCTCCCACAGTAAGGCGGAGAAGCCTATACAAAAACTCCTTTCCACCGACAAGGTGAGGCAGAGAACCTAATCTCCTTTTTCTTCCCCTTGAAGTAGGCAGAGAACCTCAGACTCCTTTCACTTCCTCCTGAAGCAAGCAGAGAACCTGAACTCCTTTTCCTTCCTCCTGAAGCGGGCAGAGAACACCTAATCTTCTTGCCAACGATCCTCCCACCGACAAGACCAGAGACGACGAGCGGAGAAGACGACTCTGATCCTTTCTTGGAGCAACCTTTGTGAATCCCTCACAAACTCCCCCTCATAAGATCCTCTCTCTCTCTCCCAAACTCTCTCTCTCTCTAGGGTTTCTCTAGAAAGAAAAGTGGCAAAAGATTTTTCTTGTTGGAAGAAAAATATCTTTTAAAGGAGGGCTCTAAAATTGACCTAAATCTCAACTGGTCGGCAAGAATCATCCAGGATCATCCTGTATGATTAGTTCAAAATCAGTTGTTTCAGCCTGGACGATCTGGATCTTCTGGATGATCAGTAGAAAAAATTGATCAGATCGTCCCGTATGATTCTGCGATCGTCCGGGACGATTAGTGCAAATTCAGGAATTTTGTCCAGAAGACCGCTCTAGTCATCCAGAGGAACTTATGCTAGACGATCCAAAAATGACTTGATCGTCCAGGACGGTACAGATATCGTCCTGTACGATTAGTTAAAAAAGGGCCAAAATCATCCTGATGATCGCTCTAGACGTATAGTTGAAACACACTATACGATCATGATCGTCCCGGACAATATAATCGTATCAATTAAATATTAATTGCTTTCCTTAATTACCAGACTAATTTAGGCAAGATTATATTAGATCGTCCAGGACGATACACGTATCATCTGGGACGATCAGATCAAATCTCTAAAATTAAAACTTGCCTAACTTGATCTGCCGGCTGAGAATTTTTGATTTGAGCCTATCATCCCGTTTGATGTATGGATCGTCCATGACGAACGGCTTAATCAGACAGATTTAACTTGATCACCCTAATTAGGGTTTCTATTTTCACCTAATCGTCCAGGATGATGTGAATATCGTCTAGGATGATATGACTAAAAATTGAATAGAAAGTCTAATTCACTCAAGCTCTCCCCCTAAGTGTGTGTGTACAAGGTTACTTAGTTAGGGGATCAGTTACATTATAATTGACTCAAGAAAAGGAAAAACTGTACATTTAGACACACTTAGACCCGATCTTGAGTTGGCTTGAGTTGCTTTTGATCTTTTGTACCTAAAATGGATTAGCCAAGCAAAACAGAATACAAACATATTTATCATCATCAAAACTAGATTTGTAATAGGAGGCTGTGTGTGTTTAATATGTCCTAAGTAGGATCATTTGATTGAAGTTGTTAAGGGTTCCGATTGGTTGAAAAGGCTTCAAGGAGATTTTAATTAAAGTTTAAATCCTAATGATTTAAATTTGATTTTAAACTTGATTTTGAATATGTGTTGGATATCACTTTTGTTGGACACTGAGGCCGTGAAGTTTATTTCACCTTCCTTGGGGCTAATTTAATAGCCTCGTAGGCCTGGGTTACCTAGTGGTACCCGGTATAATTAAGTGATTTGAGTTTGATTAAGTTTAAAAGTTAATTAAATTTTAATGAAAGTTGATTGGTTGCTAATTTTTAAGTTTGAATTAATATTTTTTGGAATTTGAAATTAAATATAAAATATTGGAATTTTCTTGATTATTTTAATCATTTAATTAAGGGGTCAAAAGTTAACTTTCTGATTTAAAGTATTTTATGGAATATTAATATTTTATTAAAATACTAGACCTTAATAGGATCAGTTAGACTGTAATTATGCTGGAGTTGGATTTGTCTACATTTTATTATGAAGGTTTGAAGATTTGACTTAATTTTGAACAAAGTTTGACCAAAAGTTTAGTTTTTCAAATTTGATTGATTTCTGGAAATTTAATATTTCTGATAAATATTAGACTTTAACATAAGTTGTATGCCTTTGAGTTTGCTCAATTTGGAGTAGATTTGAATTAGTTATGAATTTTTGAAGTTTGGTGAATTATTTGAATTATTTAATTTATTTAATTGACGGGCATTTGATGGTTTTAATCCAAATGACCTCCAAACTCCTTGAAATCCACTCAAAAGATCAGGAATGACCTAAGAAGATATTCCTAAGTGTTTGAGAGAGTTTTGGAATTTTTAATTATATGTAATTAATTAAATCAATTAAATATTCAATTTCAATTAAACTTAAATTATCAAATTTCATGTCTAGTCAAGGGGCTTTTATTTTTCATTGATTAAGAGTTTAATTTTGGTCAATTAGAGGAATTATGTGTAATTTTTGGGTTTAATTTTGATTTATTAAAATTTTTGAAAGTTTTTAGGCTTTATTTAAAGGTTAATTTTGACTTGATTAATTTTCTGACCTAATGGGCTCCAAATTGGGTGAAATTTGAACCTAAGGTATTAAATATCGCTAGGTTTAATGTTCTCAAGTTTCACCCTTATTGGGCATGTGTAGAATTTTTTAGGAATATTCTAAGTTATCTAGCCCTTATCCTTAATTATTTTTTTTAGGTGACACTAATGTTTAATTGGGATTGAAACATTGGTCATCTAACCCTGACACTAAATTACACATACCACAGAGAAATGCAAGCCTAGTTCTAAGTAATGTGTGAGTTATAAATTTTTAAAGTTTTGGGACAAAATGTGACCTAAAACTTTGAAAATTAAATTCACCAAAATCCAGTCATTAACTAGGGCTGATTTTTATGAAATGTGGGTAACACACATTAGTATACTATGTCCAAATTTGAGATCAATCAGATCAGTAGATTGAGAGTTATCAAAGAAATTTAATTTTTATTAAAAGCTTAATAACTCTCCATACAATGATAATATTTAGTCAAACTAAATTTTAAAATAAACTTGAGTTCGAGATGAATCCAACGAGCCAAAGAACATCAAATTTTGACACAAAATGGATTTTCTGTGAATTTTCAAAGTTTTAAAGCATTTTTTAATTTTTTAATTCAATTAATAGCCGGCGCGCCATGGTGTTGAAACGGTGGCGGCACGTGGCGTGCTGAAACGTGGCATGATCTGATTTGCAACTTATCCACGTCAGCATCTCATCTGAGTCATTCATACAACCGCGGTATATCCGACGGTCATGATCAAGCCACGTCACCTCCCACGGTTTCAAAATGATATTGGTTCGAATCCGGGTGAAGACATGCATGGTTCAAGTGATCCTGGGCCGTCTGATCATGAAGGAAGGAAAATCGGACGGCCGAGATCGATCCAGGCTAATTTAGTTCAAAATGAACTAGAAAATATAAATACTTATAACTTTCAATCCAACCGTCTAAATTTTATGAAATTTGAAACATAGGATCTACAAATCCTAATCTTTCAATCCATGGAGTTTCAAGGCTCCATGCATTGGGATTTGAGAGAAATCATGGTTTAATCATAAAAAATAAAATGCATATAACATTCTAACCTATAGTCGGATTTTGATGATCTTGGGCTCGTTGGAAAGATGCTAAGATCGTCTTCAACTTTGTAGAATACGTATAAACCTAGTTCTAGTTGGATTGGAAGTTATTCTTGAAATTTCTGATTCTCTCTCTAGACTCTCTCTTTCTCTCTTCACCAAAACATGGTTTGGAAGCTAGGTTTGGTGGGGAAAAGCTTGGGGAAGCTAGGGTAATATTTGGAGAAGCTCCTAGGACTGCTTAGAAGGCTAGAGAAGTTCTGGAGAAGAAAAATCAAGTGAGAGAAGGTTAGGATGAGAATGAGGCTTGGTTTTAACCTTTTACCCTATTCAAGTCCCTCCATCTTGAATGGATGGCTGTGATTGAATGTGGGAGCTCCTGGATGACTTCCACCTGTCCCCCAAATAGTCAGAGAGTAGGGGAATAAAAGGACAAAAGGACAAGTGATGTGTAAAGCAAGTTTTGTCCTCATATGCCCATGTGGAGAGCTTGAGGACCATTTGATCATGATCTAAGGGTTGGAATGAGCCCTAAGAATGTTCTAGAGGGGCTTTAAGCAGCTGGAGCTAAATGATATTTAAGTTAGAAGGGTTTAATCAAATGTTTAAATCATTTAAAGGCTACTTTGACCCTCCATTGACTGTTTGACCAGTCAATGGGTCAAGATAGCTGATGTGGCATGCAAGGTGGCACCACACATTGGATGGAATGAAAGTTGAATCCTTCAATTGGAGTTTGAAATAATATAGAAGGATTTAAATGAGTTTGACCAAGTCAAAATGAATTGACTTGGTCTAATAAACCAAGACTTAATTTCAAATGAATTTGGGTATGCTTAAATCATGTAATGAAGAAGGATTAAAGGCTTGAATGCATCGATTTGACTAGATTAATTGATTTGACCAAAATAGACCACATTTGACTGTAGTTAGGCTTGGTTGACCAAGTCAACTATTATTGGTCAAGGGGTCCAATCAAAGTCTAAATCATTAAGGGAAAGATTAAAGAGGTTTTGAAAGAATTTTGAAAGAGTTTTGAAGGTGTTTGAAGTTTGATCAAAGTGAAAGAGCTTAAGGGTTGAATTGGTTAACCTAGGTTGACTTGGTCAAACAGGTTGACATAAGGTTTGGATATGGGCTCAATAGATTTGAAATGATATTTTGAGACTGTGAAAGGTGATTCCAAAGTATGGGATGGTCAAATCAGTCAAAATGACTACTTAAACCCTAAAGAGCCTATTTGGTCAACCTGGGTTGACTTGGTCAACCAGGTTGACCCAGGGCCTGGGTTTAGGTCCAATAGGTTGGGTTTAATATCTAAAAATTATTGAAAGTTGTTCCAAGCAATTTGGAGGTCATTTGATTTGAAATGTGCATTTGAACCCCTAAGGGGTATTTTGGTCATTTTGACCCCGGGTCAACTTGGGGTCAAAGTTAGTCCAACAAAATGCAATTTAATGTTTAAGAGGTCAGGATTAAAGGTCTGGATGTGATTAGAGTCTTTGGGCAAGTCTCTAACGTCAAAATCCACTGGGTGGCAGGTCTAGTGGCATAGATTGTAAATATTTGAAGGTTTTACAGCCTTTGAAAATCAACTCAATTTCTGGGTTTAAAAACCTGAGAATGAGCTCAAATTTGGAGGGTTACCTTTAGAGACATATCACATCAATATACAACTGACAAACCCTGAATCAGAGGTCATATGACAGGGTTTTAAAGTGTTCAAAGATTTGCTGGAAAAGGCTTTCAGGACTTAGACCTTTAGCCTTGGATTTGAGTCTAGAAATCTGGATTTGGTCTAGATTTTGGGTTTGAATATCTGTATTTGAATTAAGCCTAGATTAAATTGAAATCTAGATTAATCTAGAGGAATCCTAGGGTCTAGAGTAGATCCAAGAAGAATTTAAAGGAATCCTAGGGTCTATAACAGATCCTATGGAATGAAATCTAGGGAGATCTTAGAGTTTGAATTCTAAGAGATTCTAGAGTCTAAGAAATCCTGAGGTCTGGGATCTAGAAGAATCTTAAGATCTATAGTAGATCCTAAAGTTTGGATTGTAGGAAGATCCTAGGGTCTAGATAGATCCTAGGATCTAGATAGATCCTAGGATCTAGATGGATCTGGAGGAATCCTAGGGTCTAGAGTAGATCCTAGGGTCAAAGAAGATCATATGATCTAGAGTCTAGCAGAATCTTAGGGTCTAGATTAGATCCTAGGGTCTGAAGTCTAGGAGGATCCTAGAGTCTAGATCAACCTGGAGTTTGATTGAATTGAATTTAAAATTAATATGAGATTGAGATTGATTTGAATCTAGATTGATATAGGATCAATATTAGTCCTAGGGTCAAGATTAATCCTAAGGATTAAAAAGATCCTAAGGCCTGGATTCATTTGGAGTCTGGATTGGGTCCAAATGAACTCATACAAAAATGAGGTCAACAGCTTCATAGGAAAATAACATGAAGTATCTTTGTATATATCAACTTTGTGCATAAAATAATGATTACAAATCACCTTTAATACTTTGCTTTACTCCCTCATGAGAGTACTTGATATATTGATGATGGGTGGAAGGCACCATTCTATATTCATGGAGGTAGGGTCTACCTAGGAGAGCATTAAAAGAAGCTTTGAAGTATATTCTATGAAATATGTGTTTGGTTTTAAGGATTTCTATTGCTAATAGGAGGGTTATCGAACCCAAATCTCTCTCACCTTTCTTATTGAATCCTTGCAATATTATATTATCAGAATTGAGTTTGAGAGTATCCACCCTTAAGTATGTGAGAGTTTTACCCCATAGAGGATGTAGGAGACGTTAGTTGATGTTATATTTTTATTATATCTTATGTAGACTTTTGCTGATGTTCATCTATCTAGTGATGATTGACTACGAGTTTCTTACTTTTTGTTTAGCTAATTTAGTTTCCAGTTTTCTTATTAAATGATAATTAAAATAAAATTAAATTTACTAGAAAAATAATGAGAATACATCAAATAACATAAATGAATATTATATCATTCTCAACACTAATTTTACAGGAAAATACCAACTCAATAATATACTTAATTATTAACAATGACATGAAATTAAGTAAAGTAACACATTACACACGAGTACAACACACTCAAACAACACGTGCAAATTACTTAACTAAGACACTAAAGGAGGACATAGCTTTCCTATTTCTGATTCAACATATGTAAATGTGACTGTAGTTGTGTTTGAGTTGGATAACATTTTTGATGGAACTCAAACTCATACTAAAGGTCTTGCCAGTTGTCAACATTGAAGAACTCTCTACGCTTCCCATCAGGTAATACCTCATTCATCCGCTCTTTATAGAAATTCATAAAAAATTTGTCGAACCTCGAAGACCAATCACTATATAAAATTACATGCTCATGATCAAGGTTCCTACAGTCAATATCTGGCGGGGAATGTCCACTATATTTATGGCTTTTCATCTCATGGTACCTCATTTATAAAAAATGAAGGCTTACATGGTGACCATTCACTTCATGGAACCTAATTTGAAGAGATTTCTAACCGACGGCATTTAAGAAATCTCTAGTCTTAAAAAGTTTTACCATACTCAACTCAGCGTGCATATCCCAGAGGCAATCATCCTCATCTTCTGACCATTCATGTATGCAACACCTAAATATCTCATTTTTATTAGCCTTCTGCTCTAACAGACTATCACCTATGCGTGCTATGCAAGCATGCATTCTTCGACTTGCATCATCGAACCTTTCTTTGTTGGGGACACCTTTAAATTTCTCCATACATGGCCAAAATATTTTGAATAACTCAAACAATAACTCAATAACTATAATACATGAGTCTACCATTCACCTTTTAAATAGCTTACATCAAAGATATCCAACAAACACTAGCAGCCAAAAATTATAATACAACTTGAATTGACTAATCAACTTTACAAGTCCTATGATGTGATGTGCCATTGCAAGTTAAATGAATTGTCATTGCAAAAGGATTATGACATTATCAGGATCCTATGCTCTCACAGATACTTATAAAATGAGGATTCCAATACCACAATAATCTGTAATTTTGGAATAACTTAAATGAAATATTTTCTTTATAACTTCTATCAATACATTAGTTAGTAATTATTAATCCTTATTTATTAATTATGTCATGTAACCTAACCAAAAAATACATTTAAAAAATTCATTTAATTCTAATAGAAAATTCTTCATTTATCAGTTACTATAGACGGACACTCAAAAAAATAAAAAAGTCTTGAGTTTTTTAAAAAATTCCAAAATATTACATATTCTCATTTTCTTTGAATTTCAATTTAAAAAAAAACAGGATAGGAAAATCGCCCATCAAATGGGCAATTTACCTGCACGATATAAATCGCCCATTCATCAGGTGATTTAGACATAATATCTAATCGCCCGTCAAATAGGCGATTATGCCTATTTTTAAATTTAAAAATTTGATTCTTAATTAGCTAATTATGATTATAATCATGCTTAGTGTTAAAAATTGCCCAATTTGGTTCGATGGTTGTGGCAGATCCAGACATTCGGGTCAAAAATCTCATGGTCGGGAGTCGTGCTATTAGATTCGGCTGTAGGTGAGGAAGTTCGGCCAGAGCAGAGGTGGAGGAGGGCTTGGTCGGCCAAGAGATGTGGATTCATGTGGTAGAGGGCTTAGTCGGTATGTGTAGATGGGATCTGGTAAGGGTCGGGTGTTGGGTTTGAATGGGTGAGGAGGAAGATTGGCAGTCGTGGTCCACTATTATGGGTCATGTGGCAAGGAGAGAGGGAGGATGGGATCAAAAGACAGGGAGATTAGCTTTTTTGAAGCTAAGGAGATCGGATAAGGTCAAATCGTGAAAGCTTTTGCATATGGAAGTCTGTGAGCGGGAAGAAAGAAAGAAAAAAAAGAGAGTCGCTCTCTTCACGTTTTAATAAGCAAGATTATCTGCAATCGAGGAGAAATCACTGCACATGGGATTTGCAGGGTATGGGACATAGCACTAAAGAAGACGTCAGAATTTTGAGCAGGATTCGAGGAGCTGGGTATAAGGATTTTTTGTAGAGGTATTTTATACAAAAAATTTTATTTGATTTCTCTTTGATTTGTTTGTTAGAGGTCAACATTGCCGAATAATTTTGGAAATCAATGACCCGATTCACAATGTTAATTATTTAGAAATCCTTTTTTTAACTTCAATAGTTATTTGATGAATATGAGTATAAAAAGTCAAACCCTAATGTATTTCTAATATTCTATCCTAAGTCAAGAGCTACACATAAGCCTTAGCCTCCGAGCATCCACTATAGTAATATTTCAGCCATTCCCTAATCATGAAAAGATTGGAAAAAGTAAAAAGATTGCAAAGCTACCAACTTCATCATTAATCTTTGATCCGATATATTCAACATCTACACATAAATTAAAATCAGCTTGTAAGATTACTATAATCCTATACTTTTCTTTTGATGAATTTTAACATTATTTTTTTAAGTGGTTTTTATGAAAGGGTTTAGAGGTGATGCCCTTTACCCACAACTAAGTTTAATGTTATGTTTCCCCACAAGGAAGAGAGTTTTAAAGGCTTTGCCACATATGGTGCAAAGAAGAGTTGCTAGCATTTTTCCTGCACGAACTATTTGCACCAAGCAAGGATATAAGCTTGCAAGTCAAACCAAGTAAAATATATTGTTTCTTTGGCTATAACGTTTTGCATTATTCTATTATTTAATTTGTTATGATCTCTTTTAGATTAGTCTTATCATTAAATATAATATCAAGTTTTAAAATTTAAAATGAAACACAATTCACTTCCCTCTCTCGTGTCACATGTAAACCATAATAAATAGCTAAATTCTTAAAATAATTATTTCCTTTCTTAATTAAGAAAATATTTTGATTTTAAACTCTAAATATAATTCATCATATTCCTTAAGAAATTCTTCAAATGTAATTCCATTCTTTACCTCATTGTAATAAGAGTCTGATTATTATTGGGTGCTTTGAACAAATAGTATGTGTGGAGTAAAGCTTGGGTTCTCCATTTTTTCTTCTTCAACAAATACCATAAGATTCTTTTGATTTTTTTCTTCATTCTTCTTCCATTTTGTTTCATCTTTTTCTTCTTTATTTTCATCTAAGTTGAAGATACGCTTTTAGGGTTCTTTATTTAGCTTCATGGCAATCTCAATAATAATTTCATTTTCTTTTAAAGGTTCCTTCTTATCTATATTATAATCAAAACTATGCAAGTAGCTGAGAATCTTTGATATTGTTTTAAAAATAAATAAATATAAAATATCATTAGGAATAGAAATATGACAAAAAGATGAAATGATTCTATCATTCAAAATTTTTAATTCACTTTTAGCATAAGATATATTACCATTCAAGCATATATTCCACATTTAGTGTCAATATTTTGTAGAAATAATAAATCTTTAGGATCATATTTAATTTTTCTTTTTTCAAAAGAAGGTAGATAATAAAAGTTATGACCAAAAGATCAAATAGATGATTTATGACATATCAAATTCACTCAAGGATGTTAAGCTTTGTGTGTAAGATGCCTACTCTAATATTGTTAACTAAAGAACCCAAAGCCACAAAGAGAGAGTGGCAAGATAAAGCAGATTTTTGTGTGTATGCAAAAGTTTATATGAACAAAGTAAGTAATCTAGTACTAAATTCCACATAAAACCAACATAGGTGTAGGCTTATATGATTAAGTGAGATGTGTATGTGTCATAACTTACGAGCTTAATGAAGATAAAATTATACAACAACGTAAAAGCTATATTCACTTTCAACAAAGCTACCAAAACTAAATCCCAACATGGCATGATGATGTAAAGATTTATTCTAAGCATTAAATAATTTGAACACTTTATATAAAATTCACTCCACAAGCCTTAGCATATAGATATGTATATCATTCACTACTAAGTAACATAAGGTTAAGTTATCCAAAGAATTGAAGAGGTTGGGACCAATAAAGGCAATCCAGAGAAAAAGGAAAGGTGAAGGAGGTATTGATAGGGCTGGGGCCTCATCCCCATTTCATTCTTAAAATGTCTTCTATGGTTTTTTGGAATTGTAGGGGAGCAATGAAAAGGAAGCTTACCATTATTTGAGAAGTTTGGTTGTTGAGAATGATGTTTTCTTTATTGATTTATTGGAAACCAAGTAAATGTGGATCAATCTGAAGTTCATAGAATTATTGGTGATGATTGGGACTTCTTCCATTTTGCAGCTAATGGAACATCGAGTGGTATTCTTGCCCTCTGGAAAAATAAGATCTCTTCCTTTTCCATTGTAAATTCTTCTGATCAATGTGTGATAGGGAGTTTACTTTCCCCTAGAGGCCTCTCAATGACAGTGTCTATTGTATATGGGAATAAAGATCTTTATGAAAGGAAGTAATTGTAGAAAATGATAGAAGATCATACTTCTAGTGATATCCTTGTATTATAGGAGGAGATTTCAATTGCTTGCTTTCTAAAGAAGAAATGAAGGGTGGTAAAAAGTTCTTATTTTCTCACGGACCTCAAGAAATGAAGGAGTTCATTACTAACAATGATTTCCATGATATTGGTTTTGTTGGTCCTAAGTATTCTTGGTGCAATAATAAGGAAGGCCTAGCTCGTATTTGGGAGAAACTTGATAGAGTTTTGTTAAACTCTAAAGCTTTGGAGAATATTCCTTTTGCGTTAGTAAAGCATCTTCCAAGAGTCACTTCTGATCATTGTCCTTTGTTATTTAATCTAAATAATTCAAAGGCTTACAAGCATAAGGAGATAATATTTGAGAATATTTGGTATTCGTATGAAGCTTCGAGAGGCATTATGACTAAAGCATGGAGTAAAAGAAATTATGGGTCAGCTGCAGAGGTTCTTCAAAGGAAGGTTAGAAGATCTCTTAAATATTTATTTTATTAGAGTAAAAATAAGCTAAGGGAATTGAATGAACTCAAGGCAAACTTACAAAATGAAATCCTATTGTTACAAGAAGAGGAGTCTACAGTGAAGGTATTGAGCCATGAAAAGCTGCTTATTCTTAGAAAAAAAGTGCATGAGATGAATCTCACACTTTTTAGACTTGCAACTTAGTGGAGGAAATGTTCTAAGACACAATGGATGGAAGAAGAAGATCAAAACTCTCATTTTTTTCATGCATATGCAACGGCTAGAAGAAATGGTAACATGATTAATCAAATCTCTTATCCCAATGGCATTATTGAGATGGATCCTGAAATTTTTCATTTAGCTTTTGAGGAGTTCTTTATGAACAAGTGGAAGAGGAGAAGTTACAATTTAACTAATTGGCCAAAGTTTGAAGTTCAAGATCAGTTAAGTAAAGAAATGAAGGTAGTTGTTAATTCTGAATTTACTAAAGATGAGCTCTTTCATACTGTTATGAAGATGAGTAAATAACAAGTCACCGGGAACTGATGGTGCTAATGCATGTTTCTTTAAATCTTTTTTGAGTATTGTGAAGAATGAGAGGTGGAACGCAATAGATGATTTTTTTTCTTCGGGTATTATGCCAGACTATTGGAAGGAAACAATGGTTGTTCTCATCCCTAAAATTCCTAATACTTCTGAAGTTTCAAAGTTTCGTCCCATCGGTTTATGCCAATCAATCTATAAAATGGCTATAGGTATGATATTAACTAAATTAAAGGTTTGCTATCCTAGTATCATATCTGAAGTTCAAGGTGCCTTTATTCCTGGTAGAGATATTTCAGATAATTATCTTCTGGCTCATAAAGTCATCAATAAAATGAGATTTTCGGTTGCTAAACCAGGTTCTATGCTTTTGAAACTTGATATGGAATAAGCTTATGATAGCATGTGTTGGAAAACGTTGAACCAAGTAATGAAGCTAATGAGATTCCCAAGTAAGATAATAAGTCTGATTATGCAATGTGTTTGCTATCCGAAATTCTCAAATGGATGATAGTTGGATGCGGCTTCAGGCAAGGGTGTCCACTTTCACCGTGTCTGTTCATATTGTGTTCTGAACTCCTTTCGAAGACCTTAAAAAAGAAGGGTAATCGGCTTGGCATTAGAGTGGCTGGAAATTCAGATAATTTATCTCATCTTATTTATATTGATGATGTGTTAGTGTTTGCTGAGGCATTTGCAAGGAATGCAAGAATCTTGAATCAGATTTTATCTGATTACTAAAATTGGACTGGTCAGCACATCAATTATAAGAAATCCATAATTCTTTACGAGAAAGTGGTATCAAAGAAAATGAGAAGAAGATTAAATAAACTAGTGGGAATTACTACTGTTGATGAGATAACATATTTGGGAGTCAAAATGGGAAGGCAGCTGATTTTTAAATAGTTTTGGATAAGGCAATGGTGAAATTAAACACTTGGGGCTCTCGATCTGTTTCTCTTGCAGGAAGAATTATGCTTATCAAAACAACTTTTTCTTCTATTCCATCTTTTTTAATGTCTCATTCATTGGTTCCTAAAAGCATTT
This sequence comes from Dendrobium chrysotoxum, assembly GCA_019925795.1. Taxonomy (NCBI): domain Eukaryota; kingdom Viridiplantae; phylum Streptophyta; class Magnoliopsida; order Asparagales; family Orchidaceae; genus Dendrobium; species Dendrobium chrysotoxum. Next base: position 15,673,985 of record CM034301.1, on the reverse strand, counting down.
TATTAGAAATTGATAAAGTTTGCAGAAATTTTCTATGGCATAAGGAGCAAGGAAGACCAGGGTTGCATTATATTTCATGGAAGACTTTGTGTTCTTCAATGAATATAGGAGGTTTTGGCATTTAAGGAGCTGTAAAAAGACAGGGTCCTCTAAGGTCTCGTCTTGCGTGGAAATTTATACAAAATCAGAACTCACTTGTTGGTAGAGTCTTAAAGGCAAAATATGGAGTAGGAGTTTGGGATGAGGAATTGAAGAGAAATGCTTCTCCTTCATGGCATATCATCAAAGATGGAGCTCAATTTTTGAAGCTGATTGTTAGATGGAATGTATCTTCTGGTACTCATATTGACATTATGAATGGTATTTGGTTACTTGATAGATGTTTAAAGAAGTGGCCTGCTAATTGCAATCTGACAGAGCTCCAAGATAAAAAGGTGTCCACACTTCTTGATGATGAGAAAAAATGGGATATGAAGGTTTTGAAAACTTATTTTTTTGAAGATATGATAAAACTCATGTTGAATACTCCTATTTCTATTGATAAAGAAGAAGATGCTTTGGAGTTGATCTGTTCTAATTATGGTAAGTCGATTGCTGCTTTGGCTTATGAAGCTAATTCTCCTATCCAACAAGACAACTTTATTGATTTGAAGTGGATGAGAAAATTGAAAATTTCTAATAGGGAATATTTGTTTTGGTGGAGACTCTTTAACAATGCATTGCCTACTAACGATTGGTTACACATAATTTTTGTTGTCCAAGAGGTTGTGATGGAATTGAAGACTTGGAGCATATTTACACTCAATGCATTAAATTATCAGATGTTTTAGATATGTTGAGACAATGGGGTATCAATGTACCTAAGTTTCAAAGTTTATCCCAATGCCATGAAGACTTGAAGAAGGGAGTTGGAGTGACGTCAGACCTTGCCAGAATTTACATTTCTGCTGTCTAACAAAACTGGAATGACAGAAATTTGAGCAAACATGGTAAACTGTCACCTGCTGCTTTGACTGTTGCTGTAGAAATTCTTTCGTCCTATTCGTTTTTGCACTTGTTTCCAATTGAAAAGAGCTGGGATATCAATTAGCAAGAGCTATCGAATATTTGGTGTCCCCCACCGAAAGATTGGATCAAACTGAACGTGGATGCTGCTCTGACAAAGTCCAATATGGCGGTCATACCAGGTGTTCTAAGAGATTTTAAAGGTAGATTTCTTTGTGCATATGGGAAGCAAGTTGTTCATTGGGATGTTGCATACTAGGAATTGGCAGCTATACTATATTTCAAAAATTCTTTAAAGGATTGGATGTCGATCAATAATGGGATTATCATAGAAGAGGATAATGTGAATATCATAAAGTTTCTTCAGAATTCACTAAAGAAGTCTCCTGACAGGAATAAGCGGATGCAAAGATTGGATCTCTCTTTTCTTGAAATGTTTAAGAATGTTATTTTTCATTTTGTACCTAGAAAATGTAATAATGTGGCAGATTTTTGTTCTCATCATGCCATATTGGGTGATTTCTATTGGGACCTTATTTTGGGTAATGAACTTCCATCAACGTTTGTTCAGTTGATTAGGAAGGATTGTGATAGGTTTCTTGTTCCTAAGTTGTTTGTATCTTTCTTTTTATTGATTAATGCAATTTGCACAGTTAAAAAAAAAAGTAATTGAATCAAGCAATATATGAGAATAAACATCCAAAGTACAAATAGTAATGATTTAGAGATCATTGCACATAAATCATTTTTACATGGTTCGGCCAAACTTACGTACGATCCTACAACCATGTGTAGCCAACACCTAAACAAGGACTCCTACAAAATGCTTGCAGCTACCACCATAAAAACCTCCTTCATGAGACATAAAATAAAGAATAAACTATGTTTTGAAACAATTTGGAAAGGAAAAAATAGGATTTCAATTTGAAATTAATTAGAGCTACAAAAAATCTTAACAGAAACTATTAAAACAAAACTTTTTTTTATTAAAGAAATGTTTTGAAGCAAAAGAACTATGCAAAAACAAAGGTTTACACTAAAAGGAATCATTTCAGTTTTTACAAATAAGAAAAATATGTAAATGAAACTAAAATGAAAGCTCTTTTGATCTTACAGCTATTTGGAAAAGCTTGAGAATTTGCAATGTACACATTTTTTTCTTCTGAATAGATATCATGGCTTGCCTATGACTTTAAAATTCATGCCTACATACCTCAACTTCATAATTTTGTACATGTGTTGGCTAGCATTAACTTGTATGATTGACTTCATGTCCCACACAAATATATGTATAATCTGCTACATGGCCATTGTAGTTTAAAATTGTGTATTGTCTAACAAATAGCATTATGATCAATATCACTTAATTTCTATCATTCCTTAATCATTTGTATTATTTAGATTAGAAATAGTGACCTTTATGCCAGAATTAAGTTGCTTTAATCTTTTCATGCTTTGATTTTTCTAGTGGAGAATATTATTATCGTTATCATCAGTCATAGAATTCATGATATAAAACTTTGATGATTTTAAAATATGATATACATATATATATATATATATATATATATATATATATATATATATATATATATATAAAAGAGGAGAAGCTTTCATTTATTTATTATATTACATATGTCTCTTCTAATATTATCAATTTTTCATCCTCAAATAAAAGAGAAATATACAATAAGCAATGTATTACGAAGCCTTTCAGTGGCTATTTGATTGCCTGAAAAAGGAATACAGTATTAAAAAAATACTTTAAAGTTATTTAGATCAACGTAAAAAGAATGCGTGAGATTATTTTTTTAGTTTGATTTGAAATAAAATATATACAATATAAAGTGCAAAAAGATAGTGGTCAAAGGGAGACATTTAAGGCTGGAGATGGCCTGCGACAGGTGATGGTTGTGGTCGACAACAAGCGGCGGTGTTGATCGCTTAGCGGCTGTGGGCGATATTTAATACTGGACAAAGGCAGTGGGACAAAACAGCAGTGGCCGGCGGTGGTGGTCAGCGACCAAACAACCCCTTTATAAGAGCTTAGTTATTTTTATAAGAGATTTTAAATTTAAAAATAACTAGAATTTTTTCATTTTAATTTAAAGTATCAGACAACCATCACGATGGATCCTTTAAAAGATAGTTTATTAGCCAATTCTAAGGCCATTAAAAATAGCCTATTTGAAGAATTAAGTTATTAAGATCAACCCCCAGAATTTTTTAAGGGTCAAATTGAAAAGCTCAAGAGCCCACCCAACCCATTGACAACCCAGCGCTGCTACCGCCAGCAAGTTCCTCGACATTACCCTCCAACCAGCCATCACCACTTACTCGGTTCTCCAATCACAAAAACTCTGTTAGAAACCAAGCAATCGTTACTGGACAACATGTATTTTCATTTCAATCTACTTTAAACTTTTGTATGCACTGCCTTTGTAGCCTGCAACCAAAAGCCAAAAGCAATTCATTTTTACATTAAAAAGTGCGACTGACCAACAAAAATCATTTTTTTTACAACTTACATTACATAAAATTTTAAGAAATTCAGCATGATAAATCATGTGCATCCGCATCATCGAGAATTACCATGAGCTTTATACATGCAGTGTTGACCTCCACAAATTAAAACAAAAATAAAGAATTGTTTTAACTTACCTCTGCTGAAGTCCTGCACAAAATCTGCTGAACAAATCGTATCAACAGTATCCAGCTCTGCTGTTCAGCACCGCTGGCATCGCTTCTCCGCAATTTCTGCAGGAATTCCACTTGATTCGCATCCATTTGCATCGTTAAATACCCGAGCAAATGAGGCCTTCAGCTCTTTTTCTTTCCCGCACACAAAATCGAACCTCCCTCTATCCATTCGATTGTCTCTTCCGACTACATAACCTATCGCAAGCGAGACCTGCCGAATCAGCCGAGACATTCGACCCTCTGCTTGCTCCGATCCACACGAAAGCCACGCAAACCGACGCTCCCTCTTCGATCTTCCAACCCATTTCTCATACCTGTGCCGACCAAACTCCACCACAAGCCATCCATTCCTTCCCTGTTGACGAAAGTCATCTAATCCATTAAACCTGTTGAAGCCGAAATCTCACTGACCTCCATCTGTGCCGATTCCGTCGAATCCGCAAGCCCTAGCCTTCTGAATCCTTACCCGACGCCATTCTTCTATTGGATCAGGAGAGAGAGGGGACGGGAGCTTACTAGTTGCGAAGGTAACCATCTTTCTTTCCTATCGCTTCTTCGATCAAATCCCTTAAATTAGTCGAGCTTAGAGGATTTAATAAATCAGGATTTAAGGCCAAAAGGAGGAAACAGAGGGTTTAACTCTATGGGAGATTTAACTGTTCCCTAAATTCTTAACCCTCTTCCTCTTAAAGATTTAACCTAAACCCAGAATAAATCCTGTTAAATTGTGTTCAAATCTAGCATTAATTATGTATCCCGACAACATTAAGTATAGATCCTGCTCAAATCCTTTTATAATTAGGGTTAATTATAATTAGTTATAACTAATTATAATTAATTATTAACAAAATTAGTTAATTATGATTAATTACAATTAATTATCATTAATAATAATTAAATATTAGTAATTATCATTAAATATATTTAATCGTAACTAATCATAATTATTAATTATTATTAATTATGTCTAATTATTATTAATTATTAATAATTATAATTAACTATAATTAATTGACAATAATTATAATTAATTATAATATTATAATTAATTATAATCAATTATTATTAATTATAATTAAATATAATTAGTTATGATTAATTATAATTAATAAGAAAGGAAAGAGATTTCTTACCGGCCGAAAACCCATGCTGCTACTATATGCCATATAACATGTATCTTAACGTATCTGATTGGCGAATATCCTTAATCGAAAGTTCTCTCTAGTGATCGGGAGGGGTAACTAACTATAGGGACTTGTGCCTATAGAAAACCATAACTCGGATCATAAAGTCCTCCCAAAATGAGGGTGAAATCTCTGGGTAGTGTCTTATCTACATACTTATCTGTCTTTCCAAAATTTATCCTGGAGCTTAATCCGTTAAAACTCCCCTGAAAAGCAACGGGAAGAGGTTGAATTTTTAGAGCCCACAGATTTTTAGCGACTCCACTGGAGATTGATTTTTCTTTCCATCTGTTCCTAGTCGTCTCAGTGCTACAGTAGCAGCTAATCAATACATGCTCAAAATAATAAAATTTCTCAGAATGATCATTCAGTAAATTTAAGTTTCAAATATTTTTAAAATAATCGTTAAACAAATTCATTGAGATAATCCATTTAGCAGGGTTTTAAATTTATTTTATTTGCTTGCTAATGGTATCTATTTTTATTTTTCTATTCTGTGCAAGTCTCTACATTTTGAAAGTGTGGGATGATGTATCAGATGCTGATTACTAACCCTTATCTTTCATTCATACTGATGGATCTACAGAACACCCTAGATGACCGCCCAACTAGGATGAGGAGCCAGGACTGGCGAATGCTGTTATTGAAACGTGAAGCACTAGAGCCACCATCCAGTTCGGTGGGCTCAAGTTCCCTACGGCTACTGTAATGGCCGCCGTCATTCCTGTGAATGGCAGTAACTCTAAAGGATCAGTAAGGAGACTCTATTCTGACAGAGCTCCTACTCGCCATGAGCATCTGCCAGCACAGCGATCTGCAAATAAAGCTATTACAAGCCGGACACATCTGTCAGCGTCGCAGGCCACTACTGCTGCCGAGAATCCTCGTAGGAGGATCTCTATATTTGATCAACTTTCCCAGTTTGAGGCCCCAGCCACCAAGAGGATTGTAGCTAGTGAAAGAATTTCTTTGGTGACATCAAGCACCACCACCTTACTTAGGGAGATTGCTGCACCTGGTAGGAATAATGCGGAGCCCTCCTCATATGGAGGAAGGCCTACCAAAAGGCAAAGGAGAAATAATAATGTTGAACTCCGTGCTCAGCAAAAATTTTCAATCCACCCATCAAATCTGCCTGTTCCAGAGCATGAAGCCAATGTTCCCATCCGAAATAAGTTCATCAACATAAAGTGGGTGAAAAGAAATAGCTCCTCCGACGAGCTGAAAAGGTCTTTCTAGGCGCAGCACCGCTAAGCCCCAGCTCCCTAAAGGAAGAAAGAATCAGAAACCCTATCCGCCCGAGTTTACAGGGTCCTGAAGACCGTAAAGGAGAAGGGGCTGAAAAAAAAAAGAAGTTCCAACGGCATTTAGTAATCGAGGCAAGAAGAACACTGCCAAGAGAATGCCATCCATTGCAATGGATAGAAATGAAAGAAAGCAAGTTCCATCTGGTGAGAATTGGGTGTGACACCTGAACTGCGTGTTCAGGCATCCATCGCCGAAAGGTCTCAGTGGAAGGGAAAACAAATCTCAAAAAAGGAGAAAAAAGAGAAAAAGTAATCAATCTGGGTGTGACAACCAGTACAGCTTCCGGAGATCCACCACCGCCAATAGGCAACATCATAAATGGGTCCAAAAGAAGACATATAATGACGCCCATCTTGACGGTTGACACCTCGGAGAATCCTACGGGGGATCCCGTCATTCGCCGACCCCATTGAAGTAAGAAACCAACTTTGACCGCAGCCTGTGGGTCGAAGAAATCTCCTAGCCAAATCAAAAATCGGAGATCCAATGGCGCCACCGCTTGGAGATCCGAGTACTAGAAGAAGAAGATATGGAGGAAGAGGAGGAAGAAATGGAAGACACCATGGGCATGAAAGTGGTCTACATGGTAAGACATACTAATGTCAATAATGATGCCTATTATAATGATGGCGAAGATGCAAACAATTGGCAACCACCACCTAGGCAAGTATACCGACACCGCCGTGAAGCTGGGTCCACCATTGGTACAGGTGGCCACTCCTAAGAAGAAGATGAAGCGGAGGAAGTTGAGGAGAATCCTCCCGATGCCGAAGACATCACACTTGCCGATATGCGATGGCAAATGAGGCATCAGATAAGAGCTAATGATAGAGAAATTTCTCAGTTGAATGAGAAGATGATTGAGATGATGGCTCAAATGGTGGTAATGATGCAGAGAACTATTGTCGTAGGTCCTACGCCTAATCCTCCTGCCGACCCTCCAAACTTCCAAATGCCTCAAGTCTCGGGAGTATGGGGCATTCCTGAAGGTGGTCATGAGGCTCATAACGTCATTCGCCAGCCCACTCAGTAGAATATTATAAGTACCTCCGAGCCTGTAACAGTTGCATAGCTCAAAGGAATTATTATGGAGAAGATCAAAGCTATCATAGCCGTGGATCAAGCAGAAAAGTTGGTGGGCAAAAGCCGTCCATATCCTGCTGAATACGACCAAGTGTCATACCCGAAAGGGTACTCTGTCCCAAAATTTTATACATTTAATGATAATAACAATCCCAAGCAGCACTTGGCACAAGTCAAGGTCACCTATGGGAATACTGGAGGCAATGATGCCTTACTCTTCCGATAATTCATCAGCAGTTTAACATTAGCTGCTTTTAAATGGTATGCAAAATTGCCAAACGATTCTGTGAAGACCTTCGTAGAATTAGAAACTATATTCGTGAAGACATTCGCCAGTGCGACTGAAAAGATAACGATCGCTAACCTCACTCAAGATAAAAGAAAAAGGGACGAGTCGATGACCAAGTACATCACTCGGTGAAATTTGAGTATGACAGTAACTTGAAGAAGAGCACGCCGTGCAATTACTAATGGGAAACATTGATGACAAGATGCAACCATTCCTCTGTATGACCACCATCACCACATTTCAAGACTTGTTGGATAGAGTGGCGAAGTTCAAAAAGTTGAATTTATCAAAATCAGAGAGCCATTCTGATAAGCCCAAGAAGGCTAAAGCCTCGAGTGCCAGAAGAGGCGAGGCCGACTTTACATTTTTCTCCAGAGCTGATAAAGAAAAACACGTGGTTTACAACGTAGACAAAGACAAGTAGCCAATGCAATACGAAGAATAACCAAAATAAGTATACAACCCTAACCCCGAACCGAAGCTGATACTCGAGAGCAATAATAAGCCACAAACCTATCAGGGTGGTGGAGAACGCCCGAGGAAAACAATGAGAATTGAGATCGAACGTTCCTCTCCCTCATTGATAAGATGAATAAAGAATATTCATTTAAGAGAGAGAGTATCGCTAAGTTATTTCGACAGGTAGTAAAAGCATGCTTAGAACTGCCGGAGTGCAAAAGGCCTGAGGAGTCGAAGCATACTAGTGACCTGAATTATTACCCATACTATCGGGTAATCAGCCATCCTATTGAAGATTGCTACATCTTCAAGGATGGGTTAGAAAAAATATCGAAGATAACTCACATTGTAAGACAATGTGTTGACTAATCTTAAAAAAGAATCAACTCAAGTGGTCACATCATCTTCCATACCCCCGGTTGAAGAAAGAAGAAAAGAAAGAAGATTCAAGAAGAGCGGGAAACTATGGTCTCTAAGAAAACTATGAAAAGCACTGTGACACTGCCTGTGGCACAAGCATTTACTTCTAAATAATTCTCTAACCAAGTTGGCATTTCAAAGTCTGGAAGGGTGAAATTCTCCAAGATGAACACTAAACTAGGAAGCCCATTGAGAAAAAGATAGCAACCCAAATGGTTATCGACAGTTTGGATGAATTCTACCAGATTGCGAGGCGCCCCATTAAGCTTGCTGATTTTATGACGGAGCTTAAATTTGATGAAGCAGAGGAAGCTGATGAAGAGTCGCTTCCTGTGGAAAGTTGCTAGGTCATTTCGGTAACACCAATGACTCCGACAAAAGAAAAACAAGCCAAAGAAGCAGCCCCTGAATCATGTATGATGGTGTTGTCGATGGAATACAGTTCAGAGGAGGATCTATATTTTCCATAGGGAGATGAATCAGACCCCGACATAGCGTCACAGATGGGATATGTAAATCTAGGTGGTGACTCTGAATCAATAAATGAATCCCCAGATGTGATGATGGCCTACTCTGAAAAAATACATCATCATATGAGTCTAAGCTAGAGGAAATCGCTCAAGTACAATTAAAAAGAGGTAAGGTACTATCGTCTCCATCGAAGAAGAGGGTCCCAGATAAAGACAAAGGGAAGGAGATAGTTATCAATGAAGATATCAACTCCAAGGACCCCAAGAAGAACGATACTCTAGTCAAGGGGATAGATTACAATATCTTATCCCATCTTAGGAAAGACCCTGCACAACTCAGTATACACGAAACTCTGATAATATCTATGGACCTTCGGGAGACTTTGATTCAGGCTATAAAAACCCCGAAAGGTATGAGGCATATTTGCTGAGCATAACATAACTGAGGTCCTATAAGCCCATAATGAGCCGTTAATCACCTTCGATAAAGAGGACATGATGCTCAGGATTGTAGACCACAACCGACCTCTGTATGTTACTACATAGAGTGACAGTATTATAATCAGCTGAATTTTGAATGATCCTAAGTCCTCCATAAATCTCATAAGCTTGAAAGCATTGAGATCATTGTGCATCGATGTGTAGCATCTTGAACAAGACAAGTTAATTGTACACGACTTCAATGTAAAGGGGCAGAAGACCCTAGGAACATTTACATTTTCCCTCACGTTTAGAAAACTTCATACTGATGCTAAATTCCATGTGATTAACATAGACACCTCATTCAAGGAGCTTCTAGGTCGCCCATAGTTGCATGAGTATGGCATTGTCCCATCAACACTACATCAATACATGAAATACCTCAAGGATGGAGAAGAATTCAGGATCTCTGGTGATATCCAGCCCTTTGCAGTTTATGAAGTAGCAATCAATGAAGATCTCAAATACTTCATTCCAAAGAAGTTGAAGCCGTTGAGCTCTCTCGAGGGTCAGGCATCGAATTAAGAGATTACAAAGCGACCAAAACCAGAAGGCAACAAAAAGCAGGTGGGGAGAAAGAAGGCAACACCAACTCTTCCCAAAGCATTGATCATTCCTAAAGAAAGAAAATATGTGCCTCATCTAGGGAGTGACATAGATGAAGGTGATGTCACCCCTACCAAATCCCAGAAAATGTGCCAGTCAACATCCAAAGGGAGGAAGGATAATGAGTACTAAAATTCTGAGTACTACGACTCTATATACACAAATACGGTGCAGAAAATATTCTCCAAAAGAATAGGTAGCCAGTCATGCGCATTCTCCTACAACACTTCAAAGAAATCATTCCACAAGAGGTGCATAACATCGAAGAGCTCATAACCCGTTATGTGCCTCCTCACAGAAAAAAGGGCGGGCTAGGGAGCTTATTTTATTCAGTTTGAAAGCTCGAAGAAGAAGAAAATCACGATTAGTTTCAAAGGCTAATCGACTCGAGGGAATTAGTACCTATGAGATTTCCTAGATATAATACTAGAAATATCCTAAGAATGTTACAAAAGCAAGGTAAAACTCGTTCCTCTAAATAACAAGTTCGTTTCTGCCTGAGCCTCTGGTATCGAAGAAATCCTCACTCATTATAGAAGGATATTTTTGCAAAAAATGGTTTCGAATTTATCTTGCGAAAATACCCCGAAAAGAGACTTACCGAGAAATTACATGCAGGGAAATAGAATCTGATAACAGCGCCAATTTAGGAAATATATAAAGTTGACGATGATGATGGGCAACCTGTAGAAGCCAAGCCTGCACCAGAAGAACTGGAAGATGGTGGACAGGCAGTCACTATGAACGAGCTAAAAGAAGTCAACATGGGAATTGAGGAGGACCCTCACCCAATCTTCATTAGTTCTCTTCTACCTAAGGAGAAAATAGAAGAAATAAAAAAATTTTACTATGAATTTAGGGACTGCTTTGTCTGGACATATGCTGAGATGCCTGGCTTATCCCCTGATATAGCAGTTCACATATTGTCCATCAAACCAGATCTGACACCCATCAAACAAGCTCCATGGAGAATGAGATTAGAGATTGAAGAAACGGTAATTGTAGAAACGAAGAAGCTTATAGATGCGGGCTTCATCTGAGAAGAAAAATATGCTGATTGGATCGCCAACATTATCCCTGTGAAGAGAAAAAACGATCAGATCAGTATCTGTATTGATTTTTGGGACCTTGACAAGGTGTATCTAAAAGATGATTTTTCTCTCCCAAATGTCAAGACTCTTAGTGGATAACACTTCAAACTGTGATATGTTCTCTTTTATAGACGGATCATCGGGCTACAACCAAATTAAGATGGTGCCTGAAGATGAAAAATACACGTCATTCAGAATGCCCATCAATATCTTCTACTACACGGTCATGCCCTTCGTCCTGAAGAATGCTGGTGCTACCTATCAGCAAGTGATGACGTGTATCTTTGATGAATTAATTCATCAAAAGGTCGAGTGCTATGTAGATGACCTGGTCGTCAAAAGCTTAGGCCAAAAAGATCACTTAAATGATCTTGGAATCGTATTTGAGAGAATCATATAGTTTGATCTGAAGATGAACCCTCTCAAATGTGCCTTTGGTATCTCATCTAGGAAATTTATGTGGTATGTTGTTTGACATCGAGGCATCGAAGTTGACCCCAATAAAATTAAGGCGAATGTGGAGATGCCGCTTCCCAAAAACCTTTGACAACTTCACTCATTGCAAGGACAACTACTTTTATTTAGTGATTCATATCGAATATGTAGGGTATGTGCCAGTCATTCTCCAAATTGATGAAGAAAGATGTTCGCTTCAAGTGGGATGAAGAGTGCTAGGAAGCGTTCGACAGTATCAAGAGATACCTATTAAATTCGCCCATTCTCGCACCACTAATTCCAGGGAAACCTCTTATATTATACATGACAACACTAAAAGAGTCCTTAAGAGCATTATTGGCCCAACACAATGAAGGAAAAGAAAATGGGCTCTACTACATAAATCGGAGGCAGATTGGAATAGAGATTCGTTATTCCCTAATTGAGAAGCATTGTCTGTCATTGATCTTTGCAGTCCAGAAGCTCCGTCACTACATGCTGTTACACAAAATTATGTTGATACAAAGATCGATTCGCTGAAGTTCTTGATAAAAAGACCAGCGTTGACAGGTCACTTAGCCAGGTGGGCAGTAATACTACTACAGTTTAATATCATGTATATGCCACAAAATGCGGTAAAGGAACAAGCCTTAGCAGATTTTCTTTCTGCATATTTTATCCCAACAGATTTCCCACTCAATGATGATTTGTCTGACGAGCAAATCATGCAGGTTGAGGAGAACCTAAAACTACCATTTTGGGAGATGTACTTCAACGGGGCATCGTCGATTAAATCTGCCCAACCTCCAAATCTGACAAATGCTTGAGCCGACATCGGTTTCATTTTCATATCACCTGAGGGGGGCATAATGAGATTTTCATTCAGTTTAACTGAGCCTCGAACCAATAATGAAGCCGAGCATGAAGCTCTAATAGCGGGACTGGAGATTGCAATTAATGTTAGAATTACAAATCTCTAAATCTTCGGTGATTCGCAGCTTGTGATAAATCAAGTTTTGGGCATTTACAAGATTTACAAACTTGAATTGACCCACTACCGCCGACGAGCTCTTGTGTTCCTGAAACAAGTGTCAAATATTAAAATAGCCTGAGTTTCTCGAGGTCAAAACAACATAGCAGATTGGTCAAATTGGCCAAGAAAATGATGAATACCAATGAGGAGAGACCTATATTCATTGGATTTTACATCCGTTGGGTTTTAGAGCCCGCTCGATTACAATTCTTGAAGGCAGAAGAAGTACCAAATTCAAGCCAGCGATATACAATTTCAATTGACCCCCAACCTCTCCATTAGATCATTATGAAAATTATTCGAAAGGATATCATGTAGCCAAGAGACGTAAAGCTAGTCAAGCTTCAAAATTATGGTGGCATTATTTAGATATTGAAGTAGAGAATGATTGGGGGCAGTCATTTGTCGACTACTTCAAAGAAAACAAACTCACTGCGAAAAAATCTATAGCCGCACAAATTTTAAAAAGAGCATTACGATACGTGTTTGTCAATGACACGTATTGACGAGCTTTTGACCAGATGTGGCTAAGGTGCCTGGGGACTAAGAAAGCTGATAGAGTGATATCAGAAGTTCATGAAGGGCTCTGTAGAGCACATCAGTCAGGTCCCAAGATGGCTACTAAAATCAAGAGAATGGGTTATTACTAGCCTACAATTGTGAGATATTGTATTGACCATGCTAAGAAGTGCCACGAATGTCAAATCCTTGTGATATTATACATAAACCGCCAAATCCGCTACACCCAACAGTAACGTCATGGATATTTGAATGCTAGGGCACAGATATAATCGGGCTTATAGATCCACCATCATTAACGAGACATCGCTTCATCTTGACAGCGACCGATTACTTTTCTAAGTGGGTAGAAGCGACTCAATTCAAAGAAGTCACGTCCGAGCACATGATCAATTTCTTTACCCATAATGTTGTCTATAGATTCGGTATGCCACGCCACATAATCTCAAACAACGGTACGACTTTCAAAAGTATAAGATCGATTGGCGATACTCATTAATATACAACCTAAGGGCAAATAGCTTGGTAGAGGCTTTCAACAAGATACTGGTAAAATTTTTGAAGAAAATCCTCACCAAAAATAAAAGAGAATGACATACGAAGATGGCAGAAGCACTCTGGGCATATCATATAACTTACAAAATGCTAACCAAAGCCACTCCTTATTCACTGGTGTTCAGAGTAAAATTGAATTACCATCACTACGGGTAGCTATTCAGCATGATCTCATGTAAGAGCAGAATGCTTGCCTAAGAATTGAAGAGCTCGATGCACTAGATGAGATTAGACTGCAACCTCAACAAAACTTAGAAATCTACCAAGGAAGAATGATGAAATTATTTGATCAAATGGTGCGCCATTGATCATTTCAAGAAGGGAATTGGTCTTGGTGCTGAGAAGGCCAATCATCCCACATCAAAAAATTGGTAGCAAATTTATATCCAAGTGGGAGGGCCCCTTCGTCATCGAGGTGTATCAAGGAGGAGCCTATCAGCTAATCGATCTGGATGATCAGATACCTATGCCACTGATCAACGATCGACACCTGAAGAAGTACCACGTATAAAATTACCTGAAAAAATATTCATGTCCAATATATTATACAATGATCAAAGTGTTATGTGCATATTTGTCAATGCATGCTTATATTTATATTTTAAAATTTTCTTGTGTAGAAAGAATGTATTTCAAAATATCCCATAAGACTGGGGGTATTTTAAATATTTATTCAGGTCGACATCGCGCCGCATATCGAAATTCTCGAATAAATATTTAAAACCTCAAAATACAATGCATATCCAAAATCTCCTTATAAGATAGGGGCATTTTAAATATTTATTTGGATCAACATCGTGCTATACGCCGAGATCCCCAAATAAATATTTAGAATCTCAAAATTTCAAATTTATTTTATTTTAAAATATCCCTGCAAAATAGGGGGTATTTTAAATATTTATTCGGGTCGACATCTCGCTGCATGTCAAGATCCCCGAATAAATATTAAAAATCATCAATACGAGTATTACTTCAAGATAGAAAGATACAACGATTTTTTTTCAAAGTATATTCGGGTGATATTTCGAAAGTTCGGGACAAAACCTTCTTCAACATACCAAGATTTCAAAGGTCAGAAAAAGAGACTTTTGTAACTACACACCCCAGTAAGTCGAGCCAAAGCAGCTTAAAGTCTTTCAACAACCTGAAGCTTAAGGTTTGAATGGGTGTAAGAGACTAGATCTAACAAGCTCAAATATGGCCAAATCGCTGACAACTCCGTCTACTCAACACGCCATAAGAAAGGCCGTAGTAGTAGAATCCTCATTTCGTTAACCCGTTAGTAGGGTCTGTAAGAAGCACGAAGGCTAACTCGACTCAATAAGTTCAAGTGATCATAATCTACTAAATTCTCCTAATTGACTATAGAATCAAAGT
Source organism: Dendrobium chrysotoxum (assembly GCA_019925795.1). Taxonomy (NCBI): domain Eukaryota; kingdom Viridiplantae; phylum Streptophyta; class Magnoliopsida; order Asparagales; family Orchidaceae; genus Dendrobium; species Dendrobium chrysotoxum. The sequence goes on along the minus strand of CM034301.1, from coordinate 15,658,971 downwards.
TCCAGTGAGAAGGATGAGTCGCAAACAACTACCGGATGCTCTTATACTCCAAATCTTCAACCACAAAGGAGGACTCTAAATCTACCAACTTTAGCAAAATCAGCATTGGAAAGCGCATTTCCTATAGCTCAAGTCTGAAGCCAAAATAGGTGTAAAAGGCCAGATCCAACACGCCCAAATATGGCTGGATTGTTGACAATTCTGTCTACTCAACACGCCATAAAAAAGGTTGCAGTAGAGGAACTCTCATTTCAGCAACTAGAGGATGAACAGCTATCAAATTCTAGCTCAGCCAATCTGATGAACTCAAGTGATTCGGATTAAAGTCTCCTCAACTAGTTAAGGATCAAAGTACTACTAACATTTGGTACTATCGATTAAATCCGGAACCTGCAAATCCTTCAACAAATTTGTAAAGTATAAAACGAGGATCGAAAGAACTTTTCTTCAACAAGTCCACCAAAGCACAAAGCAAAGGACCGAAGAAATTATCCCAAAGTTCATTAGAAGCTTAAAGCTGAACTAAAAGGATCTTGTCATCAACAAGTCTGTTAAGCACAAAGCTCTGGACAGATGACTTCTCGCCACCTACCTAATATAAACCTAAAAGGTTTAGGTCTTCGGCATCAACTCCATGAAGCCCGCCGAAATAGGAAGCATAGGGATGGAGGTATAAAAATTTCCTGACATGTCGATAATGACAAATCAGGTAACCCATTATCAAAGTCTACCATACAAAGCACAGGATAGAAAAAAACTAAAATCTTGGGACTCAAGCTAAAGCTATGAAAAGAAGCATCTTAAATGACATATACAAATATCCCTAAAGACTGGGGTCATTTTAAATATTTATTTATTTAGGTCGACATTGCGCCGCATGCCGAGATTTTCAAATAAATATTTAAAACTTCTTGCCAAAACACAGCTAAAGAAGGGAAAATTGAAAGATTCTCCGTAAACTAATTATGTTATCAGCATAAAGTATAATTTGAGCAAGATACAATCAATACATAAAGCAGCAAAATCTCTCCATGCTGATGAATCTCTGAAGCTCGAATAAATTCTGAATGATATATACAATTATATGACAGAAATATCATATCCATTTATAATTGCAATAATGATAAACGATGAGCATATATAAAAATACTAGAAACTAAGGTGACAGTAGTGGCAAGAGAAGAATATAAGTGGCAATGCTATTTACTATCGTCGATCTATAAAGTAACACTCTAAGAACCTAAATATGAAGTAATCTATCACTCTCATATGGGTTTCTACTTTACAAGAGCCAACATATCAATCATGTTATTGATTACAAATGCATCTAAATTGTCTATGAAAAACCTGAGATTGACTATTGAAGATCTATATGACAAAAAATTTAGCGTGACATCCAAATAAATTTTTGGAGATCCGTAAAACGAGAACCTTTGTGTGACATCTAGAGTAAATATCTAGAGATCCACAAAGTTAATCAGCAGACAACAAATATGATTCACTCAAGATGTGTACCACATTTATTGGGGGCACTTGTTGACCTCCACAAATTAAAACAAAAATAAAGAATTGTTTTAACTTACCTCTGTTGAAGTCCTACACAAAATCTGCTGAACATGTCATATCTACAATGTCCAGCTCTATTGTTCGGCGCCGCTGGCATCGCTTCTCCACGATTTTTACAGGAATTCTACTTGATTCACATCCATTTGCATCATTAAATACCCGAGCAAACGAGGCCTTTGGCTCCTGTTCTTTCTCGCACAAAAAATTGAACCTCTATATCCATTCGATTGCCTCTTCCAACTACATAACATATCGCAAGCGAGACCTGTCGAATCAGCCGAGACCTTCGACCCTCTGCTTGCTCCGATCCACACAAAAGCCATGCAAATTGAAACTCCCTCTTTTATAATTAGAGTTAATTAATTATAATTAATTATTATAAAAAATAGTTAATTATGATTCATTACAATTAATCATAATTAATTATCATTAAAAATAATTAATTATTATTAAGTATCATTAATTATATTTAATCATAATTATTAATTATTATTAATTATGTCTACTTATTATTAATTATTAATAATTATAATTAACTATAATTGATTGATATTAATTATATTTAATTATAATATTATAATTAATAATAATTAACTATAATTAACTATTATTAATTATAATTAAATATAATTAGTCATGGTTAATTATAATTAATAAGAAAGGAAAGAGATTTACATCTTGGTGCTTGCAGCTCGGCGAGCAACCACCTATGCGTGCTTTTCTTAACACGGTGGGAGGAAGCTCGTTGTGGTGCTCGCGATGAGGCGAAAAATCATCTAAAAGTTTTGTTTTCGACGTTCGCAGCGTGCCAAGGGACCCCCTATGCATGCTTTTCTTAGCGTGCTGGGAGAGAACTTGGTGCGGCGCTTACGGCGAGGCAATAAACCCTTGTGCATGCTATTCTTAGCACAACAAGGTAAAAATATAAGTACTCGTATGCGGGAAAAAACTATTTTTTTCAAACAGATACTTTTGAAGACCCATGCACGCCTTTCTTGATGTGGTGGGGGTGAAGACCACGATCGTGGTGTCCCCCAACACCAACCATGCACATCTTTATTGACGTGACAGGCAGGCTAGGACTCCTGTAGTTACTCCTAAACGGGGAGACGCCGGGAGGCTGCCGAAATTTGAACTGAACAAAAGACCTGATTTGAATAAAAATGTACAACAGGGTACCTAACTTGAACAAAATCTAAATAATTTGAAACTTGTACTTGGACTTTTGGACATAATGCAAATGACTAATAATAAGATTTTTGAACTAAAAAACTAAAAATGAAATGAGAGCATTAAGTAAAATTTAACTTTGATCACAAAAGACTTGGATCAATTTTGAAGTACACAAGACTTGGATTTGCTTGGACCACGAAGAACTATGATTGAACTTGGACTCAAGTTTGGACCAAAAGCTTGATTTGAATAAAAACTATAAGAACTCAAATAAACATAAAGAACTTGAACTCAAATTGAATACGAGCTTGAACTAAATGACATTGCATAGAACTTAAATTTGTGCATTGAAAGATAAGGAATTCAAGCCACAAGGGATATGAATTGAACAGAATGCAAGAGTGTTTGTAAGCAATCACTAAGAGTGAAGTACAATCTAATTATAAGCAAAGACATGAATTGGATACTATAAAACATATAAGAAGGATGATTAATTGTGACATTTGCCAACCATGCAAGCAAGTGCACAAGGACTTATGTTGAAATCCCTATGTACATGATCTACTTGTAGGCAATGAACAATGAAAATATTAACTTGTTCACAGGAAGCGATAGCAATTTCATTTGCAAATCATCTAGTAGTATAACAAAAAGACATATGGTGTGTACAATAGATTGCTTGCAAGTGACAACTAAAATATACGATGAATGCAATAATCTCCATGTGGTCGATCTCTGCTTACAAACCAATTAACACATAACCTGCAAGCAGAGGACAACAGACTTGTAATACATGTGAGGTCTTATGAATCGCTGTGGGAGATCAGCCATACATACAACATCTGGCCTACAAATGGAAAGAAAAGTTTGTAGTGCTTATCAGGAATATGCTACGAAAGTAACAAGTTGCAATGCACGCAACACATCATGTAAGGGCAAGGATTTTTATATTTGCAATGCATACATCGTCCCTACAAGCGACACTAGAAGAGTTGCAATGAGTAGAACAACACCCCTACAACCAACCTCATCGAACAACATAGCTTCTTGCAAATTTGCCCACTATAGCTCACAATGAATGCAGTAATACTCCTACAGTCAACAACACAAATTGCATGATGCCTATGAGCACGTAATAACCTACTAAGCCTATAAACTCCTATGAATTAATCAATGAAATACACAAGAAAATACAACCATTCATCAATCAACATGTATGAAGGAACTAGTGATGGATATAACTTACCTGGCAATTCATGTTAACATGCCACTAACGTTGCAATATCCCTACAGCTGATAACATTCTCTATAGACGAATATAGGAGTATGCAACAATCGCTGCAATATTTGTACAGCTTGTAGTAGTTCAGCGGCCAATGAATATACATATCCCCTACAAGCAGAGGAGATTGGATATGCAATAGGTTCAACGAAAGGATACAAGCATATGAGTTCTTACGGGGCCGTTATAGAAGACCTGTTGTACACCCAATCTATTGCCCACAAGCAAAATACAAATTGAATACACCAAATATAAATGCCTACGAGCTGTTGCAAATGTAGGAAGAAATACAGTAGATGTAAACTCCTATGGGTGGCCAAAGAAGATCCGTCAAATATTCAAAAATGCCCCACACGTGCATTGTAATAAGTATGCACATAGGTGCACATAAAGGGATGTATAATACACCCGCATGTGCCCCGGGGAGCGTGTTATGAGTACACACATGACGTCTAAAGATGCTACGCGGGTCAATAAACCTGAGTTTGAGCCCGATCCTTATATATGGGTAAATAGGAGTCGACACGGCTCGAACTATTAAATAAATATATTGTCAAGAGTTCGACCAGGATATTTATTTTATACATCCATATTATTCCTTCAAGGTCTATAACAAAAGAAATTTATCAATAAATGTCTGAAACCTACAAAACTTGATCCTCTGTCGGCAAGTAGATAAAGTTCAATCCACAAATGAAAGTGACCTCACGAATAACACGGTGATGGCCGTGTTAAACATGGAGCTCAATAGGAGGGGTTAAATCTAACCATTTCAAATGTTGTCAAATCTCTACAAACTTCAAACTTCCACAAAATGCAAATATTTTCAAATGACCCTACACCCCGATGATCCAAAATATTTAAATTGAATGTAGATGTCAATCAGAGGGGTTAATTCTAATTATTCTAAATGCCACCCAAATACCCATGAAACCTAAAACTCCAGGAAAATCCCAAAATCCAAAATATTTAAAATTGAAATAAATCATCAAACCGTTTAAAACAAAATCCATCCACCCTCCGCAACAGTTTGCCGGATGGACAAATTAAAATTTACTTCAGCTCACATAGAGCTAATGCCTAGTCGAAAATATTACTAGGATCCATTCTCAAATAATCTACTACCAATAAGAATGTGGTACGTGTCAACTGACCGAAAATTTTGCTGCCATATGGCACTGCAGGATAAACGGTTACGACCTAGGACCCTCTAAACCGAGTAGTTTTGATGCCAAATGGCACCACTAAATTACGGTTATGGCCAGGGCCAATACGTTCCTTAGTGACATCAAATCCTTGAGATATGAATTAATAAGATATAATTGATAGAGCACAAAGCCTCTGTTAACTAAGGTGGATTCAATTTTGTCCTATTAGACAAACATCTCCCCCCATGTCTACAAGGTACCCTTGGACGACGCAATCCATGGCTGCCAATAAGGATCCTTCTGTCAGGATGGGTCGACTAAGTCCTCTAACTAAATAGACCAAGGGACCACGATGGCCCGGGATGACGAAACCATGAGATCTTGATCGTGTCCATCACCCATTCCCCCCCATCCGCTTTAAGTGCACGAAGGTGAAATTTCAAATTTTAAATATTAATTCCCAAACCCGAAAACTTATGCTGCTACTATATGCTATATAACACGTATCTTGACATACCTGATTGATGACTAGCCTTAATCGAAAGTTCTCTCTCGTGATCGGGAGGGGTAATTAATTATAAGGACTTGCGCCTATAGAAAACCAGAACTCAGATCATAAAATCCTCACAAAATAAGGACGAAATCTCTGAGTAGTATCTTATCTACAAACCCATCTGTCTTTTAAAAATTACCCCAGAACTTAATCCGTTAAAACTCCCTCGAAAAGCAACGGGAAGATCGGGGCCGAATTTTTGGAGCCCACATGCAATTTCAAATAGAACCAACCTATTTTACATGATTGTAGTATAGTATCATATTTATAAAAGAAAACTATTTTCTTTGGTGGAATCGTGTAATAAACCAAGTACATGTTTTACTTCGCAAGCACACACTTCAAATATTAAAAAACATTCAAAAAACATCTGTTAACTATGTCAAAATATATAAGTGGCAAACATCAAGACTTCCAATGTATTTTACTTGCAGAATCCTCACTCATGGGAGCAACAAAGATTTAACTAATGGAAGATATGTACAATAAAATAAGATGGCGGATAAGAAAAACGTTAAAAGAAAACTTCACCTGTTCCTGACTTGCTGGACACATTTTTATTATTTTTCTTCAGATAATTCACCAAACCAATAGGCAGACCAAATCCTCCAAACCTTCTGATTACAACTCTTTCCCTGAACCAACGCACCCTGACAAGCAACTCAAAAAGAGAAACAGGACAACAAAAGGAAACCACAAATGGCCATCTTGGCTTCCTCAATATGAGTCATGAGCTGGACTATCTGAATGCATGTCCATGGTTGAATCATGGGAGTTGGTCTCCGGTTTCCATCGCTGTTCCGCGCTCCTATTCCAGGTGGCATGGTGCCGCCAGCTGAGGCAGAAGTCATCACCCTGAGCAAGGTGATATCGTTGGAGACTCTGCCGAACAGGGCTGGAGAGAGCATTTGAGAAAACAGAGTTCTTGATTGATCAGTTGATTGGATGACCGAGGCACAAACCCAACAGCTGAACCAAGTAAGCCACTAGGGGTCTGGACGTTTGAGGTTAAGGGAAAGGTGGCTTGGGGATGCTGACCGGCATAGTGCAGCCTCGGAGATGTTGATGAATCATGTCCTCCATCATCAATCTCATTCTGTAAGGAGTCAACAATCCAGGAGCTTTAACGTAATGGAATTATTACAAGATTGAAGCATTAATTTTATATTTATGATATCTGATGCAAAAATATTATATGAACATGCTGACACCAAACAATAGCATGTTTAAAATCGAAGTAATATGAAATGGTAGAACCTGCAAATAGCCAACAATATCAGCTAATGTAAATCTGGAACCTCCTTCATGCTGTCTTATAATCCACTGGTAGAGCTTCTCCTGGATGGAACACAAAATTCAAATAAGTATTCTTAAACCACCATAGATTTGTACTTGAAAAATAGTAGAAAACTCAAAACTTATAAAGCTGCAATCAGCAAGAGCAGGTGATACAAAAAAATGGAGTGTTATACTATAATTATACTTGGGATGTGCTATGCTGGACTGCAGTAATCTTCATTCAAAAAGTCCATATAATAGCTCATCATGTATTAGTGGCAAATGAAGTCTGGAGATCCGATACTGATTGGCTGATATGCTAGAAAGGTTTGATTCTAATAAGGAAAATCAAACTTATTCATGAAGATGCTAGGAAAAAAAAAAGAACCACCGTGAATAACCCTTCAAAGAAAATGTTCAACGTGTCATCCTTGAAAAATATTTAACTGAAAGCATTATTAGAAAATATAAGCCAAGTAAGATCATGGGGTACACTTAAGATGCAACACATGCATATACAAACATGTGGAAAATATCAAGAAGAAAATTCCTGCAAACAATCAAGAATATTATAAGACATCAACTCGACAAATCAGTAGATTGCTCGGTTAGGGACATGTTTCCATCCAACTAAGGTTTTCTTGTGCTCTCAACCTAGTCCGACGAATGGATGATGATTGTAAAGCAATGGAAGGAGCCATTCATGTTCAAGACGTTCCATCATATTTTCATATGGGTGTCCTTCCAGCTCGATGATTACAAACAGATCGTGTTCTGCTTGTTAAATAGCTCTTTTTTGGCACATTGGTTAACTAACAAACTACTGAACATGAACACAATATTTGGCGCTTGATTTCTTAACAAACAAATACAACAAAGATTCTTTCATTGGTATTCGGCTTGTCAAAAGCTTGTTTAAGATATACATTAATATTAAATTTGTCTATATTTATTGGTGAAAATAATGCAAAAACTAAAACCATTGTGTAGCATCGTTTACGGAATTAAGTGTTTCCTCATTTTCTAGATATTCTAAATTGTCATTTTTATGAACACCCATTGCAAAAAATTAAGCCTCATAATCTGTACATTCAAAATTTTCCCAAACCAATAAACTTCCAAATGCATTGTCAAGCCCAACCCCACAAAAGCTCATGACCCATCATAGAACCCATGTGTGTTACACTGTTCCCAACCCATACACAACCTCGCCTACCAAGCCACCATCATCCTTGCCTCCCAAGCCACCATCATCCTTGCCTTCATCAATGAAACTGAACCAGCGCAATAGTCATCACAACTTCTGTCAACAATCCTGGCCTCCACCATTGCCATCCCCAACCCCTTCAATAACCCGATCTCCTGCTCTATTTTCATTCACGCCCCACCAACCATCCTGAGCCCCTATCACCGCTATTCCAACCATCATCCCTGACCCCACCACCACCATTCCTGTCTTGACCGATCCATGACCCCCCATTCAACCTTGCAGAGGAAGAGATTCTTTACTTTGCATTTAAAGGCCCTCCTAACAAACAAATAAAAATGGTATCATTGTATTTGATTTTCATCCACCAAATAACTCCTTAAAATCAAATATGCTAAATTCTTTTACTTTATATTTCTATAGTGCATGTATTTGAAATTTATCCAACTAAGTAGCCTATAAAAGTGAATGAAAGTATTGAGCAATTGCTTCATATTATAGTCATGCGCATTTAACCTCAATATTTTGTTGTATGTGATTTTCTTGTTAAGCTACCATCACGATGAACTTCTAAAACCTAGCTTCATTTAAGTGTTCAGCTTAGAAATCGACAAAACCATTTTACCACCAGGCCTTCAAAAATCATCAATTCAGTTAAATTATGTCGCTTTAAAGACCAAGAAGTCAAAACTCAAAATTAGATGCCCTAGGCAACTAGACATAGCAATGGTTTTGGGTCATGTATTGATTCATTTATATGAGTACTTGTGAAACCTAGGCAAGCAGATCTAATGAAACTCCAACTCAACATCATTATTTCTATTATTATTATTATTATTTTATTATTATTATTATTATTATTATTATTAACTTTATCCAAAGATCAAGAAAAGCTAAAAAATGCTACTTAAAGAAATTATGAAGAGTTTCACATAATAAATTATTTTAGTTGAGCATCATAAACAATATAATGTGGTATGATATAAATTTATTAAAAAAACCAAAATGAATTTGCTCTAAATGAAATGCATAAAAATAAGGCTTTAGATTTATACGAGATACATATTAACAAAAGAGTCAAAAGATATACTGGAGTGATTTGAGTAACAAATATTTTTAATAGAACTTTAAAGACGAGATATAAATGATTGGAAAAGAAACAATTTCGGTATAAATAATTAAAACAAATGAGATGTGCAAAGCTGTGGCAACTTATGAGACAAACAATAAAGCTTTG